>JAWMAG010000003.1:4200000-4565000 GCA_037013455.1 Ceratitis rosa
GGTCTATGAGTGCTCTTATTTGAGTTATTTCTCCTTTATGGAGAATCGGGATGATTGCTGTGGGAAGCAATGTTCTTTCTCTACTGCTAGAAAAGTGTGAAAGAATTTTATCATCCTCTTTTTGAATAGAGTTTGACGCATTTGCTGCCTGTTGAGAGGTACAGGACCGTTCTTCGTCAATTGCCACTTGGTATGTGACAGTTTTTCTTGAGAATCTTTGTTTGTTAGCTATTTGGCTATTATTAGAGTAACGGAGGAGGGAGTGATGCCTTCTTTGGCAGTAGACGCATGTAAAATTGCTCTTGCAATCTCTCTCGGTGTGAGGGCACGCCAAACAATTTCTACAATAATTGTGATCTTTTATGAATTTGTTCCGATCGGGGACGGAAAGTTCTCTAAATTTGACGCACATCATCATAGAATGATTTAAATTACAGAGTTTGTACGATACTGGTCTTCTTGACTCAGTATGTAGTGTGTGCATTTTATTCCTATTCAAGAAGGTGGAGTTATGTGTCGGCCTGTGAGTTGGCCTAGGGATGGAGTCTGGAATTTGAGGTTTCGGATTTTTTGGGTTGAGTTTTTCCAAAACTTTAAAACGAGTTGTCAAGAAGTTGCTCATTTCAGACCAGAGGGGTAGGTCTCTTCTGTTGCAAACTTGCTGTTCCCATAGAGACAGGGATTCTCGAGGTAATCTGGAAGTGCATATACGCACCAAGAGTGGGCTCTAGTCGAGTGAGGGAATTTGGTGAGATTTGAGGATGGAGAAACTGTTTGTTATAGTAAGTTGGAGCTTTTGAATTTGCTCCGCGCTCTCCACTGGGATTTTTTTCAGATCTAATAGGGTATCTATTTGGTTATCTACTAGTAACCGGAGATTTTCATATCGGGATGAGTGTGATTGCCACGCAAGCTCAAAATTCAAGTCGCTTACCGAATACTGTTGAATTACCCGTGCTGCTTCTCCTCGTGTCTTCGTCTTCAGGTAAAACAACTTTTGCGCATTCGATAGCGTGGGGTGTTCTATATAGGCTGCTGTGAAAAGGTCTCGAAAGGCGGGTCATTCTTTATGAAGACATAACCTCCATAAAATGGACTTGTGTCACATGCAGGTACTTTAAGGTAGTGTTGTGAATTGGGGTGGGTTGAGATTGCGATGTGGGTTGCGCTTGGCTTGTTAATGTGGGGGGTTCCGGTTTGTTAAATCCTTCAAATGCTTCACTTACCCGGATTTTCGTCAGCAATGCGTTGTTGAATGATGTCTCGTACTCCTCTGCGCACATAGCCCGAGTTTTCTCATCCACTGTATCGCTTAGCTGCATGATGTTGTGAGTTGTGTCCACCTTATCTGTTAGCTTATCCAGATGATGCTTGTAATGCCTGACTGATACCGCCGTTTGCAGAGTACTGCAGTCGCTCCACCACTTCTCGCAGAATTTCTCCATTGTTGAGAGATCATGAACGAATCTTCTGTGTAATTGTGAGATTTCCTCCTCTGCTTGAGATTTGGACCGTGTGCGTGGTCCTGTTAGGGGCTTATCGTCTGGCATCTTATTTTAAGTTGGAGTCGTTTTTTCATATAATAATATTTTATTTATAATATTGTTTAATTTTTAATGTTATTTTATTTGTAATATTATTTTATTCTAATATTATTAAATTTAATATTATTTATTTTTTTTTTGTAATATTTGCTCTGTCCGAATTTATATGGAGCGTACTTTCTTTTTCGGTGGCGTAATAATATGGGACAGCACTGTCTCAGCGCTTCTGAGTACAGTATGTATATAAATGTCTAGTGGATAAATGTGTTAATATATGCCGTGCATTCAAATACAATAGTAAAATGCATGTGTACTGACCGCTAGCTATTGCGAATAGCGAAGGCGTGCAAAAAAGGAAAATGCTGGGCACTGCATCTATATACAATATATTGAGTGTATGTATATATGTTTGCTCGGCTGTTGTGTAGCGGACACCTCGCTATTAGAGTAGTGGTATGAGCAACTGTGGGTGGGTAATGCCAACACACTGGTCCAGTTGTGGTCCTGTTGAAAGGCTTCTAAATAAAACTTTTTAAATAATTTTGCAAACAATAGCTGATGGGGAGGAGATTGAAATTGATTCTTGTTTGTTTAAATAAATAAACACCAGCTTTTTCTTATGTTTTTTCTAATTTAAATTTTCACTTTTATTGATTCATTTTAATTTGTTATTTCGGTACACTTTATAAATAAATAAACACCAGCTTTTTCTTAACACTTAAGGAACCGTACGGTTTGGAGTCTAGCAAGCGACTTATGGTATTTAAAAATACTGTAAGCTTATTATTTATAACAAAATACTTTGCTTAGTTTTACGTTAACGGGAAAGGAGGGAAATTTTGGATTCCGTTTTTTTCTTCAACTTTCTGCAGTAAATGAAAGTTTTCGGTATGATGTAAAGTGAACATTTTGCTGTGCATCATTTTGAACATTGGGTTCCCAATCAATTAGTCCAAGCAGTCCCTTCTTCTTCTTACTAGCTTCACATAGCGCAAACTTGCTTTATTTTTTCCTTTCATCCTGTCCAAAAGATTGGTATAGAAAGTGTTGCAAACCGTGTTCGGCGTATAATCTTTATCAGTCAAATCTAGTCCAAACAAAATGTTATTAAAACGAAATTAAGGGCAGTTCATGTGTTCCTCAATAGAAAGCAGCAGTCGTATTGAGGCGGTTTCATAGAAAAACGTCAAGGCGCTCATCACAAATTACTATTATTGTCCTTTAAATAAATTCCATTTGTGTGGATATGAGAAATAGTGAGTCACTTTTGACCATAATTCTTGACAGTTCCAAGTCTTTGTGAAATTGGTTGAAGTTTTACTGATTAATTTGAGAAAAACCATCTCAATTACTTACACATCTTACATTATTGCATTCTTGGTGTAAGAAATACCCGTTATATCAGTACATTCATGTTTGCAGTAGCTCTGAAACTGTATTCCGGACAATTACTCAAAACACTTTGAATAACGTAGTGAGCATAGGGTGGAACATCCTTTGAGTGACTGAAAGTTATTTCTTATTATTGAAAGAGCTTTCACACTAAACGAGCTTAAATGGTATATTCCTGAAATAAACTAATATTTTGAAAAGGGAAACTTAACTACAAGAAACAAACTGTTTAAAATATAACTTTACCATTTTGCAATGTGTTTTGTTTTCATCAAAATTATTTCGCTAGCTCTGAAATGTTGTACTTGGAATTATTATGTAGGTTCGAAGGTCTTTCAGAACTTACGAAATTTATAGGCACAAGCCCACATAAAAAGTTTTATGAATATCTCAGCAAAGTGTATAACAGAACTTAGAAAAACAAGAAGCAGTTTAGTAATTTAAAATCATCACAAAATGTAGTAAAATTTAGCCAAAACTACACATTTTCATATCGATTGTAGACGAAGTATGTAAGTGAGTACAGAATGTCTCGCTCTAATAGGTGGTGCGTAAGTTCTGAGCCCACTTTTGATGTTTTTGCTTCTACACCACTTCAAACTCCTCCCAGTGAAAGTCATATTATCACAACTTCTTTAATGATTTTTTTTAATTATTTACGAATATTATTTCCAAATTTATAAATAATACAAATAAAACGAAATAAAAATCTTTAAAAAAGATAATTAAATTAAGTAAACTAAATGCTCCTTAAAAAGTTTTTGAAAAATACATATTTTTTCTTTAAATTTTAAAATTTTAGGCAGTTTAATTAAAATAACAAATTTTCACGCTCACTAGAATGTACGTGTACGTAAAAACCCGTTTGATAAATGAATTAGTACGTGTTATATAGCTGAATACCACATTAAAGTAATAAGTTTCTCTTCTCCACGAAAATAATCGAATATTAGAAAACATGTGCCTAAGCAGTTCTCTGGAATCATTTACATATTAGAATCCACAAAAATAAAATAAATGTATTACATACGTATAAACTTAAGTAATGATGAACATTTTTTAAATTTTGCTTTATATGTTATTATTTACTACTAATGAACCCTAGTAATGTTTTCTTATTTATTTATTATTTATTTTATTTTTAAAGTCAAAACTTAGTAATTCTTTAATATTTAATGATTAAAATCTCTTAATGTCAATTTACATATATTCATTTCCGGCTATCAGATACAATTACCACTGGATTGGGTCAAAATTCTCTGTTAAAAACAAAGTTTGCCAACGGACCAGAGACATACAATGATTAGCTTTTACACTATTCAAAGTCATTCAAACAAGATTTTGGATAAGAATTCATAGGAGCCATTAGAAAACCACGAATCCAATCTATATCCAATAATGTTGTACCAATATAAAATCCCATATCTACAACAATACCGACAAACTCAAAAATATTCTTTATAAATATGATCATATTCCATAGCTGTATGATTTAATAAATTTTCATAGTATCATATTTAAAAAGAAATATGTGCTAGAGTTTAGAATATATGTATATATATATGTATATATATTTTAAAATATTTGTTTATTTTCAAAAACGTTATCTCCTTAAAAGCTAAAGAGGGAAATTGCGAGTAAATTTTAATATTTTAATTTGAATATGTTGTTGTGCTCTTTGGAAAAACCATTGAATTGTTGACATTGCAGTTTTAGCTTATTTTTTGGGTATTTTCAGAAATGATTTTGTCTGCTTTTAGGTTCTTTTGAAATGTGACAGCTAATATTGTAAATGAATTGAAAGTTATAATTTCTTTAGGAGCACTGAAAATGAGGAGTAAGCTACAGAAGATAATAACATCATATAGCTCGTACAGCTCATTGTTCCATCGTCTGCGGTATTCGCCGTTGCTAATGCACAAAGGACCATAAATCGTTCGCAAAACTTTTCTATCGAAGACTCCCAGGACCGACTCATCAGATGTGACATCGTCCACGCTTCTGCACCATATTGTAGGACGGGTATGATGAGCGACTTGTAGAGTTTGGTTTTCGTTCGCCGAGAGAGGACTTTACTTTTCAATTGGCTACTAAGTCCAAAGTAGCACCTATTGGCAAGGAAAAATAAAATTTATTATACATTTTTCTATAAAAATTGTATAATACCTGATTTTAATAAAGTATAAGCTGCAAAAAATGTGTCGGAATCGCAAAGGTTCCTCTGTATGGCGCGTTTATAAACAGTATGTCTATGAAAAATACACATTGAAGTGATTTTTTAAAGAATGATGTCGGCTGGCATTGGAACGATAAACAAAAGTTAGAATTCACTCATTTATTTTGATACTAACAAGAAAATTATTTTATCAGTCGATGCATCAAAATATGCAATAGGAGCTGCGTCAGCACCACTAGCTCAATGTCAAATTAGCCAAAGTTTAACCATATTATTCCACCAATATATTTATGGACAAAAAGTTTCGATAGAAACCGATCACAAGCCATTGGTATCATTATTTAAAAAGCCTTTGTAGAGGATACCTGCACTTACGGGATTTTGCACATAAAAAAAAACTTACCCCTTAAACAATTTGATGAAGAATTGACACTTCACTGTTACTTGCTAATAAAAAAATTCGATATGTCAACTAACGATATTGATAAGATTAAAAAAATTTCCAAAGATGGTAAAATAATTCTAAAAATATCGGAATACATTAAAAATGGATAGTCGTTTAAAAAAATGTTTTTAGATAAACAAGTGCAGCCGTTTATATATATATATATGTATATACGAGGAGTGTTTAGAAAATATCCGTTATTTTCAAATTTCGTGAGTTACGTATGCTCGATTTCCGCTTCTGTTATGTTGATACACATGTCTGTTATATATGTCGGCAATATCAGCCATTTTGGATTGTCAGTTCGTTTTTGACAGATAAAAAGGTTAGTCGTGTTTTGGTGTATTCTTCGATTTTACTATTCGAAAAAATGGATCAAATACTTAATACAGTTTAAGTTTTGTGTAAAAAATGAAATTAAATGCGCAAGGACATTTGAAATGTTGGCTGTGGCGTTTAGCGGGTCTACTATGAGCAGAACACAAGTTCAATTGTGGTATAACCGGTTTAAGGAAAGCCGAGAAGATGTCCATTACAATGCTCGTCCTTATGAAAACATTGAAGCAGTGAAGAAGAAGGAATACTACGCCGTTTGCGCGAAGCAATTCGTCAGAAACGCACAGAATTGTAGAAAAAACAATCATGGATTTTGCAATAGGATAACGCACCTGCTCACACCTCAATGCTTGTGCGTGAGTTTTTGGCCAAAAATAAAACCGTTATCATGCCGCAACCACCGTATTCACTGGACTTGGCCCCGCTAACTTCTTCCTCTTCTCAAAACTGAATACACCGAAGAAAGGAAAGCGTTTTGCTACGATTGAGGAGATAAATGATAAATCGAAATAACACTGGATTAAGTGTATTATATCTGAGGGGGATTACTTTGAAGGGGACAAGATAGTTATTGATGAATAAATAAATACTTTTTGAAAAAATTTAAAATAAACATTATTTTCTGATCACACCTCGTATATAATTGTCGCTTTGTGGATTTGCGTCTTGATGTTTTTCCAACAAATGTCAGTTTATACTAAGCCACCTCCTAACGGCTAATTGTTTTTTATGAGGAGCTTTTATTTCATGTCAGAAATGCACTCGGAGGAGTTGACATTCCCTGCCGAGGGGCGACAGCAATCAGAAAATTTAACTTAACTTGTTAATTAAATTATTTTTTTATGACTTTTGGATGTTAATGTTTAATGTTTTACTAAACTATATACTGACATGATGGTCACATGGGTGTACAGCCTACTCAAGGCCTAGCTAGACCATATATTTATTGGCCAAATTTAACCAATGATGTTTACAACAAGATTTCTAATTGTGAAATCGCTATGAAGTACCAGAATTCTAGTCCTAAAGAAGAAATATTAACTCACGAAGTTATAAGTACACCATGGTATAAAGTACGTAGCGATATTTTCGAATTTAATAAAAATAAATACTTGTTACTTATTGACTATTATTCTAATTTTTCAGAAATTGAATTATCAAACAATAGATTTAGTGCTAGAGAAATCAAAACCAAATCAAATTTATACATCCAAGGCATGGTATAGAACAGATCCTTATTTCGGATAATTGACCCTCTTGTAAAAAATGGGGTATAATACAATACATCTGAGCGAACCATGCAAACCATTAAAAAAATTATAGTTAAATATCAAGAAAGCAAAACAAATCCTTCGCAATTCTCCAAAAGGCTTATGCCAGTTACTATGTCAAGGAAGTTTAAAACAAAATTGCCAACAATTTTAAAAAAATCTTAAACCGAAATTAGTTGATGAATGCGATTACAGAGAAAAATTTAAAGCACAAAACATAAAAACAAAAATTAGAAAACAATTAGAATCTACGAGCTAGAAATTTAAAACCTACTCTATGAAAATATAATATTTCAAAGAAATCCGATATCGGTTTGGTTTCCTGGTGTCATTTTTAATAAATGGGAAGAGCGACGATCATATACAATATCAAGCAGGATCCTGAAGGAATATTAGACCAGAAATGAAATCGGATTTGGAGAACAAAAAGAGGTAAGAAAATTATACTGCAGTCAAAAAATTGTATTGTAGGCGCGGAATCAAGTGAAGAAATATTAACGAAAGGCTGATGGTTTTTTTACGAGGAGCCTTTATTTCATGTCCGAAATACACTCGGAGGGGTGGACATTCCCTGCCGAGGGGTGACCGCAATTAAAAAATTTAACTTAATTTTTTATTTAAATTAATTTTCCATAACTTTTGGATTTTGGTGGCACCGGGATTTGAACCCAAGCCTTCCGAATGCCAGTACGCAATGCTAACCACTCGGCTACCGCGGCCGCCATATCATATTATTATGTGTAAATATACCAATGTAAACTAAACTAAACTAAACACTATAAAAAAATTAAAAAATAAAATATATTATTCCAATATTTGATATACTACTATACGAGTAAACACTGTCAATAATAGGTACACAAAATTAGTTTAAATAAAGAAGACTCAAGAAGAATAAAACAATCTTATTCGAAGGAACACAATTATTAAACATTTCCCAACTTATTCTGGTTACTTTCTCATTATTTCAATCAAACCTGGTTACAAGATATAGTTTAACGAGACATCAATTGTCGAACCGGCCAGATCGGACATATGCTTATATGTATAACCGATTTTTCTGCTTTTTAGAATTTGGGTAACAAATTCGTCTAAAAGGCATGTAAGATCGTGAAATTCGGCACTCTACATATGTAACAAATATTTAGACTGAAAATCATTGAGATTGGACTATATGTATTATAAATTCTTCCTACAACCGATTTTTCAGATATAAAATTATAGGTTAAAATCGTAAAAAAGCATTCAGTACTTAAAATTTGATATGCTCGTGAAAGGTATAGAGACTTTTAAACACTCATTTTTAACTACCTAGAGCTTAATCTTTAGAAAAATCAGTTGTTATTTTATTTGATATATTTTAACATATGCTTAACTACAATATGTAATTAAAAGTTATTAACAATATCGAAAAGATTATAAATTCTTTAATACTTCTAGGCATGTTAACATCTGAATTCTTTAAAACTCTTCTTTCAATAGAATGACCCAATCAAAGTGAACTTGAATTGACATTTTATATAATCCAATAAATTTGCATATGAAAAAGTAACAATTTATCAAAGTTTGGTATGAAGAGGTAAGTTCAAACTGAAATATCTCAATATAATACAAGACTCTATAGATGAGTTTGGTACAGTTCGCTATACGTCATATACGTTATGGATATTAAGTATTTCACTGTTCTACGATGAGTAAAAAAGTGATCCAAAGAAAATTAGTAAGTATTCCAAAAAAGGCGATTTCTTTATAAGAGCTTTGAACGCTTATATTTTTCAAATAAAAAAAATCGGAAAAGTGTGACGTGAGATTAATTGAACTAACATTCCGGAATAATACGAAGAACACGGACTCATTCAGTTGACAAATGTCTTTTCTACAAACATTTGTGTATAGCCATCAATTAAGCAATTTTCAAACACAAAAATCCAACTCAAGATTTTTTAGGTTCGAATGGTCATATCTCAGGATTTCCTACTATATGTTAACTTAAAAAAATTTACAAAAAATATTCTGCTTGCTACTTTAATTTTTTCTGTAATGTGCACTTTTACCCCAATTGCTAATTGAACTTCTTCTGTGGTGAGGTGAAAGAGCATCTGTTCCATCGTCATCGATTGGAGAATCGGTTTACCCATCTCCTTGTGTTACATTTTTACTGCCATTCAGCAGTATACACGGCATCATCCGCTACATCATTTCTTTGAGTCAAATATGAGTGTTCTTAGAAATCAAAAATGCGAGTCGAGTAGAAAACCGGCTAGCTGTCTGCTGTCATTGCAGCTTTTAGACCTCGAGCTTTCCTTGTGCTTGCTAATGGACGTGCTGCTGCAAGATAGTGATCCAAACCGATGTTAGGTCCTCGGGACGTACGCACATCTACAACAGTGGAAACATTTCTTCCGTCAATCAATCGATTTTGTTGCGTGATTTTCAATCTTGCTGCAGCCTACAGCACGATGAATTTTCTTTTGCCGAAATTTTTTATTACAGAAAAACATATTTAGAGCCCCGCGAATTATATCAGCCTCAACCCATATGAGGATGTTTCATCAAGGAAGCTAAACTTCCTAGAACTTCCACGAAAGCATCTTTGGTCGCATCGCCCATCATAAAATCAACACCAAATTTGCGCTCCTCTACATACATACGTATATGACCGCTTTAGTAGATTTCACGAGAACCCACCTTCTGACGTGAATGCTGAACCATATGTAAAGCAATCTTTTTTGACCGCTCCCAGGTGAATAGCAGTCAGAAACTTTCCTCACTCACATGACCTTAGAGACACATGCCCCATTCCTCCTCCCCATCTTAATATTCATAAATATTATATTTTTTCAAAAATGTACTCAGCTGCCTTGTTATTATTTAGTTATATGGAATCGAAAAAATATTAAAAAAAATAAATAAAATAACTAAAATCCTGCGTTCATTTTTATCGCTCAATTGCCACATCAAGATTTTACGAAAAAATTAACAAAATCAACGAAAAAATTGTATCTTTGCTGAAAAAGATTTAATTGTTAAGGAAAGCGCATCAAGCGCACCGCAACGCAAGTACTGTTAATCCTCGTATTTAACAAGCTAACCGAATTAATAGTAAACAGTTCAGTGTGCTCTATTAACGCAATTACACAACTGAACTTATTACGCTTGACGGTCACGTAGTGTTGACTGTCTTACAGTCAACATACGGCTTCCCTTCAATAACAAGCATGGTGGCTAAACTACTAGACCAGACCTTCATCCAATTCTACCCACGGCCTGGCATTTCTGCGCATGCATATTCCCCATAGGGAAAATGTCAGATATTCATATTTCAAATTTTTTCTGTTTGACCAAGCGCAGTTCAACCAAAAGAGTGTTAGCAATACAATACGATGTTTATGGTATAATTTGGAAATCAACAGTTTTAAATTTAAGAGTTTTATTTAAACACATACTTCTGGCCATTTGACCTCGAAGAAATCGGTTTGCATGACTTTCTATAGCTTATTGTAATAATAAACCAAGGAATCTATAATGCAAGTAAAAGCATAATGAGCCGTAATTTGTTGTGAACAGACAAATGGAAAAATCCACAAGATTTAATAAAATTTAATAAATAAAAAAATATACTGTCAAATCAGCTGAAAGCTGTTTAATAATATTGACAGCGCGTGCCACCATTCATTGAAACTCCTACGGGTGGATTTTCCTGCAAGTTACGCACATTTAACCCCTCTTTCGACATTATTTTGATACAGCTCCAAGCTGTTCATTAGTATGAGCGCATATATACCATGTAGTTAGCGGCCTTACACTTGGTTACAACACAACACACGAATCCACAAAGATACCATGTATGGGGATAGTTCATGCACAATGAATACGTGGATTTAGGCGAAGTTTAAACGAATCAAATACATAGAAGAATCATTTAAAAGTAAGATATCTTAAAAATTTTTGCCTACCTTTCATTTGTATGTTCTTAACTGCTGAAAAACGGGATTAGAAACTTGGAAATAGGAATATCTTTCTATTATTGTCAATTTACAGACGTCATTAATTAGTCATTCCCTTACTTTTCTGGTACGAACTCAAGTAACTGTCCAAACATAAAAAATATCTCAATGCTGGAGAGCAGCTCGTAGGACTTTGTGTAGTTAACAACTTGACTCACAAGATCTAGTCGAAAGGAAGAGTAAAGATCGTGATACATAGTATATCTATATATATATATATACATATATATATGTATGTATGTATGTATATATGTATATCAGGACATCATCTCTGTTGCTGCTCTCCAGCTTTGTATATATATATATGTATTTAACTATGTATGTATATTGATGGGGTATGGAATTTTTATTTCACAACTTAACTTAAGAATTCCATACCTCTTCAACTTAAAATCTCTGTATCTCAAAATGTATTGATTTTAGCGATTTGACGCCGGAGTCTTTTTTTGTAGGAAATTTAATTTCCTACAAGTTTGTCATTCACAATTTTTCCGTAGCTAGTGTTTTTTACGCGATAAATCCAAAAAAGCGCGAATTTTATGAAAAAATTAGGTTTAGAGGCCCGTACTACCCCGTACGTGCAAGTTATGACTTTACCGTAATGGACACTTTTGTAGAGCGTTCAATTCTGAGGAATACGTGATTTCGAGTGAGATAATCCCATTAAACGCCGCTGAGTTATAAAATTTTAAAGAAAAAAAATCAATTTTTACGTGTATTTTAAATGGGAAATCTTTATACGCCTTGGTCGACCTCGTAATATTAAAATTAAGGGCTCAAACTTTCTGAGAATTCTTTTTTGGTACTCCCAACAAAATTTTACCATGGGATCGAGAAAAAAAAAATTGTTCAAAAAAAAAGCACTTCGTAGGCTGAATTTTTCATCTGTCTAGCCAAACACATTGTTTTTTAGTTAAGTCAGGCATTCAAGGTTCTAAAAAATGATTATTCAAATGGCTTATTTAAGAGGAGATTACGAGCCCTGACCACTATTAATTCGCACGGCTGGTGTTTTTACGCATATGCAATGTTTAGCACACAATATATGTGAAGATAATGCAGATAACACATACAAACATATATTTTTCTGAAAGATAATTTTGTTCTCTATTTGATAGAAAAAAAATTTTTGTTGTTGTTTAGCGCACAACAACAACAGCATTTATTTATATACACTATTCTTATTATTGTTTACAAACACTTGACCACTATTATTTCGTACGCTACAAACTTAACAGTCTATTTGGCTTAATATAATATATATACTTAATATTAATACTTGGTAACATCACCCTTAGCCTCTATAACATATTTACAACGATCCTGCATTGAATTAAGCAGGTTTTGGCACTGCTCTGTTGAAATAGAGTCCCATATTTCTTGCAGCTTAATTTTTAGCGCTGGAATAGTTCTTTGAGGCTCATTTCTCAAGCGCCTCTTCATGATTCCCCATATATTTTCAACTGGGCTGAGATCTTGACTATTAGATGGCCAATCCAAGTGCTCAATTCCTTTTTGCTCCAGCCAACTTCGGGTTTTTCTACTAGTGTGAGATGACGCTCCATCTTGCTGAAAAGTATTTTCACCACCATCTGACAGCTTTGGTATTGATGGCAGCAAATTTTCTTCCAATATATCCATGTACTTTTCAGCGTTAACAATTCCATCAACAAAATGCAGTTTTCCTACCCCCTTGGCAGAGATGCATCCTCACACCATAACGCTTGCAGGGAACTTCACTGTCCTTTTAAGACAATTTTTTTTGGTACGCTTCTGCCTTTGTACGAATAACTCTTCTCCGCGAATCACCCACACACACATCGAATTTAGATTCATCGCTAAATATGATGGTATGCCATTACCTTTGAGTCCAAGATATTCTCTGCTTAGTCCGTTGCAAACGCTTCTTCTTTTGACGAAGTGTGAGCAATGGCTTTTGCTTTGCCTAAAAAGTAATTTACTTATTAGGCTTAAGTTCGCTAAGTAACTTATCAGTATACTAACCTTATAGAACCCAAAATTAAGGTCTTTTAAATTTTTGCGGGTCCATTCACGTCCTACATTTCGCCCAATTTTTTTGGACCATTCAGCTGCAGCATTTCGCAAAGATTGCCGCCGATCGGCCTTAACTATTGCGACCAATGCTCTTTTGTCCCGATTTGTTATTTTCGACTTTCGCCCTCTTTTGTCGATTTTACAATCAATCGATCCATTTTTTTCCAATATTTTACAATAGAAAATACCGACGACTTATTTAATTGCAATGTTTTAGCAATTTTACCAAATTACTCCCCAGATTTGTGATAATTAATAATTAAATTTCGAATCTCTTCACAAATTAAGCTGCAAGAAATATGGGACTCTATTTCAACAGAGCAGTGCCAAAACCTGCTTAATTCAATGCAGGATCGTTGTAAATATGTTATAGAGGCTAAGGGTGATGTTACCAAGTATTAATATTAAGTATATATATTATATTAAGCCAAATAGACTGTTAAGTTTGTAGCGTACGAAATAATAGTGGTCAAGTGTTTGTAAACAATAATAAGAATAGTGTATATAAATAAATGCTGTTGTTGTTGTGCGCTAAACAACAACAAAAATTTTTTTTCTATCAAATAGAGAACAAAATTATCTTTCAGAAAAATATATGTTTGTATGTGTTATCTGCATTATCTTCACATATATTGTGTGCTAAACATTGCATATGCGTAAAAACACCAGCCGTGCGAATTAATAGTGGTCAGGGCTCGTATGTGCACCATATAATCGTCCAATTACTCAAGCGATTGATCAAAATTTAAAGAAATTTGTGTACATTTCTCGACGCTCTCAGTGCTGGGACTTTTTTACGGCACATTATGACGTGTTTTGCACTTAGACTTAAGCTTACATCGCTTTAAATATCTAATTCACCCAACTACTGAAGCCTATGAACATTTACAACGCCGTACATATTTATGTACGTGGATTGTGTGCTTGAAAAACAAGCAATGGACGGCAATTTTTCAAAAAAAAATTTTCTTCGGTGACGAAGCATATTTCTTACCCGGGGAATACGTAAACAAGCAAATTTTTCGTATTTGGAGCTCCGAGAATCATAAAACAATTTAAGGGAGGCCTGGATGTGTGACTGGGCCTTATTTATATACAATATAATAGTCGCTTTGTAACTGCTGAAGCGATTTTCTCCTCCTCCAATTTGTAGTTTTGCGTATTGATGGTTTTCTAACAAATGGAGGGACCAACAGTTTATACTAACCCGCCTCCGAACGGCTGATGGCTTCTCATGAGGAGCTTTTATTTCATGTCAGAAATACATTCGGAGGGGTTGACATTCCCTGCCGTCTGCACCTTATTTCTTTGAAAACAGCAACGGCGAGACTGTCGCTACCAATTTGGAGCGTACACAACTTGGACAATATATGGTTTCAACATTCCCCACAAAACGAGCGAATTTGGAGGAATTCAGGTGCTTTGTTGCATTTAAACGATCATTTGTCGGAACCAGCTAGATAACACCACCTGAAAATCATCGAAATCTCACTAAGCATTTTGCAATATAATTGATAAGTTCATGAAAGGTATAAAGACCTCGGCATGGCCAAAGGTAACACTTTTTTCTATTTTTACTATGAATTAGGTAACGAAAGGCGTATTCCCATGTTATAAATATGAAAAGAAAATCAATAGTACATATAAAAACAAACACAATGGATATACATACATACATACATATGTACTTAAATTGAGCCCGAAACCGAAATTCTGCTTAAATATTTTTTTAGACAATTAACGCTTTAAAGCATACACAATTGAAAAAAGTAAATTGAACATACCAAGTACAACCAGGCCCCTCTCTTCCTTCCATCTAAATCTTTCTTTACAGCATCGAAAACTTTCATAGCTATAGTGGTGTTATCCATCCGGACCATATAACCTAGCCAGTGCCAGTGTATACCTCGTACAGCTCATCGTTCCATCGGACCCTAAATCTTACGCAAAACCTTTCTCTCGAAAACTCATGTCATCGTCGGGAATGATGAGCGACTTGTAGTGTTTGGGTCTTTGTTCGTCATGACTGGACTTCACTTTTCAATTGTTCAGTCCAATGTGGCACAAGCTTGTGATTCTGCGTTGGATTTCCAGACTGACATTGTTGTTTGTGTTAGTACTGGTTCAAAAAGAGACGAAACTATCTATGACTACAAACAGTGACGTGGGAGTTAAGCTGCGAATAGGTTCGCTTGATAATAGGAGATACTTTGCCTTGTTCTCGTTCACTACCAGACTTCCTTATTCAGTCTGGAGAAAGCAGAACTCACGGTGTGGTTGTTAAAGCCAATGCTATCAATGACATCGGTATATGCCAGTAGCTGTACACTTTTATAAAAGATTGTACCTTCTCTATTCAGGATTCACTCTGTGTGATACTTCATTTAGGAACGAACGGCTCAGAGAAGCCTTTCCCGATGTTGATAGGGCTCTTAATGTTTACACAGCCACATAAGTTTTGCGGGGATACTAGTTTCAGACATAGCGGCGTAGAAGCAGCTTCTATTCGCGCTGTCGAAGGCTGCTTTAAAATGGACGAAGAGGTGGTATGTGTCGATTCTTCTTCCACTGGTCTTTTCCAAGATTTAGCGCATGGTGAATATCTGGTCAACGGTTGACTCGGCAGGCCGGAGGTCCAATCAGTGTATTGACGTTGGGATTCAGTTTTTCACGCAATACAGTCGATAGGACCTTATAGGCAATATTAAGGAGGCTTATCCCACAATAATTGGCACAAGCTGTGGGGTCTCCTTTTTTATGGATTGGGCAGAGCACACTTAAATTTCAATCATCGAGCATGCTTTCATCCGACCATATTTCGCAAAGAAGCTGTGCACCTTATCAGTTTTTCGCCGCTGTATTTGAATAGCTCGGCTGGCTATTTTGTGGGCAATTGCTATTTGAACTTCTTCATAATCGGACGTCTTTTCCATCTCTAGTTTGGAGTGCTCCCTCCATAAATACAGTACACTTTAGGCATCAGGTACTAGGCGCCGTAGAATTTTCTAGCATTTCCCTTGTCACCCAGTTTCTCAAGCTCTTCATACTCACACATCTCGGCATCTTTCTTTTTTTGCCTGGCCATACGTCTTGCTCCCCTCTTTAATCTCAGCATTGCGAGGTAGGTCGCCTGTTTTCTCTCCACCGCGGCATGACAACCTTTATCGTACCAGTTGTTTTTACGACCATTTTGGCGTTCCCTTATACTGAGTTCCTGATGAGTGTTCTCAGAGAGCAGTAGGTGAACAAGTAGAAAACCGTTCGCTATGTTTTTTGTTGTAGTTTTTCAACGTCGCGACCGCGGTAGCCGAGTGGTTAGCATTGAGTACTGGCAGTCGAAAGGTCAGGGTTCCGGCGTATGCGTATCCTTGTTGCAACAAGATTGTGGTTCGAGTCGATAGAGACATGTCATGTCGTCCGTATATCACAACATGATCGATCTGGTTTTGAGAATTTCCATTTGGAGACAGCCAAGTAGCTTGTTGACTTTCCCTAAGCTGGAATCTGTACTACTGATAACCATATTTCGCGTCCCGGGCAAATCGATCAACCTCAACTCATTTGGGGATGTTTCGTAGTGTAGGCTGAATTTCTTGATAGTTGTGCCTAAATAACCTTCTTTGCCCACCCTGGAGTAAAATTCGCAAAGCAGTGTTTCCACATCGTAGCGGGGGCAACGCTCATGATTAAGTAGTAAATGTGCATGTCCTTAAATCATAGTATTTAATTTGTTTGTGGGGGTCGTCATTAGGAGGGGAGTATCTCATCGGAAGCAATTTTTCATTCCGGATGGTTTCTACGTGGCGGGTTCCAAACTCGCTAGGTAAGTAGGCTTGCATTTTTTACACATTTTCTAGCGAGCTGCCTGCTTCAATACCAATACCTGCCACACCTCATATGTAAAAATGACTCTATTGAAGCTTCCTCTCTTTTAGCCGTGACCCAAGCCACCACACGGGTTGGTTACCGCATCTTGCACAAGGGGCTAACGTTTTCAGGGCGCGCGACGTGGGCGCAAGAGTAGAAATTTAGTTGAATTAAAAATTACATTTTTCAATTTATGCGTGGACTTTTTAATCCGCAAACAATGAAATTAGTTATGTTCTAACTCGGAATTATGATTTCTAGTCCATCTACCGCCAAACCCTAATGTTAAAATATTGAAGTTTAAGTGTTTGTATTATATTTATATCAACAACTCATGGTAGCGTAATCACAATAAGAATATCATATTCGGCAACCAATCAATGTCAAAGGTCGAGACGAGGACAAAGCCCACAAGTAAATGGCAAAATTTATATTCATAATCGTAATAAAATTTTAGTAAACATTTATGACCAAGCGTGTTGCTAATGTGTAAACTATTGTATAATTGTATGTTATGTGAACATGCATTACGGGTCTACTTGTATTTTGGCATTTGTAGTTTGACATTGATATTGATATGAAGTGAATGCTGTAACAGGTAGTCATTGATCAAAAGATATTAAACAAGTTGTACGGAAAATATGTTTTTATCTACATACATGGGTACACATTTTTACTTTTTCTCTTATATAATGTTTGTGAAAAATCATCAAAGGCCTTAGACCTTATCTCTATTCAAAAAGCTTGTAAAGAGACCAATTTTTGACTTTTCATGAAGACACTAGATCTTTTTAAGAATTATTAATGTTTCACACAAATCATAGCAACATAAATACGTAATAACGTAAATATAAGGAACGATCTCCCCTAGCCTTTTAGTATCTCATGTCCAATAGGATTCTTAGTTTCAACAAGAAGACATCATTGTTGAAAGTTATGATTACTGTTGTTAAAAATGATGCTGGGAACTAGCCGAGATCCACTGGTAGAGTGTAGGGCCAAATATTTCACAATGAACCTTCAAAGATAATATCTGCCGAAATTTCATTTGCTACAATACATTATCACAATTATCACGATCCTACATAGTGTTTCGAGATTTTTTTTACACTCTGACAGAATTTCTTGGATCAAATTTTATTCCGAAGACGCTTCAAAAAAGCCATCCAAACAACTGTTATTTAAAAAAAATTTAATAACTTGATGTTTTGTCACGCCTGCCCCATTTTACATTTTTAAATCTCAGATTACCGCATTTTGTATTTCGAAAATTTTCATTTTTTTCTATAAATTGAATTTCACGCTACAATAAACAGATTTAAATAAGTATCCACCAGAGTAAACGCTACCCCATTAAATAATGCCAGATATTGCGCACTTTGTCCTTTTTGTAAACAAAGTACCGGCATACATACACACCCACGGCAATACTCACAATCGCAAAGACATATTGATAAATTTCCCGCCATTGTAGCGAAATTTAACCTTCTCGCATAGATTTCACTATCACTCATCGACAGATTGGTAGGTTGATGAAATTGTGAAAGTGTAAAGCTCCGAATCGCTTTCATTTAATTTCCATAAAATTTCGCGAATTAAAACGGCCAGAATATTTATTGCTTTGAGGGAAAACAATTGTGCGTAATTTAAAGTGGCCACGGATACTTAATGTACTCGCGCTGGCAATTTATGATGGTGGTATTTTCGTTGCGTAATTTTTGAGCGACACGGGGTGTGGATTAGTAGATGGGCAGAACACTTAAATAGTCGCTGGAAAGTGACTCAACCGTTAAATAAGAAAAACAAATTGGTTTTTGTTGTTATCAAGTTGAAGTATGTAAGCAAATAACTTATATCGATGAACAATAAACAATGTTATCACTGAAGAGTAGATAAATTAAACACCAAAGAGAAGAAAGTAAAAAAAATATATTAACAAATTTTTTTCTTTACTTGATATTTATTACTAACTTCTCAATTGACTAAATGGACATGGCAAAAAAAATACCACCGCACGTCTATCCTAATACTTCTCCCTTATATTATGCGTGTATGTAAATACATTGAGGCAATTTTGTTAATTTACAATATCTACATCCTTTCGTCAAACTTGGCGCTAGATAAAAAACTGTGTGAGTGCTCTATCCACAATGTGATCTATTGTTGACATGGCTGCTGCTCGCCTAACAATGTGATTTTTGACATCTAGTGCTAAAAAAAACCTTGCCTCTGTAGCAATTGTTGAGACCCGAATATCCATTTAGAACTCTCGTACGAACCAACAACCCACTCAAAGAAATTAAAAGAAACTAATTACTAACTACTAACTTTTTATTGAATTACCTTGTACATTAATTTCCAAAATGTAATAAAAGTATTGTCCAAGCTAAATCAATTCATAATCATCCGAACCCTTAGGCTATCACCATGGCCTCCGCAACAAGTCAAGCCTGAAGAAAAAGGACTTAACACCCTTGTAAAGGGCACCACTGAGCCAACAGCCCATTCCTAGCCAATGGGCTGTTATATTTTAATTTAGTTTTTAAGATTTGATAACTTATTGTGAGGCTTCTGATATTGAAGCAGATTCAGTTAATAAATACAAATATTTATAAGAAAAAACCTTGGTTGCAACAGCAACACTATTCATATGTCTGCGAATTTGCTTAAAGCAATAGAAGTGTAAACATTTTTTAACTTTAAAAAATTAGATCAAATATTTTTAATCTAACAACAAAACTTAAAATCAATTAGAATACTCAAGATTTCATAAGCATTAGATGTCACTTGTAATAAGTATAAAAATTTAAATTTAACAGACTGTAAAGCTACACGTATATTCGCCTATGTTTTGACACTTGTAAGTAAGTTTTCTGAGTCTACCTAACGGAGCCATCCTAACCATCTACTCATCACCTAGCCTTTTTTTGGTTAATTACAACTTATTATTTTGATTTGTGCTCGTCCAATTTTGAAGAAATTATATAAATCATCAATATCTCACAAGAAAGTGATATTTCAAACATCACACAATTCGTTATTCAGATTTGAGATTTTAGGTTTTTTAACTTATGCAACTCTTGAGAAAAATAATCTAATATATTAGGTCAAGTAAAAAGTTCATTGATTTCAAAATACTTTGTGTACATTTGTCCGATTTAAGTCAAATGTGCGCCGTTTTGTTCGTAAACATGTTGCCAGCGAGATGCCAACTTCATTACACGTATACCCCTCTCGTAGAAGGTTACGTCCCTATTGGCAAAAAACTCGGAGAGCCAATTTTCACAGGCCTATCTTGAGGCTAACTTCTCACCATTAAGCGCGTTCGCCATGGACAGGAAAAGATGGTAATCACTTAGTGCCAGGTCCAATCCGAGCTTCTGGAGCTTCTGACGTGTCACCAAAAGCGTGTGTGGCCTGCGTTGTCCTGATGGAACACAATTCGACGTCTTTTTGAATCCATGGTTATGCAAGTGGTTCCAAACGGTTTTCTGGTTTATCTTTAGTTCCTCAGCAATTAAATAAGTGCGTTTTTACTATTTCCATGATTTTATGGCAATTTTCGACGACAAGCCTCCCGACGGGTGGAGCATCTTTGGCATCGAAATTACCGGAACGGAACCTAGCAAACCAATTTTGTGCTACACGTTCGTTTACAGTATCAAGCCCATAAACTAAATTAATTTTTTCAGCCGCTTTGGCTGCTTTTTTGCCTTGATTGAAGAAAAATTTTAAAATATAGCGAATTTTCTCTTTGCTGGTGTTCATCTTTGACGAGCGCTCACAACGTAATGAGTCAATCAATCGAAAAACTTAGCGCAAATAAACACGTTTTCAGCGCCGTATAGTATGACATGATGCGGCACGTAACACTAGTACTTTGGACAATAACGCCATCTCTTAAATAAAAACCGAACGAACTTTGTACTTGACCTAATATTATATAAAATTCTCTTGTCACAGTGTTAGACACCATACTCCTCCGAAACGGCTTGACCGGCTTGAGAATAATATAACATCTATTTTTCACACCGGAAAGGGGACTTATGACTGAAATTCGAAAAAATCTTATTTATGGTTTATATTATATTACACGATATACTTTAAATTCGGTAAATAGGTGTATCTTTGCTTAGATATACAGGAAGACTACAATTTTCTCCGAGAAGTGTTCCTATTCGAAAAAATCTTATTTGTAGTTCGATTTACTTGAAGTTCGGTACATAGGCGTTTTTTGCCTAATTTAACAGGAAAACTCTTCTTCTCTCCGGGAAGTGGACCAGCAACTATTCGAAAAAAGTTTGTTTATGGTTCGATTTACTTAAAATTCGGTACAAACTCGTACATAGATATCTTTTTGCTTAAGTTAACAAAAAGACTACACTTCTCTACGGGAAGTGAATCGGGGACTGACCTATTAAAAAAAATTACTTGAAAGACTACACTTCTTTCCACTCCACACTGACTTATTAATCAAAAAATCAAATTTATAATAAGCAGTTCAATATTGTCCATTAATTGAAGCTTAATAAGAGCATTTAATTATTCTTTACCCACCAACTACTCTATAATACTAATTATAATATCTAGAATGAATGAAATACAAGAAAGCCGAAGTAACGTGCGGTCGGGTTCACTAGTATTATATAAAGAAATGTTCAGTAAAAATACGAAACCCGATGAAAAAAATCAAACTGTTCGTTAGATTGTCGTTAATACCCAGCCACTATAAACAGAAGTTTGTTAAGTGTCAAAAACTAAAGATGTTCAGCTACAAAATTTCTTCAACTAATTTCTAATAATTAGGTTTGGCGGTCGCAATAGCCGAGTGGTTAGCATTACGAAATGCCATTCTGAAGACCAGTATTCGAGTCCTGGTTCGACCAACATCCAACACTATAGAAAATTTATTTTCTAAATGCGGTCGCCCCTCAGCAGGGAATGTCAAAGCCTCCGTGTGCATTTCTAACATGAAATGGAATCTCCTAATAAAAATCCATCGGCCGTTCAGAGACGGATTAGAATAAACTGTAGGTCCATTTAGTTGGAAGACATCAAAATGCCTACCACATATTGGAGGAGGAGTTCGGCTGAAATAAACTTCAGCGGATGTAAATTTCTTTATTATTATATCATTATATTTAACGTTGTATCAGCTTATTTCGCATAAATATTAGCGAATGAATATGTTAACAGTACTTTCTCTAATTTCAGTATTTTTATCGTGTCCCAAATTAAAGTACTCACATCTGCAAAATCGCTGTTAACTATCGGTACTCTGAGTATTTAGTTTCATCATTCGATTTGCGCATGACAACAAATCCTTCGTGGGAGCTTTCTTTTTCAATAAGCAACAATTATAGAGAATAATCCACAAACTTCATTTGAAAGATGCAAACAAAGACATTACACTTAATATGCCAATTTGATGATAAAGAAATGTACACTTGCAAATATTAACAAATACGAATATGAGTTTATTGATACTCTATGTACAGCAGTAAGAGCCATTAATATATTTAATACATCGAAAGCGTAATTCAATACATATAGTACTCGGTAAATTGCTTAATGAATATATTTTCCGTTTTAATTAAGAATATTTTTAAAATTCAAGCAAATTTAGAAATCAAAGGTTCCCACAAGTAAAGAAAAATAATAGCAAAAAAGTCATACATACATACATACTTGTATTTGATACATAATGCATAAGCAGGTATAGTAAAAGGAAGAACAGCTAAGAAATTTATTTACTCTGATTCGAACACTTACACATATAATATTATATTTTCTTAGTAGAATCTAAAGCCTTTTCCAAGAACGGAGGTCCGTCACAGCGTTGGGATTGAAAATGATTAAAAATAATAATAAAACATGCCAAGGAGATTAAAAATGAAAATAATATTGTGTAACTGCATACATTAGGAGTTCGTAAGGTTGAAAATAGGAACGTATGTAGCTATTATTTACACTCTTTTTTAGGCGGTTACAAGAGCTTATGATCCAATTTATTAAAAACTCTTTAGTATATTACAATTGCTAAACAGCATTAGAAAACTTTTATCTTGTGAATTTATTGATGAGGTGGGTTGACTAGTTGATCACGAGCGGTCGCACTTAAAGCGGATTCACATCCGAGTTTCGAAGTATGTATTTGTATATTTAAATATTAGTATCTTTTAAGAAAAAAATATCGGATAATTTTTAGGCTGAGGTATGGCTTGCTTCGCTCCATAGTAAGAATTTCAACTTTCAGGTTTTATGTCACTGATATAAACTATTGAGTGAACTCTATGTGCTGCCCTCCGACTCGAAAATATTTTTATTTGTCACTGTTCAAAAATATAAATTTGTAACTGTAGCTAATCTCATCTGTCTAGGATCGATCATCAACACCAAAAATAATATCAATATAACCCAGAATAACTCTTACCAACAGGTGTTATCTTAAACTCCATAGACAATTGAAAAGTAAGTGGCTTTCTTAATAATTATTATGCGAAAGCGTCACCGATGATGACATTCGATGAGTCGAGATAAGGAACGTTCCAAAGAAAGAAAGATTTTCCGAAAGATTTATGGACCTTTGTCGAATGAGTTGTTTGAGATATACTCGTATGTGTGACGGTAGTTAACCGAGCTACGCTAGTTAGCCTTCGTGGTAACCGCTGATGCGATTTTCGGCCGAGCTCCACATCCAATTTGTGGATTTGCGTCTTGATGGTTTTCCAACAAATAGAGAGACCTACAGTTTATACTAAACCGCCTCCGATCGGCTGATGGTTTTTATGATGAGCTTTTTATTTCATGTCAGAACTACACTCGGAGGGGTTGGCATTCCCTGTCGAGGGGCGACCGCAATTAGAAAATTTAACTTAATTTTTAATTAAATTAATTTTCTATAATTTTTGCACGTGCGTCGCACCAGGATTTGAACCCGAGCCTTCCGAATGTCAGTACACAATGCTAACCCCTCGGCTACCGCGGCTGCACACAATAAGTGTAACGAAATATGACGATTATAAAAATGCCAATTAATGTCTGTAATTTTTTCCGCGATTTTAATGCAATGGCAAATGGTAACACACTGTATATTTTATATAAATATATAAAAATTTCAATAATACACGTAATAACAGTCAAGATTTCAAAAGAAAACTTATGATAAGAAAAAATGTATTTTTTTTTTTTAATTTTTAAAGAGGAAAGAGAATTCACCATAAGTTTTTTTGCGAATGGAATATACAAATTTTTCAATAGCACTATTTTCAAACTAGCGCAAACAGAATTGTCGTGTTTGTTTTAGGAGTTATATCCCAAAATACAGCGATTACTTGAATGAAACAGAAAGTGTGGGAATATGGAATATGAAAAAATCCATTACACTACTTTTCAACTTTTACAAACTTTATATCCAATTTCATTAGTGCAATACATATAGGTACATACGAGTACACACATTTAAATATGCTCTTGATGGTATTTAGTTACGAGTATAAAATTGAGTTTGATACAAAGTTTCTGTTTAAACATCAGTATTATACTCGTGATACCTCAATAAGCGAAAAAGTCTCCATCACTTAAATGCACCAAAATGAAACAATGTATGCCTTATATATTGTACATATGTTCATATGTGCGTATGCATACGAAAGTAAATATATACTCATTTGTGTTAGCTTATAAAATTAGCCGAAAAGGATTATAGTCTCCCACACAAAATTGCAAATATGTACATATGTATGTACATTTTAATCAAATATTTAAGTATTACGTATGCATATTGACATTTTGAGCAATATAATTACACAGACGCACAAACATTTGTCATTCTACGTGTATATTAGGGCTTATATTTATATTATAATCGTTTTAAAGCTCTACATATATGTATGTACATAAATAGTATATGCCTTAAATCTTAACTTACCGCACAAAGGGGGGAAATGTATGAGATAATTTTATGTTAACAAGTTTGTAAGTAGGTAAGAGCAATCTACAGTCTACGACTAAAGTGGCCATAAAGCACACATCATAAAATACTTGACACTTTAACCCAAAACAACCCACAACGGAACGCAACAACAAAGTGTGAAAGTCCCAAGTTTACAATGCTTTCTACCCACGGGCATTTTGTATTCGAATTACTATGGGTATTTACGGCTCACATCATCGTTTGGAATTGAACACATCCGTTGAATTGTGACGTAACATACATATACATATACACTCGAGTTTGTAATTTCTCTTGGTAAGTGATGTTGTGGGAGAAACAGGAAATTGATGTTATAGAATATGTTTTGTTATGTTGATCTAATGTGTTAATGCTTATTTGTTGAGCTTTTCAATGAATAAAGAATTTTCTTAAACATCCTGATATTTGAAACGATATGCCGGATGTCTATAGTTAGGCGGGGTGGGCAGAGTTGCAATTTACGAGTACATGATTATTTGTATGTATTTTACTCTGCTGTATAGTTTAGGTTAAAATGAACTTACAGGCATTTTGGTCTCGATAGACAATACAACGTGATACTAGATACACTGTCTTTATTTTGTGCTCTTAGCAAATCGATATAAGCGAGCGAACCCTTTGACCACTTTTATGGTCTTTGACTTTGATGGTTATTGATTGATAGATCAAGCAAAAATTCTGCAGTCATAGGTTCGCGCTCTGACCAGGTAAAAATTTATATCTAGAAATTGTTTTCTCTTGTGATCCTCTCCGAATGTATTTATGTACCCTACAGGGAAAAGGTAGACTGGTATACAAGAATTCTAGTTAAATACTAGTACTTTGAAGATGCAATCACAACAGACTGCCGAGAGATTTTCTACTCGACCTGCACTTCTGCTCTCTGAGAGCACTCATCAGCAACTTGGTATACGGGAACTGTGAGACGGAATTCAAACTCTCTACGTACAGAAACTGAAACTTTCGGAAAGGTCGCAAAAACAGCTGGTACGATGAGGATTGCCATGTCGCAGTGGAGAGAAAGTAGACTGCGTACCTCGCAACGTTGCAATCGACCACCAAACGTGCGAGATGGGATAGATACCGAGAATTGAAGAGGGAAGCGAGGCGCTTCTGCAGACAAAAAAGAAAGATGCCGAGATGCGCGAGTATCAAGCGCTTGAGAAGCTGGCCGACAATGGTAATGCTCGAAAATTCTATGAGAAGATACGACGGATTAAAGAAGGTTTCAAGACCGGAGTAGAGTCTTGTAGGACACAAAGAGGTGATCTAGCAACCGAGGCCCAGACTATATTGAATTTATGGAGGGAACACTTCTTCAGCCTGCTAAATGATAGAGAAATTGGAGCATCCGGAGATGATGAACCCGATACCCCAATCGATGACGATGTACAGGACGTTCCATTCCAGACCATGAAGAAGTTCGAATAGCAATCGCCCGCTTAAAAACAACAAACCGACTGGGACTGACGGCTTTCCGGCAGAGCTATTCGCAGAATATGGTTGGACGAAAGCATGCCCGACGATTGGAATTTAGGTGTGACCTACCCAATCCATGCAATTGGGGACCCCTCAGTCTGCGCCAATTACCCTGGGATTAGCCTCCTTAACATCGCATATATAGCATATATATTGAGCATATTGTGTGAGAGTCTAAAGCCCACCGTCAACAAACGGATTGGACCTTATCAATGGCACTTCAGACCTGGTAAATTAACCATTGACCAGATATTCACGATACGCCGAGTCTTGGAAAAGATCCGTGAAAGAAGAGTCGACACCTACCACCTCTTCATCGATTTAGGCAACACACAGGTCGGGAAAGACCTCTCCGAGCCATTCGAAACCAAACGAGTTTTCAGACAAGGTGATTCCTTATAGTGTGACTTCTTTAATTTGATGCTGGAAAGAATAATAAGAGCGGCAGAGCTAAATAGAGAAGGTACAATCTTCTAAAAGAGTGTACAGCTGCTGGCGTACGCCGATGATATCGAGATTATTGGCCTCAACAACCGTAAGTTCTGCTTTCTCCACGAGCATTGCTTATCAGTTGCAGGATCTGGGATGTCCTGTTTGCTACATATGTTTTCCAAGAGTGTGGTGGTTTATCCATGTTAAGCCATGTTAAGACGATGGTCGAGCCTGTTCACAGAACAAGTTCGTGAGGCGGTAAACTTAATTCGGTCTGTATTTGGTTTACCAACTTTGCCAGTAGAACTGCTCCACAGAGCTCTAGACGGGGGAGACTTATTGTTTGGAGGGGAGCTACCTTTGTTTTTGCAGCTAGTAAATGTGAGGTGAAGGAGTTTTCGCCGTGTTGTACCCTCATGTACACACAAGCGCAGAATGCCTTCTCTGAAGCATCTGAGAATCCATGGAGTTGAATCGGTTTGTCGGGGGAGTACTGCACCCATCGGGGTATTTGGATGTCTTTGATTGCCGGAAGATTCTCATGAAACGAGTTCCATTTATGTAGGGATCCGGATTTTACGTTTTCGTCCCAATCCGTTCCTTATAGCCAAAATGTTTGGAGTAGTACCTTGGCTACTACCATAATTGGTGATAACCATCCTGCCGGGTCGAATAATTTCGCCACAGCCGATAAAATCTGGCGTTTAGTACTACACTTTGCTGCGGGTTGAAGTTCGTATGAGTATGAGAAGGTGTCCGTAAGCGCGTTCCAGCGTATTCCTAGAGTTTTTGTTGAGCTTGTGTCGCTGAATTTAAGAAAGTCGGCATCTAGCAAATGAGACTCTGAGATTTTCTCGAGTATTTTCGGGTGGTTTGCCGTAATTTTCTTAAGAGGGAATCCTGCTGAATTTAACGCTTCGATAACTTTGGTGAGTGAGTTGATATAATTGGCGCTTTGTAACCGCTTAAGCGATTTTCGGCCGAGCTCCTCCTCCAATTTGTGGTTTTTGCGTCTTGATGTTTTTCCAACAAATGGAGGGACCTACAGTTTATACTAAGCCGCCTCCGAACGGCTGACGGTTTTTTTACGAGGAGCTTTATTTCATGTCCGAAATACACTCGTAGGGATGGACATTCCCTGCCGAGGGGCAACCGCAATTAGAGAATTTAATTTAATTTTTAATTTAAATTAATTTTCTATAACTTTTGGATGTTGGTGGCACCGGGAGTGAGTTGATAGTGGACTGTCTGAAAGAATGTCATCTACATAAATTTCATTGAGTATGATATTGTTTGCGAGAGGGTATTCGGTTTTGCAATCTTCGGCTAATTGATGTAGGGTTCGAATAAGTAAATATGGGGCGCAGTTAACGCCAAACGTAACTGTCTTTAGCTTGAAATCTTCTGTTGGAGAATCGGGGGTTCTGCGAAAGAGTATTCGCTGGAAGTCTTGATCTTCCTGGTTAACGAGTATTTGCCGGTACATTTTCTCAATGTCGCGAACCTTGGTCTATCATTGCTCGGATTTTGTGGTGTTCTCCTGCTAGATATATCGGGACTATAGCCGTGGGCAAGAGTGTGGTTTCGTTGCTGCTGGCATGGTGTGTTGTTACCTTGACTGTCTTCTTCTGAGCCTGGGGGGTGTGGCTGATTCCTGTTGAGGCTGATGGTCTGTCGTCTGCTATTTCCACTGCGGTCGCTGCCTGTGCTGTCGATGAGAGGGGTTTTGAGTATGGGTTTGTATTTTGATAATGGAGTAGTGAGTGATGACGCCTTTGGCAGTAAACGCAGGTGAATTTGCTTTGACATTGACTTCGCTTGTGTGAACAGGAAAGACAATTTCCGCAGTAATTGTTTTCACGAACGAATTTTTGTCGATCTTGGACGGAAAGGTTCCTAAATCGGATGCACATTTTAATCCCATGACTAGAGTTGCATAGCTTGCAGGAAACGGGTTTTTGGAACTCTGTGTGATAGGTTTGCGTGCGACTTTTATTCGCAAATGGGGGCTTTGACTGCCAGCTCTGGGTGTGAATGTATTGATGTGGGGTTTGGGTTTACCTGGGCGATAGGTTCCCAATCGTTCTACTACCTCGTATCTACTCGTCAGGAATGCGTTCATTTCAGACCAGAGTGGTAGTTCTTTCCTCGAACTGAGTGATTGTTCCCAAAGCGCGAGTGTTTCGCTCGGGAGTTTCGAGGAGCATATATAAATGAGGATGGGGTCCCAATCCTTAGTCGAAATCTTATGTGATGAGAGATTGGAGAGGCAGTTAGTTATTGTGGTCTGCAATTTTTGCAGCTGCTCCCCGTTCTCTGCATAGATGGGTTGTAGATTAAGGATGGTTTTGAGCTGGTTATCTACCAGAATTCTTGGGTTCTCAAAAAAAAAATTTTTAATGTGTCTATTTGCCTCAGCGCGTCTGAGTGCAAATATTTGGGTGGGTATGCAAAATTTAAATTTTTTTTTTTTTTGTGTATATTTGGTGTATATTTATTATTTATTCCAAATAAATAAATAAATGTCCCACTGTACAAAAGTATAATAATTACTTGATTGCGGCCCACTGTGTCTTATACTGCGACTGCGAGCGCGTTTGAGTGGGAATCAATGTGTGTGCTGCGCTGTAACGGGATTGAGATTTTGCATATACGTATACAGATATGCTATATGCCAACCGTTTTAGAGAGAGACGGTACTGAGGTGTATACTATATTTTTTAACCGCTGCAAATTTGAGGGAGTGGCCAACGGGATTTTTTTGTGTTATACAAGCTTGTACAGTTTAATTTGTATATAATTTTTTTTTGATGGGTATTTAACCGTTTTTCAGAAAAACGGTACTGATATGTATAATATGTGTTTTCGCTACTGCAAATTTGAGGGAGTGGCTAACGGGGTTTTTTGGTGCTGTACAAGCTTGTACAGTTGACACCATTGAATATATAATTTATGAGGGCTTGAAAAATTATATGCGACTATATATGTATGTGTAATGAGTGAAGATTAGGTTGTACTTACTCAGCCATGGGTTTTACTTAGCCTTTGGGTTGCTCTGGCGGACTTGATTGTTGTTGTTTTTGGTGGTGGTGGTGGTAGAAAGCGTACGCTTTTATTTATATTATATTTCTCGAAACTTCACGATATTTATATGCATGTAAAGGGTGGTTAAATTTTCAAGGGCCGATGTTGATTTTGAATAAAACACAAACTATTTAGAAAATTATTGAAATTTTATTTTATTATGATATATTGGTATTACTCAATTATGTATGTAACAAAATATCGGCCAAATGAGCGCCGCGACCTCGGCGGCACACCTCCATACGATGGTCCAAATTTTCGATGACGCTGAGGCATAATGGAGTTTCTATGCCGTTAATGTGCCGAATTATCTCATGCTTTAGCTCTTGAATTGTTGCTGGCTTATCGACGTACACCTTTTCTTTCAAATAACCCCAGAGAAAAAAGTCCAACGGTGTCAAATCACATGATCTTGGGGGCCAATTGACATCGCCATTACGTGAGATAACACGGCCATTGAATTTGTTGCGCAAAAGAGCCATTGTTTCGTTAGCTGTGTGGCAAGTGGCACCGTCCTGCTGAAACCACATATCGTCCACATCCATATCTTCCAATTGTGGCCATAAAAAATTGGTTATCATCTCACGATAGCGAACACCATTCACAGTAACTGCCTGACCGGCCTCATTTTGGAAAAAATACGGCCCGATGATGCCGCCAGCCCATAAACCGCACCAAACAGTCACTCTTTGTGGGTGCATTGGTTTTTCGACAATCACTCTTGGATTCTCATTCGCCCAAATGCGGCAATTCTGTTTATTGACGAATCCACTGAGGTGAAAATGTGCCTCATCACTGAAGATGATTTTCTTCGAAAATTTTCATAATAAGTCTGGATAACTTTAACACGTTGTTGGATTGTGTATCTGTCCATGGTTCAAATTGAGTAAGTCTGAAATAGAGAAATGTCAAATTAAATTCGGAAAAAAACTTGGCGTTTAGGTGTGGTTCACATTCAACATCGGCCCTTACAATTTATATAAATTTTTTTTTTTTTTACGTCGAATTGGTTGTTTTATAATGAATAATCGAGCTTTCGACTTATGGGTAATTTTCAGCGCCAACTGTTGCTGAACTTTCTATTTCACTTTTCTTTAGCCGCTATATTTATACCAATGTACATATGTACATATGTATGTATGCACGCAACAAAAACGTTAGGAAATAGGTTAGGTATTTAGAAAAATCACTTTCAATTTCAAATATCATTTTTTTTTTCGTACTAGTTTTCTCAATATTATTTTACTTTTCTTCTGTTTAATATTATTTTTAAATCAAATTTTCAAAGTTTGTAACAATGCATATATTAATTTTCATTTTCTTGAAAAAAATTTTACCGCAACGAGCACTGGGTGTTACGTATGTAAGCGAGTTTTCGTTAATATTTTACTTAATATGCACTTATAGAATGTTTTACATTTATTTTGTTATTATTTATTTGTTTGTTTGTATAATTGGCATTTGTTTCTGTTTTTAATTAGTAAATTTTCCTTTTTTATAATGTAGTTTTTATTTACTGTTAATTATATTCGGCGGTATATTTATATGGAATTATTATATATATATAATTGGCGCTTTGTAACCGCTTAAGCGATTTTCGGCCGAGCTCCTCCTCCAATTTGTGGTTTTGCCTCTTAATGTTTTTCCAACAAATGGAGGGACCTACAGTTTATAATAAGCCGCCTCCGAACGGCTGATGGTTTTTTTTTACTGAGGAGCTTTATTTCATGTCCGAAATACACTCGGAGGGATGGACACTCCCTGCCGAGGGGCGACCGCAATTAGAAAATTTAACTTAATTTTTTATTTAAATTAATTTTCCATAACTTTTTGATATTGGTGGCACCGGGATTTGAACCCGAGCCTTCCGAATGTCAGTACGCAATGCTAACCACTCAGCTACCGCAGCCACCTTAATTATTATTTAATTTATTTATTTATTATTTTTTTTTGATAATAGGAGTTTAAAAATTTATTCTTATATTGGATGTGATTTTATTATTTTGTTATGACGTCTCTTTTTTTATACAATAATTTTTCCTTTTTAATTATGTGAATTTTAAGTTAATTTTTGTTTTTAGTTAAATTTTTCCTATTACTGGAATTCACTTTTCTTAAATTTTGTTCTGCACTGACGCCGCTGTAGCTTTACTTTCCGATTTTCGTTGTTCTTAATGTGACCGCTTGATTTTTTGAATATGACGGCTCAAATTTTGTTTTGTGTATGACCGCTCAAATTTTATTTTTAGTAACTTTTTTTCTCGTTTTTTTGCAGTATGTTTTCTTTTTGAACTTTTTACCGTGTTTTGTTCAATTTATATTATTAATTAACTATAAATCATGTTTCGCTTATAACTTATTTTTTCTTCACGCACGTCCGCTCGATTTAATATTCCGTTTGATTTTTTATTGAATTTGTACCGTTTTTTTTTTTGTAAGTCTGTATGGTTTTTTCACATAGCGGGCAGCACACACAATATTTCACTTTTATTAGGTATTTCGCGCTTTTTTGCATTAATTTCGTCCGATTTTGTTCACTTTCTATTCTTTGTTCTATTTTATTGGCACAATTTTAATATGTTTTTTTTTTCACACACGACCGCTCGGTTCAAGATTCCGTTTTATTTTGTCTATTATGTATGATGGCCGCTGTTGCCGTTGGGTAGATCAGTGGTACCAATTCGTTTTGGCGGCACCGAAGGACCATGTATAATGTTGAGTGGGGGTAAAATATGGGCCGTTTCCAATGAAATGAGGAAGTCTAGGTCTTTTTGGGGTTTAACCGATAACAATTCAGGTTTATTAAATTCCGTATGGTATAAGATACAATAGATTATTGGAAAAAAAATAATAATAATTTTGAGTTATAATTCGATGTATAAGTTTTTTGAAATTACAATGAAAAGAATATTGGGCACCACATCGCGGCGTTGCCACCTGAGGGGGATCACTCCGAAAACATAAGGAAAACAATGTACCAAATTTCAAGTAATGTGAACCATAAGTGCTTTTTTTTTTAAATATGTCGGTCTCTAGTCAACTTCTCGTAAAAGGAGTTTTTCAAAACTATAGAGACTATATGCCTTTATATAAAATATTATTTTTCTTCTTCTTCTTTTTCATTGGCATTGTCAGCGCTCATGCGATTATAGCCGAAACAAAATGAGCGCGCTCTTCCCTTTATTTCGCTGTTTGGCGCCAATTGGAAACACTCAGTGAAACCAGGTCGCTGTCAACCTGATCCTTCAAACGGAGTGAATATCTTCCTCTTCCTCTGCTTTCATCCATTCGGACAAGGTGGACTAGCCAGCCTAGCCGCTGTGTTTTCATTTGCGGAACTATGTCAATATTATTGTATAACTCGTACAGCTCATCTTTCAATCATCTGCGGTTTTTGTCGTTGCCAAAGCAGAGAACCATAAATCATTCGCAAAACTTCTCTCTCGAAGGGAACAAGGACGAGAATGATAAGCGAGTTACAGAGTTTATTTTTCGTTCGTCGAGAAAGGACTTTACTTTTAAATTGCCTACTAAGTCCAAAGTAGTCAAAACGGATGTTTGTTGGCTACGCAGGGGATACTTGGTCTAAGACCGGAAGTCGTGAGCTGCTTAAACCATATGCAATAGAATCGTTTCTGGCCAATCCCAGGTGAATGGCAGTCAAAAACTTTTCTCACTTTAGTGAACTTTTACGCACAAACCTGATAAAGCCAAGATGGTGTTATTTACCAGGAGGTACATACCGCATGCCTTCAAACCACCCAAACTAAAGGGCGTGGAGATTACGCTCTCTCCCGAAGTCAAATACCTTGGGGTAATTTTGGATAGCAAACTAAACTGGAGCCGGAACACGGCAGAAAAATCAAGGAAAGTTATAACTGCACTCTACGCCTGCAAAACGGCGATAGGAAAGAAATGGGGTTTAAGACCGAGTATCGTGCACTGGATGTACACATCGGTAGTTAGACCAATCCTATTCTTCGGGGTAACCGTTTGGTGGCCAGCACTCTATAAAATCACCTTCAGGAGCAAATTAGAGAGAGTTGAACGATCGGCGCCCATATTGATAACGGGAGCATTGCCATCAACTCCCTCGAAAGCACTACTAATTCTTCTCAACCTCCTTCCTCTGGACCTATACGGGAAAATACAAGCGGGTTGCAACGCAATAAGAATGAATGCAACTCAATGCAGTATAGGATATACAAAAATATTATCTCTTACAGAAGTGCCGAAGGAGCTGGACTACACCACCTCCAGTGTATGCTTCGATAATCTTTTCTCCATGAGAATCCCAAACAGATGCGAGTGGAAAAACGCCAGCGTTTTCCAGGCGGAACTCATCGCAAACATGGAGGCCGCAGAATGGACAATCGTTTACAATTTACTCCGATAGTCAGGCTGCAATCAAATCTCTTCAATATAACGGTACGAAGTCAAAAGTGGCCATAAATTTTAGGAACTCTCTTAACAAACTCTCAACGAAGTACAGTACTGCCGTGGTGTGGGTACCTGGACACAGGGACATCCCAGGTAATTGCATGGCAGACGAGCTAGCAAGAGAAGGAACCCATTGATCCACGATAAAGCATGTACACGACGGTGGTCTACCTCTGTCCACGGCTAAGTACCTACATGCTTAAACTGGCATTCACCAGGGAAACTGACTCAATATGGTTGAACGAGATCACGTGCAACGTGACCAAACAGCTATGGCCAAAGTTGGACGGGAAAAAATCAAAACATCTTATCCTTCTGGACCGGTTGTCCATTACCATAACGACTGGTATAATAACTGGACACTGTTTAATGGGGCCTCACGGGAAATGGATGGGCTCTTAGTCTAACGATTTCTGCCGTAGCTGTAGGGACGAAGAGGGGGAAGAGACCACCGAGCACTACCTCTGCCACTATCCAGCCTTGGCATCTGCGCGACAAAAATTCCTTGGGAAACACTTCTTCGACTGTCTCGCTGAGTTGGCCTCAACGAATATTGGAAATCTCGTTGCTTTTATAAGGCACACGAAATGGTTCGATCATTTGGGAAGGTGAAGGCAGGAGCGTCAGCGGTATAACAATGGGCCTATTGGCCTAAGTATGCTGGGTTTGACCAGCATAAAACGTTACTGTATAAAATTAGAACCTTCTTTGAACTTAGTTGATGCCTGCCTAAATCATCGAAAAACTATGTTTTAAATACGGAATGTGCCATCATCGTAAAACATACAGATACTGCCACATTTTTAACCTTAAAGAATCATCACTTTAGCATAAGATTTACTTACTTATTATTGAAAACAAATATTGAATCGGTGAGTAGTAGAATTTTGTAGGTACAAACTAAAACCAATCGACATGGTTTTGACTATCGGAATAAAGTAACGTTTCTATGCTATATGTAATTTAATTATAATTATACCACTGAAAAAAGTAAAAGTAGATTATAGGATTTGATACATTTTTAAATATTTTCTAGAATTAAATATAACGATGTCTAAATATAGATGAGAATAGTATGTTTAAACCAATCGAACAGTTTATTAGCCATTAAATCCGCTTCATAACTCTCCGATTGAAAATAATCAAAGTGGATAAGATATTCGCAAAAATAAAGATCTTGAAGTACATCAGAGTTGAAAAATGAAGGTGCAGTGAGGCGAAAAATGTCCCTATGAAAAAGAAAAACAATTATCTACATTCCTTGCAATGAATGTGAACATTTGTCAGATGACATTCACCCAAGAAGGATGAAGTGAAAGTAAGTTTTGGAGGTGAGTACAGATAAACCTTCTCAGATTTTAAATAGGATAAGTTGAAAATGTACCATTGATTATTCGCATATATTTGCTTATATAGTATTTTGTCTGGAGAACAACAGTTTTTTTTCACATTACCCCATATTCTATGGATAACGGGAAGCTGGAATAAACGTCATGACTCTATTTGATAAGCATGATTGAAGTCTCATTTGAAGGCTGACAAAGCTCAAATTTATGTTGCTTAGATTTTTGGTATCAGCTCTCGACATTTGTGTAATATTTATTTTTTAGATGTGTTGTGTTGATCACGGATTAATATGTGCATACATAAGATTTAGAAATCGAAAATAAAGTTGTAATAATTCGAGTAAATTACTTTGTAATCACTCTGAAAATATTTTGGACGGTTGTCAAGACATTCAACAAGCTATGAAGGTGGGTATACTAGTAAATCGAAGCAACAAACCCAAACGGTATTTGCTTTTTAGCTAAATCTTCGATGCCAAGACATTTTTTTTTAAATACATACCTATCAGTGAATGTACGTACATAGGTATATGCATACACCTACGATATTTAGGTAAACTTTCTGTGCCAAAAATTTCTTATATAAAATCCACCTCATGGCAACACAATGTTGTATATATGTAATACTCAAGTGTGTTAAAGTAAAATTTCGAAATTCATATATGAATCAAGAATTATACATTTTTAAATCTTACCAAAACATATTTTCATATCCGCACATATGCACATACAAGCATAAGGTTCAAAGGACAACAATTGTAAGTGCATTCCATAATCCACCATTCGTTGCCTCTATTAATAAAAAAATGTTGCTCAAGTAAAAAAGAAAATATTGTAAACAACACTCATGAATACATAGTATAATGGACGTGAAGACAGATACAGTTGTTGCTGCTGTCAATTTGCAATAATTTACGATGTAACACAATTACACCCCAAACTTTTAAGTCAACTTTCAACTTAACACACTCGAACGCTCATACATAATGCCCTTAAAAAATAATTTCATCCTGCTGCTGTCAAGATAATATCGGAAGTTGGCTGTGTTGAAAATTATTTGCCACACATATCACAATGACCGAATCGCCTTGCCTTTTATCAGCTGGTAATAAAAGTCATGCTAGAAAGACTTTCATTTATTTCGTTTTATATTGAAAATGAATACCCAAATATAGTGTTATGTGTAGAGTTGGTACGGAAAAATATTGTACAAAAATATAGTATAACAGTAGTTGACCAACTCCTGTAGCATCATTCATACCAATTAAAAATTGATTCTCCATTTTTGCTATGGAAGAAATAAAATGCAAAAAAAATATTTTTTAAAAGTTAGTAACATACTTATGAATGTGTAAATTTGTATACTCTTACCTCTTACATAGGTATAAGCTTTAACTTAGTTATCAAATGTGAGTTGCTTTAAAAAAGTAAATAAAAAATTAAAATTGTTTGGGATAGATGTTAGATCTTTTAGGAAAAAAAAAAGTTTTGTGGGTTTAGTGTAACCTTGTATACATTGTTTTGGACACAATTATAGCTCGAGTGGAAATCAAATCGGAATAGAATTACACTCCCACCCACCAATTAATGGTGATTTGAAATATATGAAAATTGTGATAGTTAGTGATTTTAAAAAATTGTTTGTCTTTTTAATTAAATCTAAACGTTGTTGATTTATAGCCGCTAAAATGAGTTTCAGTCGGCCTGTTTCTCCAAATTGTGGTTTCCGCCTTGATGTTTTTTCTAATAAATGGAAGGACCTACAGTTTACATTCGTACATATCATAAAAATGTCAGATGCCACTATTGGAGCAAGTGTCCTATCAAAACTTCAAATACACTAAAAACACTCAAAACTTGTTTGAAGTTGGCTGCCAAACTGGAAAATAAAAGTTAACGAGCAATAGAGACAGAAGCATGTCTTACACTGAAACTAAACAATATCACAGTTCTTAACCGAATATTGAAACGCATGCGAAATCATGCGAATTCCTTAGCGAAAGTTATATCTCAGAAAGCCGAACTTGCATTCAAAGTAGGGATTTAGAAATATTTTGAAGAGTAACGTCTACTAATGGACTGAAGCTGCAAAACCGCCGCAAAACTAAAAAGCAAAAAATATTTTTTTATTTAGCTTTAATAAATAAACTTTTAAACTAATGTAATACTAATGTAAACACTTTAACAATTTTGAAAAAACTGTAGATCCCTCCATTCGTGGAAAAAACAGCCTGACGCGCACTACAAATTGGAAGAGGAGCTTGGCCGAAAATCACTTCAGCTTTTAGAAAACGCCAATTATATACATACAAGTATATGTATTTACACACTTATATATATACTATACACATATATTATAATATAAATTTAAAAAATTTAAACAAAGCCAAAAAAAGAAAGGTAAATGGCACCGAATTGCTTAAGATGATCTGAAAGAAGAAAGGTGCAGTCTTTCGGAATCAAAACATTGTCACAGCTTAAAATGATTCGATGGTCAGCGAAAGAACCCACAAGCTGTATTCAACTTAACTGTCTAACCATACATATTTTGTTTTAGTCAAAAGTCAGGCATTTATGAAAATGGAACGCTTAACAACCGCACAACGCATTAAAATTGTTAAAACCTGCTACAAAAATAGTGATTCTGGCAAGGCTAAGATTCGTGCTTTACGATGAAATTATGGTGCAATATAATCGTCCAACTGTTCAAGTTATTGGTCACATTTTAAAGAAATATATAGAAGAATATGGCATATTTTGCTCATGGGCTTACATCCGTACAAAGTCCAGCTCCGTATATACGTCGGTTGCTTAGCAGCCAAAAAAACTTGCTGTCTGGTGCGCTCTTTGATTCGGAGGTGTGATTGGACCTTACTTCTTTGAAAACGACAACGGACTGTCACTGCTAAATGGATAATCTTGCCTCGAAATGTACCATACCATGTCGATATTTCAAGTTTTACAAGACCTTTCGTAAGTAAAAGGAGCTCGGCCGAAAATCGCTTCAGCGGTTACAAAACGTCGATTATATATATACATTTATGTTTGAATAAGTAATAAACAAGGCTGCATTACACCAGATTCAATTAAGTGCTAATTAATTTTAATTTAATTCTCAATTTATTTCTTTTTCAATTTCAACAATCTTTTTCTTTAAGGGCTAAATTACTATATTCGCTGAGCACGAAAGGTAGAAGTAAAAGCAGGATTTTATTTTAATTTAAGTGAAATCAAGTCAAATGAAGAAACGAAAGTTTATTTTAGTCCGAGGTATGAGAGTACCATGAAGAAGATTGATACGCTTTTCAAGAACTATACCGATATAGTTAGAGTAACGAACTGAATTAATTCTTACAATTAATGATATGAGTAAATGAAATTTAGAATACAACTTACAAATTATAGATGAAATATTTATATTGAAAATCCATGAAAGCAATAAAATATTAAAATACTTTTGTTTCCTAGAAATCGACTAGAGACTTGTTCGATTCGCTCGGAATATAAATAATACTTTCTTTACGAGAAAGAGATCACCGACAGATTGACAAAAATCAGTATTTCGATGTAAACATAACCAATTCTTATATGTTGAACTTGAGTTTGAATATTGCGTTTGGGTTATATCAAGGCATTCATCTTGACATTTTCGTGAAAGAAGAAGTAGCGACATCTAAAAATAAGTAGATAGATTATTATATATAAATAAATTTTATGTTCGTTTCTAAAGGTCCGCATTGTACAGACCTTGTAAATGACCATCAATATGTGTGACAACCTGCAAAAATATCCATCGGACGTTGTATTTTCACGCCTGTTACTGAAAATAGGGAACGGCAAAATGTAAATTGATCGGACTTCAAGATAGATTACATTACCCTAAAACTTCTGTAATTTATTGACGTCGAAATAATAATTGATTCATGGAGTATTCCCAAATATCTAAATAAACAATAGGAATCATGGATGACTGAGTGAGCGAGCAATCGTCGCTGCAACAAGCTAAGATGTGCACGATCTCTACCATACTAACCGATTGGAAGCGAATGCGTGACATATAAGTTTATAGACATCGTTGTGTCCAACGGAATTTTTTAATTCTTTCGATTCAGCGGGGGTCCACCGCACATATGTATGTATTAAATTTGAAAATCGGTGCTCATTATAATGCTGCATATATTGTATTTATCAGCCGAAACTCTGAACGGCACACAGCTTGCAGTCAAAAAATTACAAGGGAACGTAATAGAAGCAACAATTCAGACCGGACCTTTAAAAGCTGTAGCCGTGCTCGTTCCTCGAATCCCTATAATTCCGTCCGATCCTCTCTTTTTATTCAAGCAACTACAGTTCCCTATTCGACTAGTGTTTGCAATCACTATCAACAAAGCTCAAGAACAATGTTTAAAATTGTGTAGTGTACACTGTACAGTTTACATATGAGCAAAAAAAATTTGTTTGTCAACGATAAAAAAGTTGTATACATATTTATGACGACCAGTGTTCGAAACCTGGTTCAAACAATTCATTATAACATTGTCAGATTGCTCAATTTTCAGTGTTATCGCTAGATGAATATAATTATAATTACTTGGAAATACGATAAGTAAAAGACCTGTAACTTATTTCGAAAAATTTATTTATTAGACGAAACAAGAAAAATTGATAATTTTAGGTAATCATGAAATTGGTTTTTTGTATCGAAATGTGGTATTTTCTGACGTAAAAGCAATTTGGTCCTAATAAAACCGTCTCGTTTAGGTTCTCCGCAAACAGCACTTGAAGCTCTTTCACAAACTAGATGCACCGCCCTACGGTTTTTGTGTGACATATTTTTTTATATTTTGAATTCTACCTGAACCACTTTTGACAATCGATTTTACCATCAACAAACTTATGTAGATACCAAATATTATTTTACCGCGATCTACATTATATAAAGTTAATCTGACTTTTGTTTTCTCACGGCGCAACTTACTCGTAGGTCGATCAAACACATCAGTGTAATCGTTTGAAGAAATATTAAATATTTAACACAAAAAACCCTTATTTATACCTTACATATCATAAAGATAGAGATGCAGTTAAAACAAATTGTTTAAGAGGTAGTGGTGTTTTAATTGCAATTAATCGAATTTTCAAATTTTTTGTTGTTGCTCTTGATAATGATGACTCTATTCTCGATCAACTCTGTATCTGTTTCAAGGGGAAGTTACGTAATCTTTTTGTTTGTGTTTCCTATGTCCTCCAACTCGGAAACCTTATATGCTGCACATGTAAATAATATCTTGAAAATCTATGAAAATAACGAAGATAGTCACTTCAGCATATTAGGTGATTTCAATCTGAATAATATCAAATGGTTAAATCTTTTAGATAATGATATTTTAACTCCAACCAACATTAATAATGGTCATGAAATTAACTTTATTGAGAGCATGTTTAGTGCAAATCTAATTCCAATTAATTCTTATCTAAATAAGATTAATAATATCTTAAATCTCATTCTTGTAGATATAAAGTTAATTATCGAACTTATAGAATGTGCTTTCCAAATTTTCTTTGCAACATCATGTTCGGTGTCCCTTAGCCTAAAGTTTCCAAATTTCATCTCCTTTTCAGGCAGCAGTACTATTAGAGGTTATAATTTTCGCAACGCCGATTTTGCCTAATTGAATGCACGTATTCTGGAAATCGATTGGAAATCAGCTTTTTGCTCTAAAAATGTGATGTAGTGCTATGAAACTTTCTTAATCAAACTAAATGATCAATTTTCTAGTTGTCTTTCTTTTGTTCGCCCTCGTTTGCATAAGCTTCTGTGGTATACAAATTTAATAATTTATGTAAGGTCAGTAATTATCACCTATATACCTATATAATAGGCTATATAATAGGTATATTAGGTCAAGTAATCAGCTCCTTCGGTTTTTATCTAAGAGATTGCGTTATTGTCTATAGTACTAGTGCTACGTATCGCATCATGTCATACTATACGGCGCTGAAAACGTATTTATTCGCGCTAAAAATTTTTGTCTTTGACAGTTTTTCGATTGATTGACTCAGTACGTTGTCAAAGATTTACACCAGCAAACAGAAAATTCGCTATATTTTACAATTTTTCTTCGATCAAGGCGAAAAAGCGGCTGAAAAAATTAATTTAGTTATTAAGCTCGATACTGTAAACAAACATGTAGCACAAAAGTGGTTTGCTAGGTACCGTTCCGGTAATTTCAATGTCAAATATGCACCACGCGTCGGGAGGCCTGTCGTCGAAAATTGCGATAAAATCATGGAAATAGTGGAAACAGACCGTCACGTGAGCACTTATTTAATTGCTGAGGAACTAATTATAAGCCAGAAAACCGTTTGGAACCATTTGCATAACCTTGGATTAAAAAAGAATCTCGATGTTTGGGTGCCACACGAACTAACGCAAAAAATCATGATGGACCGAATTTCCATCTGCGAATCGCTGCTGAATCGCAACAAAATCGACCCATTTCTGAAGCGTTTGGTGACTGGCGATGAAAAGTGGATCACTTACGACAACGTCAATCGAAATCGGTCGTGGTCGAAACTCGGTGAGTCGGCGGAAACGGTGCTCCCCTATGGCCGAACGCTCAATTTGACCCTTTACTGCCAACAACTGGACCGCTTGAAGGCAGCACTCATTCAGAAGAGGCCATCTTTGATCAACAGAAGCCGAATTGTTTTCCATCAGGAGCTCGGATGGGAGGTCCTAATGCACCCACCTTATAGTCCGGACCTGGCACCACGTGGTTACCATCCGAGTTTTTTCCAATAGGGACGCAGCCTTCTACAAGAGGGGTATACGTGTAATGAAGTTGGCATCTCGTAGGCAACAAGTTTACGCCGAGGGGCGATCGCAATTAGAAAATTTAACTTAATTTTTTATTTAAATTAATTTTTCATAACCGAATGTTAGTACGCAATGCTAACCACTCAGCTACCGCGGTCGCCTACATAAGGTTAAATATATTCATTATATGAAAACTTTCAACGTGCTCGATAAATTTCTTTATACGCAATATATTATATTTACCGATTTGAGGAAGAGTTACAAATTAATCCAAAAGCTTTTTTGGAAATATTTCCGCTCTAAAAAAGGTTGTTCCAATATTATCTCTTGCATGTCTTACTGTGGGAGGAGTTCTGAAAGCACTTTAGATACCGTAAATCTAATTGCCGTTTTTTTCAGATCTATGGCGAGAATGTTGACATTTCCGTCTGTAATGACCTGCAAATTTCGCCGACTTTAGATTTCGGTAGTCTTTCAGTCACTGAATGGGATTGCTGCTTTGCAACTCTCTTTGAGTAGTGATTTGGACGGACTTTCTTCTTATGTAATGTAAATGTTTTAACATTACTTTTTTCAAAGTGTTCAAATGTGCTCATGTCGACTTATTATATATTTGATAATAAGTTATCTTTTGTAAATAAATTTTTTGTCCTTGGTGTGTTGTTTGATGTGGGATTTACCTTAATTAATTGCATCATTCCTAAAGCTTATTCTAACCTTGCTTTTTTACAGCGGTATGGTAGTGATTTCAAAGATCCCAACACGCGTAAAATTTTTTATAGTTCTTTGGTTTGTTCAAAGCTGGAGTATTCTAGCTTAATTTGTAATCCAATTTACTCTACGTATTCCTCTAGGCTTGAAATCGTCCAACGTAGATTTATTCGTTTTGTCTTGCTTCGCTTCATTGCTCTGATCCTATACCTTCTTATACTTCTAGATGTATGCTAATAAATCTGAAATATTTTGCCCTTCGACGATCTATCCTGTCATTACTATTTATTTAGGACATCATCAATGGCTTAGTGGACTGTCCAAAGCTGTCTGAGCAAATCAGCTTTAATGTGCCTCATAGAACTTTGCGCTCTCATTATCCGTTCTATTCAGATGTAATTAAAACCAATATTCATAATTATGATCCTATTGTCAGAGCGCTCTCTGAATTTAATAGAATCTCTAGAAGCCTTGGTCTTGATTTCGCATTCCCGGGATTATTGAATATAATTGACTGAATAAAAATGAATTGAATTGAATTAAATTGAAATGGAGGCTTGATCTATCTAAACACAACCGTGCATGTTACGAAACTTTGCTCGTTTAATGTGGCTTTTTCTTTAAAGTTTGGAAACATGGCAAATAATCTATGACCTTCCAAATGTTGTTCTTCATTCTAAAACACTCATGTACGCAGATAATGTCAAGCTCTTTAAATCAGTTCATTCTATTGAAGATAGAGAGCTTTTGCAACTTGACCTAAATAATTTAGTTAGGTGGTGTGGTGCGAAATGTATGTCCCTAAATTTAAATAAGTACAAATATATGTGTTTCTCCAGAAAATCTTTCCAATCCTTTACCTATATGATACATAATCACATTGTTGAACAAGTTACTGACTTCATTGATTTAGGTGTCACAATGGACCCTAAGCTAGATTTTAGAAATCATATACAATAAATGCTTGTGCTAATAAGGCAAAAGGAGTTTTAGCTTTCATTAAACGTTGGGCTGAGGAGTTCAAGGACCATTACCAAATTACTCTTTACCTCACTTGATAGGCCCATTTTGGAATATGGCTCAGTTGTATGGAGTCCGCGCTATCAAATGTATAGTGATAAATTGGAATCTGTACAAAAGCAATTCCGATTATTCGCGTTAAGAAATTTAAACTGGGATGCGAACAAGAATCTGCCTTCTTACAAAAGTCGTTTACCGCTCATTAATCTGCCTAGAAAGATGCTCGGAGTTTTATTTTTAACTAAATTCGTTTTGTCTTGCTTCGCTTCATTGCTCTGATCCTATACCTTCTTATACTTCTAGATGTATGCTAATAAATCTGAAATATTTTGCCCTTCGACGATCTATCCTGTCATTACTATTTATTTAGGACATCATCAATGGCTTAGTGGACTGTCCAAAGCTGTCTGAGCAAATCAGCTTTAATGTGCCTCATAGAACTTTGCGCTCTCATTATCCGTTCTATTCAGATGTAATTAAAACCAATATTCATAATTATGATCCTATTGTCAGAGCGCTCTCTGAATTTAATAGAATCTCTAGAAGCCTTGGTCTTGATTTCGCATTCCCGGGATTATTGAATATAATTGACTGAATAAAAATGAATTGAATTGAATTAAATTGAAATGGAGGCTTGATCTATCTAAACACAACCGTGCATGTTACGAAACTTTGCTCGTTTAATGTGGCTTTTTCTTTAAAGTTTGGAAACATGGCAAATAATCTATGACCTTCCAAATGTTGTTCTTCATTCTAAAACACTCATGTACGCAGATAATGTCAAGCTCTTTAAATCAGTTCATTCTATTGAAGATAGAGAGCTTTTGCAACTTGACCTAAATAATTTAGTTAGGTGGTGTGGTGCGAAATGTATGTCCCTAAATTTAAATAAGTACAAATATATGTGTTTCTCCAGAAAATCTTTCCAATCCTTTACCTATATGATACATAATCACATTGTTGAACAAGTTACTGACTTCATTGATTTAGGTGTCACAATGGACCCTAAGCTAGATTTTAGAAATCATATACAATAAATGCTTGTGCTAATAAGGCAAAAGGAGTTTTAGCTTTCATTAAACGTTGGGCTGAGGAGTTCAAGGACCATTACCAAATTACTCTTTACCTCACTTGATAGGCCCATTTTGGAATATGGCTCAGTTGTATGGAGTCCGCGCTATCAAATGTATAGTGATAAATTGGAATCTGTACAAAAGCAATTCCGATTATTCGCGTTAAGAAATTTAAACTGGGATGCGAACAAGAATCTGCCTTCTTACAAAAGTCGTTTACCGCTCATTAATCTGCCTAGAAAGATGCTCGGAGTTTTATTTTTAACTAAATTGGTAAGAGGTGCTATCAGCAGCCCATACCTACTTAGCGAGCTTAACTTCACCATCCCTTTAAGATCATCTAGACATTTTAGGTCCCTTTCATTGGGCTCATGCAGAACAAACTTTGAAATGCACGACCCTTTTAGATCTTTGTGGAACGATTTTAATACACATTTTCCCAACATTGATTCCTCTGACTCGCTTTCCTGCATCAAAACCTACTTACTGAGTGCTTTAAATAATTAAATAAATTCCCTTTTCTTTTCCCCATGCAATTTTATACATAGCAGCTGATGAACAAATCTGTAGCTGTTTAGTGTAAGAGGCAAGTGTAACCGCGATCTTCCGCGATCGGTTTCGGGTTCAGGGCAGTCCGGACTGTTACTGGTTTTCGGTCACCGATCTGTTGAATTTTTCGATTTCCCTCAGACGCGCCGCTCGGTCGGGTGGGCAGGAGTGGGGTAACGCTGGGTTCGTCGTTAAAAAATAATAAATATATCATCTGCCCATTTTTGCCCCTTTTCGAAAAAAATGGCATGTGCGTTTAACATTACTGGAGGTTCGGGACCACAACGGACGCGACGACTTTATCGTAACGAAGTGGATTGTGAACAATGAATATAAATGAAGTCAGCAACTCACTAGTTCTTCAAATTGAGGGAAAAGTTTGGAGTCTTATAACCCACATCAAGAAATATTTACCTAAATGCAAACACATGATGGCTTACGGAGGCGATTATTATAACCTTGGATGAAGAGCTTAATGATCCATCTCCCTCTAAAATGGGTAGAACAAAATTAAATTACTCACTTGCTGGAATGCGCTTAAAGCATTAATTAGCAAGTGATCTTGTATAGAACATACACTTCAAAGCAGCACTTATTACATCCTGCTTCTATTTCTGCGAAGAAGGCGAAAGAAAATGATTTGGTTAATGCTTTAAAAGTAATCAAAAATGAACAAAGTGGGGATCGAAAATCTCAGATGATTATTCCCCTTACCCCCGAAGAAGCATTGGCATTTTGGTTGAAAAATGAGCTTACCAAACAACAGTATAACAATATGTCTTATCTTAATAAAGCTCGTGGCTGCAATATTTTCCGCCATATTCAGCACTTCAAGTTGCAAAAACTATTTTCAGACCAATTCCAACAAATATTTCGGAATATTTGGCGCAAAATGAAAAATGTTTCCCTTTGCACGTTAATAACAAGCTACGGTTTCGATGGATCTACTGGCCAAAGCTTATATAAGCAGAAGTTCCGATCAGAAAAACCTACTTCTCTGGATCTATCCATTTTTGTCAGCACTTTGATACCTTTAAAATTAAAGATGCAAATTAACAAATTATTTGGAATAACAATGCTCCACAATCTGTAAGGCTCTGCAGGCCACTGAGTATGCAAAGGAAGCCAGGAGAAAATATTAAGAGAAAAATAATATTTGAATATGTAAGTCACTAATCTAAAGGATTTCATATATACAAAAGAGGGCAAAACAATTGTCATTACCTATAAACCACAGATGACACTTATTAATGGAGAAGTACTTAACACTTTAACTGGCACCTCATCAACTCAGTGCTGCTTAATATGTGGAATTAAAATGTTTTAAGCGACTGCGATGCCTGGATTCGATTTTTTAAATTTATGTTAAATATATCCCATAGACTTGAAATTCAAAAGTGGCAAATTACTCGGAAAAAGGAAATTCAGAAAATGATGTGATCAAAAATGGGAATCCATGTAAGCATTCCCAAGCAAAATGGAAGTGGAAATTGTAATGATAGAAACACAGCTAGAAGAGCATTCGCGAATTACCAGTTATTTTTATCGATCACAAGATTTGATCAAAATGTTTTCTACAATTAATATGTAGTTTTGATCACTAAGGAAACATTTTTATTATATGTTAATACTTATCCCTGGTATCCTATGTCACCGGCGGTCGTCTTGGTTCCGGCAGGATGTTTAGAAGAAAATGTTTCATAAGCAAGGAATAAGTACTATAAAAACGATAGGAAATCATATGCCCGAAAACAAATTAAAGAACAAACCCCTGTCGGCAGATGTAATAAATCTTTTAAAATGCCCACCTCTACCAAACTATGAAACAATCACATCAGCAATGGAAAAAAAAATATTCGGACTCTGCTGATGATTCTAATGATTATTTAGAAATTGGGTTGGATGTTGAAGAAGATTAAATCTCTTTGTAAATAAAATTTCAAAATTATAATTTAAAAAAAAATAATATTTCTCATTAGGCGTGGGCGAAGGGGTTGAAGGTGTAGTTTAAATGTTGAATAAAAAACCAAAATTCTATAATAATATTCAAGATTTGTTGCAAATTTGGCTCTCCACCTGATCCTTCTAAAGGACTGGAGGTCTTCCTCTTCCTCCGCTCCACTCGAATACTTTCAAAACCGGACTGCTTTCATTCATTCGGACGACATTCGCTGAACTATGTCAATATCATCATATAACTCGTACAGCTAATGGTTCCATCGTCTGCAGAGGACCATACATCGTTCGCAAAACTTTTCTCTCGACGACTCATCAAATGTTGACATCGTCCACGCTTCTGCTTCATACAGTAAGATGGGTATGATGAGCGACTTGTAGATTTTTGTTTTTGTTAGTCGAGAGAAAACTTTACTTTTCAATTATCTACTCAGTCCAAAGTAGCACCTGTTGGGAAGAGTGATTCTGCTTAGGATGTGGGGTGGAAAAAATGTCAGGAGTTGGTTCAAAAAGTGTATATTTTTTTTCTTTTTTGCAGGTGAGAAGAAGTAAAATGCCTTCCACATCATCATTGTGTTGTCACATCATCGCCCACCCTGGAACCGCTTTCGTATTACTTTAGGGTGACGATCCATTTTTCTCATTGTGAGATTACATCTCGCCACCTGCGTCCAGGCCGCGCTTTTTCAGTCAGTTTGCTTCGCTTTGTAGCATAATTGCGGCAATATTATCTACTCTTAGTTATAGATACATAACGGATCTTCAGTTTTCCCTGTTTTATGCAGGTATTTCCTGAAGTATCCGTGACCAGAAAGCATTTTAGGAATGTATTTGGTGTATGCATTAATTCATGCGGTTTTCTAAGAGAGGGCTCTACTAGTATTATTTCGCATCGTGTTCATCTGTGACTATATTCATTTCAAAGGTACTGTCATTTCGCGTCGTTTTCAGTAGATGTCATTTGTTTTAGCGTGAACAACAATTTGTTTCATTCATTTAAAAATGTCGAAATTTGTACCAGATGAAGTGTTTTTGCGAGGAGTTCTTCTTCATTACTTTAACATGAAGAAAAGTGCTACCGAAAGCCATCGTATTTACTGGACCTTTATGGTGACCATGCTTTAGCCGAACGAACGTGCCAAAAGTGGTTTGCACGGTTTAAAAGTGGCAATTTCGGCTCAGACGACGGACAGCCAAAAAAATTTCAAGACGAAGAATTGGAGACATTGCTCGACGCAGATGCATGTCAAACGCAAGAAGAACTTGCAAAAGTATTAGGAGTTGATCAAGACAATGTTGTCACAATAAAGTCTTAATTTTCGAAAAAAACCCACACGAATTAATGCATACACCCAATAGTAGCCTACTTCCCCGAATTTTCTAGTTGTCCATACTTCTGTTCGGCTGCCAATAGATCGATGGGAACGCTTCCGCTTATTACAGCTATAGCTTCCCCTGATATTGTACGGTATGCCGACGCTACCTTAAAGGCCGCCGTGCGGTATGCTTTGGCCAGTACCATTCGCCTATTATTCTTCTTAGGTGAGTCCGTCGGCTTTGAAGCATTCCATTTGCGGAGAGAGCTATGTGTACTATTTTGAGCAGGTCGGGCATGAGATTCTGTTGTGAAGGTTTTGTGCTGATAATAACTGCCAGTATAGTTCTCCGGCACTTCCCAGCCTATTACCATGCCTGCTGAAAATCGTTGCTATTCCGGTGTTGAGAACAGCAAGGTCCAGTCGTGCAGCCATCTCTAGAATCCGTTTGCCTCTGTAGTTGGTGCTCTGCATACCCCATTCAACTGCTTTAGAGTTAAAATCTCCAGCGATTATCATTTGCCCTTCTGTCTCACGGACGGCGTTCTCTATGCAGTCCAGTTTGGCTTAAAAGTGGTGGATGTTATACGTATCGCTAGGTGTTAGGTAGCAGCTAAAAATAGTATAGTGGCGCATTTGGTCCAAATGAAACCATTTCCGTTCCCGCAGAAATTTTGGTTAGCTGTCTGTCATTTTTCTAATTCTAAGAGGATGGCGCCCGTTCTTGTTTTCCGTATTCCACGTACCTTGACTTCGTTTTCATATGATTTTTATTTCGAAGAACTTCTGCATAGCTTCTTCCATCTACAGGCTTAATGATTACTGCCTCTGATAGCCTCCTGGGCCTCGTGTATCTTAGAAACCACCGGACAGAATGCGATTTCCATGCTTTAGTATGACAGCCTTTTCCCATATAACAGCCTTTTCTTTCCTCCCACCACCTGGCTCAATATCGAGGATTTATCACATTAACCAACAGAACACTACCAAATTTACTACTTTTACTGTATCAAGGGCATTTTTGTCTATAAATCAGGTGTCTTAACATATTTTTTCAAACAGAATTCTTGTATTCGATGAGATATGCGCTATCCCGTGGAGATCCGGAATAACAATTTTCCAATTTGTTGTCATCTTAACTGCCTTCAGGGTACCTGTAATGAAAAAACGACAAAAAATGTATTAAAGAGGATTGTATGAACTATAAACTGACCCAAGATTGAGATAAAATAATTAAATCTAAAAAAATGCGTCGCACAGTGCGGAAAAAACTCGAAAAATCAATGAAAATAACTGAAATTATACATTATAGGTTTCTTGTAGTCGCTGATTACGGATCTGTTATTAGAATTACAGATATCAAAATAGCGGATCCAATATGGCGACCTGTTATCTAAAGCCGTCAGCAAAAACAAATCACAATTATTCTTGTATTTTCTAACTTATTGCTAATAAGTGTATTTATTATGAATTCATGAATTGTTTTTAAACGGCATGTAATATTAAAAAAATTATATTTTATTATTATTATTATTTATTAGTACATTATTAAATATTACAATATATATACAAATATATATGCATATATTTTTGCGTACAAAAACGAATATGCGAATTATTGCGAAAAATTATTTTTACACAAATATTGGATCAAGTAAAAAGTTCAGTTTTTTTATTGATTTTTCAAAATATGATAACTTTGTGTCAAATATGCGCCGTTTTGTTCGTAAGCTTGTTGCCAACGAGATGCCAACTTCATTATATCCCTCTCGTAGAACGCTACGTCCCTATTGGCAAAAAACTCGGAGAGCCAATTTTCACCATTAAGCGCGTTCGCCATGGACAGGAAAAGATGGTAATCACTTGGTACCAGGTCCGGACTATAAGGTGGGTGTATTAGGACCTCCCATCCGAGCTCCTGAAGCTTCTGGCGCGTCACCAAAGAAGTGTGTGGCCTGGCGTTGTCCTGATGGAACACAATTCGGCCTCTGTTGATCAAAGATGGCCTCTTCTGGATGAGTGCTGCCTTCAAGCGGTCCAGTTGTTGGCAGTAGAAGGCCAAATTGAGGGTTTGGCCATAGGGGAGCAGTTCGTAGTAGATGATTACTTGCTAATCCCACCAAACACACAGCAAACCCTTCCTGGCCGTGAATCCTGGCTTGGTCACCGTTTCCGCCGACTCACCGAGTTTCGACCACGACCGATTTCACTTGACGTTATCGTAAGTGATCCACTTTTCATCGCCAGTCACCAAACGCTTCAGAAATGAGTCGATTTTTTGCGTTTCAGCAGAAAATCGCAGATGAAAATTCGGTCCATCATGTTTTTTTGCGTTAGTTCCTGTGGCGTCTTTTTGAATCCAAGGTTATGCAAATGGTTCCAAACGGATTTCTGGCTTATAATTAGTTCCTCAGCAATTAAATAAGTGCTCACGTGACGGTCTGTTTCCACTATTTCCATGATTTTATCGCAATTTTCGACGACAGGCCTCCCGACGCGTGGTGCATATTTGACATCGAAATTACCGGAACGAAACCTAGCAAACCACTTTTGTGCTACACGTTCGTTTACAGTATCGGGCCATAAACTAAATTAATTTTTTCAGCCGCTTTGGCCGCTTTTTCGCCTTGATCGAAGAAAAGTTTTAAAATATAGCGAATTTTCCCTTTGCTGGTGTCTATCTTTGCCGAGCGCTCACAACGTACTGAGTAAATCAACCGAGAAACTGTCAAAGACAAATTTTTAGCGCGAATAAACACGTTTTCAACGCCATATAGTATGACATGATGCGACACGTAATACTAGTACTATGGACAATAACGCCATCTCTTAGATAAAAACCGAACTTGACCTAATATTAAGCGGGTTAAATGAAAAAGATTGATATAATTGCGGATTGTATTCGATTTTAAAGCAGGCTTTAGCGAATAATATGAAGAGTTTTACGAAAGAAAAAACACTTTGTTAGCAGTAGAACAATTCATTTAATACTTTGTTTTATTTTTATCTTCTATTACATTCTGTTATTCTATTGGAATAGCGAACGAACGCATAGTTGACATATCGGCACGAACACATATATTTATATATATATGCATATATATTTAACTCTCTCACTCTTTTCTAGGTATCATTCATGTACTCGGACTAACTCCTAACTAAACAGTTATGTACAGTAAAATCAATGCATATGCGCCACGTCATACACGTCATCATGAAAGTGACTTGATTCTCATAGTCGTATATTTTCACGTGTAATTATATAGCTATAAAAATGAAAGCAGCAGATTGCAGAAGCTGAAATTTATTTTATTAATAACATTACAGTTTTGTATATAAGCTGCAATACATTTCAAAGCAGGAAACCGCAGCAATTTATTACTTTTTCTCTCAAAAAATCCAATTTTCTGAATAAAACAGAATAATAAAATACTGCACTTAAACTACTACTTGAAACTAATTATCAAACCAATTTTTACTTACTCTACAAACCTTCAGATGTTGGTTCCATTTTGTTTCACCTGTAAAAAAATTTGCTTTAGGGGCATTATTGCTAACGTTTTTTGCCCCTCGGTGGATCTCTTCAAATAACTTAATCATAAAAAAACACTAACTAGAAACTTTTTTTTTAATTTTGGCCGCATAATGTTAATTTGGCCGCACTGTGCGTCGTCTTGAAAAAAAGTTAAAATTTAGCTTAAAAATCTGATGGTATTTTCCAAACTAAATTTACAATTTTAATTCCATCGAAATACCCGATGCTCATTTTATGGCTAAAATAATACGATAAAAAAGTTTCAAGACGATGGGATACTTAGTTTTTGATTTACAATGACACTTAAACTTAAATGACTGATATCACGGGTTATAGAATTACCCCGAAAATATTACTGGGGTCGAATTATGTTTTTTCGAAGGTACAAGCTATCAAGGAATGTTAGCAAAGAAAAAGCTATATTTTCAAAGTGTCCCACTGGTTGAGCCCCTTAAAAATCTTATAACGATGACCACACGCATAATCTATTACGTTATTATGTCTTTTCTAAGTATCTGTTACATCCTTTTCCACGTATCTATGTGCATACATATGTGACCAGATAGTATTTACGATTGGTTTCATACAATGGACTTTTATACAAAATGCAATATACCTATATATATTTTTTCATAATAGGCTAAGTTTAACTACAAGTTTTCAGAGTTCGGGAATGTCCGGCGCAACTAGCCGCCGGCAATCATTTTAGAAATATCTAGTAATAAAATATGAAAGACCTAGCCTTTGTTCTGTAATGTTTTTGAGGCGCAATTTTTTATCACTGTTTTTTGCCAAAGTGGCGACGTGCGCAGACAAACTTTCAGGTTTTATAAAATGACGTATATCTGGCAGCAGTGGAGTCCTTGAGAATTACGATATTCTTCTCAAAATTATTTAAATATTATTTCTCTAACTGTAGATAAATATATTAACCGCTGATTGTTTTTTTCCCCCTATTATCCAGTTTTAAAATTTTATTATTGATCGATTATTGACAATTTTAGTACTTTGAAATTGAACATAAAATGAAAAGATGGGCATTGTTAACAACAGTTATAACGTTATAAATATATACATATATATATATAACATTTATAGTTTAAGTATTTTCACAATTGCAGTACATACATATGTATATGTACACACATACATATATTTAAGATTTATCAAATATTCAGCTATTGTACATATGTATGTAATGTTACTTATATAGGTATGTAGGTATTTGCTATTCTAAAGTCATAATGTGTTATAGTAGTGCTCTGTATTATTTATTACATTTAACTGTTATTGATTTACCTTTTCATGGCTTACTGCCCCGCACATGCGTGAATTTATGGCCACTCGATGAAAAAGTGAATAGTGAATAAGTCTGCATGAGTTTATGGTATTCAATTTGCATATTGAAATTTCTATATTACAACAACATACATGTATTTATACAAAAGTAGGTGCGACCGTGGTGTGAAAGGCAATATCACTTGTTTATAAACAATAACAACAGACTAAATTGCAAGTTATGTGCTTAAACACATAAATACACATTTGCATACATAAGTCGTTATAAAAATTTTGGTATTTATGAGTTGTATGCGTTTTACAGTCGCTGTAGTCGAGTGAATAGCGGTCCGTATAACCAGCAGGAAGACTCCGTTCGGTGAAAGTAAAAACAGCTGGAAAAAGAGTTAGAATGTCAACATTGGTAAGGATATCTACAAACGTTATAAATGCTCAAAGAAGCATATTTCTAGCTTACGGACCTCGAACATTGGGAAAGACATCCGTTTCATAGTGACCAAAGGAATGTCCTACGGGACTAAAATACAGAACACCTCAACGCACTGCACGAGATGAGAGATTTCAAAGAATATTTCAGAATTTCAATGAGGCGCATTTGAACTTTGAAGCAACATTTTAAGAAGAGAATAACAACCTAAAGTCTACGAACGGACGAAGGCTTTTTATGACGAGAAATACAATCGGAGGGTTTGACATTCCCTGCCGAGGGGACAGCAAATAAAAAAATGAATTCTCTATAATTTTAGATTTTGGTCGAACCAGGTCTAGAACCTGGTCTTTATAATGGCAGTACGCAATGCTATGCTCGGGGCTATTGTAGCCGCCATGCTGAAACTAAAAATTATATTCCTGATTTATGTCAAATATCTACTGTTTTGCTCGATAAAGTTTTGCTGTCGTAGCTTCTGACAAGTCACTATCGATGTTTGTAGTCAAACTCGATGATTTTCATTACTTTATCGACATTTTCACACACCGTGGAACGAAATTTTCGAAAACAGAATAAGGCATGATTGAGTGTTAAACTATTAACATTTTCAGCTGCCTAACTTGCGTTTTCGCCCTTATCATAGGCAACTTGAAGCATATAGCGCATTTTCTCTTTTCTGGTGTCCATCTTTGATATGCACTCAAACACTACAATACTTATGTTAAGTGATGGGCACTTCTCCCGTTATCTTTCTCAGTACAAAATATCATTTTGCTAACACCATCTAGCCTAATCCAATCACACTTATAAGCTGAGAGACACAGATCACTAAAGCCATCTGTTGCAAAAATAATGAATTACTTATTACTATTATTACTAGATCTAGAAATAGTCATACTATAGAAGAAAATTTAATAAAAAATCGGTAACAATACAGTTGAATGAAGCAACTTTGCGAGACAGTAAGGCAGCATTGATAGCATAAGATATATTGATAGAAGGAATTTTACTGAAGGAATTTTGTTTTGTTAAAAATTAGGAAGCACCACTATCTCAAAAGAATAATAACTAAAAACTTGTGTGCTCCTAAAATGATAGACGAAAAATGGCTGATTAAAATTGAAGAAAGATCTGATTCCAGAAATGATTCTTGTGCATTTGTTATGTGCGAAAACTTGGTAGCTAAAGTCTCTTCAAGCTATTTTGTAAAAATATAACGTGATTTCTTATAAAGCAAACCTGAAATAAAGTATCTGTTAACAATCGATGGTAAAGCATTTTTGAGATATTTAGCCGATACGAGTATCTTTGAAAAACTTAATATATTATACTAACAATGTCCATGCAAAAGTGAAGATATTTGGTTTAATTACCCATACAACAACAACTAAATGTTTGAACAGCTTCAATGTGAACTGACTGATTCCGCTTTACTTGTCAGATTTTCCAACAGAAATGCAAACTGAGTCGGTTAAAATTTGATTTATTGAGTGTATGCATTAATTCGTGCGGTTTTCTAAGAGAGGGCTCTACTAGTATTATTTCGCGTCGTGTTCATCTGTGGCTATATTCATTTCAAAGGTACTGTCATTTCGCGTCGTTTTCACATGAAGTGTTTTTGCGAGGAGTTCTTCTTCATTAACATGAAGAAAAGTGCTACCGAAAGCCATCGTATTTACTGGACCTTTATGGTGACCATGCTTTAGCCGAACGAACGTGCCAAAAGTGGTTTGCACGGTTTTAAAGTGGCAATTTCGACTTAGACGACGGACATGCAAAAAAATTTCAAGACGAAGAATTGGAGACATTGCTCGACGCAGATGCATGCTAGACGCAAGAAGAACTTGCAAAAGTAATAGGACAATAAAGTCTTAATTTTCGAAAAAAAACGCACGAATTAATGCATACACCCAATAATATAAAATGGCATAGCTTTTTGTGAGTAAACAGAAATCAAATACCCAAATTCAACCAAAAGTATTATATTATTTGTAATTTACTAAGAATTTCAGAAAAGCTAAAATGAATTATGGCAATATAAGCTAGTTCTAACACAATTCACCTTCAGAAACACTAAAAATGGTTAAATGAGGTTGTTGAGATGTAAGTTTTTTTGTAGAGATATCAGCATTTTTGATGATTCAGCCTCTACAAAATTAATTAATTGGGTCAGCTTGTACAGTTAACATATTAACTATTAGAAATGAACTCGTTGGTTACTAGGTTGAATAGGAGTAAAAACATCTGTAGAAAATATAAAAATCAAAGAGATTACATTATCTGAGGGAAGTCCATTTTCCGAATTCTAAAATGTTTAAATTCCGCTCATGAAATACAGAAGTAGGAAAAGAAAAAACTTTCAACGGAAAACAATTTAATAAGCTGTAGACCACCTTATTTCATATATATGTAGATAACAATGATATGTACAGTCAAAGACAAAAGTTTAAGTATACTTATAAAACTCCACTTTTTATTAAAACTAAGTATTTTAGAGTAAATGTAAGAATGCAGTTTATTTAAAGTAGATAATTAATCAACAACTAAAAACATGAAATCACGTGGGACAAAAGTTTAAATACAATACATATTATTTCATATATTGACTAAATTAACTAAAAATAAAAGGGTCTAAAACAATTTTAATATTTTGTTAGCTCATCTCATTCTTCTATAACTGCCATTAGACGACGTGGGGTAGATAAAACCAAATTTTCTATTTCCGATGGCGCAATTTCAGACTATGCCTTTTTTAAAGGTTCCTCCAAGGCTTATTTGCTGGTTGAAGTCGCCATATTAATTTTTCGTGCCAATAACTTCCAAATATGCTCAATTGGGTTCAAGTCTGATGATTGCGGCGGAGTATAAAGCTGGCGAGGAGCATAATGCTATAGTCATTCCTTCCCCAAACCCGCTGTATGGTTGTGGTCGTTGTCTTGATGAAATATCTCCGAACTTCCGAGACCTAAGGAATTCACCGAAGGCTGCCTATGTTGATCCAAAACTTTTTTGTAAACATATTTGTTCATTATTCCATCGATAAACATTAAATGCCTTACGCCAGTTGCTCTAATTGCTCCCCAAACCTTGACGCTACCCCCACTGTGCTTAACGGTTTGTATTAAATTTTAGGTTTGATTAGCTGGTATTGCTTTACGCCAAATTTTTACGCGGCCAACGCTTCCGAACACATTAAATTTCGATTCGCCAGTAAACATGCGTCTTCTCCAAAATAATTCATCCAGTTGGTTATATTTCTCAGACATTAGAGGCTTTTTACGTGGAACTCTGCTTCGATAGCTATCTTCCCGCAAAGTTTTTGCTATAGTTTTTGGGTGTACATTTTTGCCTAATATTTTAGCGATGTTGTCGGCTATCTTTGGAGCACTTATTTTAGGATTTTTTGTCACTTTCTTGGTGATAAAACTAACATTTCGCCAGGATAGCTTCCTTGGACGCCTAGATCTTGGACTATTTTCAACAGATTTGTGGGTTTTTACTATCGAATAATAATTTGTATACTTGCATAAGGATTATCAAGAATTTTTCCTATATCTCGGTAAGATTTTCCTTCTTGAAAACGTTTAGTCATTCAATTTTTAACACCACTCTCTAACTGTTTTTCTTTAACCATTTGGTTTTTACTTTGCATTCACTGTTGGAGAAGAAGTCGCGTCTAATATCGGGTAAATGTTTATAAGTTGCCAAATCATTGAATATAATGGTACTTTATTTCTAAAGAACATGTGATGGGTATTTTTCTTTGGTTGTATTTAAACTTTTGTCCCACGTGATTTCATGTTTTTATTGAATTGGTGGATTGCATTGTTGATTAATTATCTACTTTAAATAAACTGCATTCTTACATTTACTCTAAAATGCTTAATTTTAATAAAAATTGCAATTTGATAGGTGTATTTAAACTTTTGTCTTTGACTGTATGTGCTTAGTAAAAAGTGTGAGCTGGTGTAAACAAGCGCATATATATGTATATATGTACATACTCGTAAAATCCTGCCCTCCATTATGTGAGCGGCCAAGTAGCGACTTTTAAACTCGTCGGAGTCGACTTGCCAAAAGTAGCGAAAACTTTTAATTACCAGAGCGAGGCACGGCAACAACTTTTCGTTATACATCGTTCAGCATATTTTCTCTATGTATGTAACTACAATCCATATTTTTCAGTGTTTTCTTCTTCTTTATTTACAAAATGATAGGCGCCGCAGGCAAATTTATTGGACAATGAGATGCAGGCGGAAAATAACGGATCATTTTACATCGTGCTACAAAGCAGTTTATTTATAATTATTTATGTGGGCACCTTTATACTCACGAAACTCATGTAAATAAATAATTAAATATATTGTGAAGGTTGGAAGCTATTTCAAATACACATATATATATACCTATATATATAAACTCGGCACACCGTAAAATACATACATACTCGTACATACCACACGCTTTATTTGGAAAGGAAGATTTCAAATGGGAAAGAATAAAAAGTACATACATATAATCATTTTAATTTTCAAACAATCACATATAAAATAAATTTTATAAAATAAAAAAAAATATTAAAAAGTTTCTATTAATCTAAATATATACACGTACGTAGGTACATGTACATATATCTATATACAATAATTGGCGATCTTGCTATATATAAAACGATTAAAACAAAGTACAAAAATTAATATTTGCATTCGAAAACTATTTAAAATAAACTTTAAAAAATATACATATGTTTGTATATATGTATGTACATACCCAGTAGAAATTGTATGTATACAACATCGACATGAAGTATTAGCTATGTATGCAAGCTAGTAAAACTGAACTTCTATTTCTTTTTTACACCTAAAGTTCCAAGATGAGCATGTACGAGCAAATTTTTTCCATTCAAAAGTAATAACAGAGCATGCTTGCATGATCTAATCTGATTTTGTCGCTGATGCCTATTGTATGTGTATATGTATGAACGAATGAAGAATAATACCATAAAATCCTTCCGAAATTCATTATTGCAAATAGAAGTTTTCATAAAGGTATGTACATATGAGCATATATATATATATTTATAAACAATAAATGTAGTATTACACAAAAAATATTTTATGAATTTTTTTATGCTTCTCTGTTATTACTTTTGATTGGAAAAAGTAAATGTACATGCTCTCCTAGGAACTTTACGCGTAAAAAATAAATATAACTTCATTTATACTGGCATGCATATGGTACATAGCTGATTGTTCATGTATCTTACATCGATGTTGTATGCATACAATTTCTACTGGGAAAAAATGTGCCTAATTTTATTTAATAGCGTGCAATCGTCAATTTAAAAGTGTGGAACCTTTAAAGTAACGTCAACCAACAACTACAAAAAAGAATCTGACAATACATTCAATCTATAATCGAGCTGCTAGCAATCATCATACGAATATTTATATGAATACGTATCAACATCAACACAATATCTACGAGCTCAACACCTGAGATAAGCAACCTTTTGAAATTGGTGAAATAAGAAATTTGCTTGTTTGTCTCTTGTATACATTTCTATATAAAATAACAATTAGTTGAAATACTTATTATCATTTATAGCTAATTGTATAAATTTCGTTAATTATTTGTAAATTCCATCACCAATAATGCATAGATAACCCATACGCACTCGTAATTTTACAACACAGAGACACAAAGCGAAATGACAAACTCTAATACAGATTTAAATACAAAACAAAATTCAAATATAATTTTAAACCGAATTCCAAGTCAATTAAATTACCTTCGTTTTAAAATGAATGTCCTGAAGATTGGTTTTTGCATTCATAATGATAATGTTAAATTTCAAAATTTTATAATTACTCTTCAATGAGAAACTATTTCGCAAAATATCGATGTTATTAATCCACCTCCGTTTGGGTTGGGATTCAATTGTTAGTTGCGAATTACTTTTTAAATTATGGATTTGTGAATAACCTCAACAAATTGAAATCCATTTAACTACTTTTAATAACCAAAATAAAGATGAAATTACTATTTTGACCGATAAAATTTTCGATTTATTTAATAAGACCCAAATATCTTCAATAGCTTCAACTTTTAAAAATAATAATTTTTTGGAACAATGCATTGAGACTTTAACTGCTTTAACAACTGGAATGTATCAAGCTTTAAACAAAATTACTGCAGATATTAACGAATTACAAATTAGATCTAGATCTAGATGATGCCTGATAATGGAAATACTAGTAAACCTACACGTTTGCAAATTAGTTTCGAAATTCAAATCATTTAAAAGAAATTATAATTTCAAGCTTTCGGCTGCAAGCTGATCTAACATAAAATCATTAGGAACACAATTTTTTTAAACTAGATTTAGGTTTAAGAAGAGATATTTTGCTGATATTTCAACTCCAATTATTGGTGCTAAATTTTTAGAAAGATTTGGAATTTGAATAGATATCAAAAATAAAGAAATAACATTTTAACAACTAAAATAAAATTTTCTGGATCTACTAGTTTTTGGGACATTTTCTCACTTCGAATTTATATTATCGAAAATAAATTAACGTATATTTTAAATGAATTTCCAGCCATTACTTGTGAACCAGGTTACACCAAACAAGTGTAACACCATACGGTTCACAGAATTGAAACAAAAGGGGTTCTTAAATTTTCTAAGCCTCGTAGTCTTGATCCTATTAAATTAAAAATGGCAAAAACAGAGTTCGAATTTTTAGTTAAGACTGATATTGGTCGGCCATAATGCATCACCTCTTACTTACTTATTTTACTGACGTAGACACCGCTTACGCGATAAAAGTCGAATTTATAACATTGCGCCATTTTTTTCTTTTATTCGCTATGTGGCGCTATTTGGAGATACCAAGTAGAGCCAGATCCCTCTCTACCTGGTCTTTCCAACGGGGTGGAGGTCTTCTTGTTCCTCCGCTTCCACCGGCGGGTACTGCGAAAACTTTCAAAGTTGGAATATTCTTATCCATCCGGACCACATGACCTAGACAGCGTATCCGCTGTTTCTTGATTCGCTGATTCCACCAGCTACGGTATTCGCCGTTCCCAAATCGTGGAGGATCATAAATCTTAAGCAAAACCTTTCTTTTGAAAACTCCTAACGCCATCAGCTGTTGTCATGGCCCATGCCTCCACATCTTATAACAGGACAAGGACGATAGGTGTCTTGTAGAGTTTGGTTTTCGTTCGTGGAGAGAGGGCTTAACCGTTCAATTGCCTACTCAGTCCAAAGTAGCACCTGTTGCTAAGAATGATTCTGCGTTCGATTTCCTGGCTGACATTGTTGTTGGTGTTAATACTTGGAACCAGTATAGATAGACGAAGTTATCTACGATTTTATAGTTATCGCTGTCAACAGTGACGTGGGATCCGAGTCGAGAATGCGATTACTGTTTGTTTGATGATAGGATATATTTCTTCTTGTCCTCGTTCACTACCAGACCCTTTTCCTTCCCTTCCTTATCCTGTTTGGAGATAGCAGAACTCACGCTGCGGTTGCTGAGGCCAATAACGTCAATATCATCGGCGTACGCCAGTAGCTGCACACTCTAATAGAATATTATACCTACTCTAGGTCAGTTTAGATAGCCGTATAAGTTTTGCAGGGGTACCAAATTCAGACATAGCGGCGTACAACCAACTCCTATTCGTGCTGCCGTAGGCTACTTGAAAATTGTCGTAAGGTGGTGTATGTCAATTTCACGGGTCTTTTCCAAGATTTGGCACATGGTCAATAGTAGATTTACCGGGTCTAAAGCCTAACTGATAAAGGCCAATCAGTTTGTTGACGGTGAGCTGTAGATTTTCTCACAACACGCTCGACAAGAATTGGCGCAGACTGTGGGGGCCCCTTTTTATAGATTGGGCAGAGCACACTTAAATTCCAATTATCGAGCATGCTTTCGTCCAACCATATTCTGTGAAGTACCTGATGCATGCACCTTGTCAGCTCTTCACTGTCATGTTTGAATAGCTCTGCCGGAAAGCCGTCAGCCTCAGTCGGTTTGTTGTTTTTAAGCGGGCGATTGCTGTTCGAACTTCCTCATGGTCTGGTAACGGAACGTCCTGTACATCGTCATCGATTGGGGTATCGGGTTCATCATCTCCGGATGCTCCAATTTCACTACCATTCAGCAGGCTGAATAAATTCAATTCAGTCTAAATATTTTTGGCCTAATATGCGTAAAGAAATTAATAGTTGGGCATCATCTTGCATTAACTGTCAAAAATCTAGAGTTACTAAGAGCACAGAAACTCCAATTCAAACAGATTTGAACATATTCATAAGGATCTCGTAGGACATCTTTCCAGTTTCAAAGAAACATACACGTATTAACAATCATTGACGGGCATACTCGATAGCCGGAAGCATATCCACTTAAAGACATTTCAACGGTTTCTGTTGCAACTACATTTATTCAAAATAATGTTCCTCGTTTCGGTATTCCACTCAATATAACGGTAGATCAAGGAACACAATTTACTTCAAAATTATAAAAATTACACACTTCTCCATATCAACCATACCATTTAGCTATGGAAATGGAATGATTGAAACATTTCATAGAACTTTGAAAACTGCAATGGATTCTTTAATTTAAAATGTTGTTCAGCTGAATTAGTTTATGGTCAAACACTTAGACTTCCGGGTGAACTTATTTCTTCCAATAATAATATAATAACGAAATCGAAAATACAAATGAAATTCTTTCTAAATTAAGGAAACATTTCTCACTTGTTCGATCGAAAGGAATACATAAAACTAAAGAAAATAGTTAAATTCCTAAATATTTAAGTACTTGAGGGTATGTATTTGTACATACATATATATATGAAGATATATCTACAAACAGAGTGAGATGCAATGTAATAGCCTATTTCCACCAAGCACTTAAATGCATTTAAGGCCTCTGTTAAGTGAATGAAATGTCAAACGTTTCCACCGAAATTGAGTTAACTCAAACAGCTGATATTTGTTTACATTGGCAGTTTGCAAAATTTGTCACAAGTATTAAAATCATGAATTCAAGAGACCACATCCATTTTATTTTGCTATTTATACAACATTATTATTTGCAAGTGCAGATTATTGCTGCACGGACAGACGCTGCTGAAAGAAAAATGCTTTTTTGCATGCTTACAACTTTGCTAACAATGCCATTTCTTTGTATACATGAGAATTTTTTCGGTTACCTCTCAATTCCTGAGCACTTCCTTCCCAGCAATCCAGGAAACTTTGCTCCTCCTTAAGGTTCCACTTGCGTCGTTTTGTTTCCATTTTGAGCTTAGTTTATTTTTTTCAGTAATTATTTATTTTGTTTTTCTAGAAAACCACAATGCCGAAAAATCCCTTAACCGGTTACAAAGCGCACATTATATATACATAAAGATTTGTCTTGCGCCAATTATATATACATACATAATTATTTGTTTTGCGCAATCAGCTGATAGTTGCGAGAGTCGCGTATATTTTTATGTTGAGGGGATCGTTTTTTATTCCACAATTGCTTTTTGTTTGTTTTTTATTTTTATTTTATTTTATTTTATTTTTTAAAGAGGAGAAGCATTATCTTCGCCGATTACTTAATATATGTTTTTATGTCAATATTAATGCAAAAAAGTTACTTTTGCAGAAAAAATTTCAGCATGCAAAATAAAAGTCTGGCCCCTCATTAAATCCGAAAATACACGACTCTGGCAAGAAATATACCGAAACGTCCGAAATGTTTACATGAGTAGTGACAGCATCGACTGTTAACATAACATTTTCTGTTAAATTACACAACAACAAACACATGGGAATTTAGCATTTAAATGCGATGTTTAAATGCATTTAAGCTAAAATGCATTTAACGTCCGGTGGAAATAGGCTATAAGACTTCCAACATCTTATGCATAGGTTGTGAGGAATCACACGCAAGCGAAATACACGTAGGTATTACTAGCAGTAACACATGTCGAATTCGTAGGATTGAGTGAAACGCTGGAACAACTCGTTTGTTTCTGTACTATCTTATCTATGTACAACTCCTTTTAGACATATGTACGAGTATAACAGCTTCGCTGGTCAGAGACCTAGAGGAAATTTCAAAACTGAACATCCAGGTCTATCTCATAATGAAATAATATACAGTTGAAGTAAGTAAGCAATTGTCCCTTTCCCACACGCTGCCTTAGCTAGAGATGTTACTTTTATAGAATTATATTCCCATATTTAAATAAAAATCTTAGAAAAAAGGAAGAATTTAAAGTTTTTGACCACTGAGAAGAGTAAGCATTATTGGAGGTATTTCAATGTTTGTTTTAACGACATTCCGTTGTAAATAAGATGTTGTTCAAACTTTTTGTTTAAAAAATTATAGTAGGGACAATATAATGCGTTAAGAACTGAATATAACATACATTTTATTAAATACAAACTCACAATAAATGGATTTATTAGCATTTTATAATTGGCCAGTGTCGCGTTTTTGACGAAAGGGAAAATTTGTTATTGACCTATCGGTGATCAGCGATTTTGTTTAGTTTAATATAATAATTTTATAGTGTTGGGGAACCATAAAACCTTTAATTTTAATTAGTTAACTTAAACGATACACCCTATATATAAAATACGGTAATTCTCTCTTTGAGCGAAACTGTATAATATTTGTATACTTATATACGAGCATAATATATGTATGTACGTACACAAGTATATACAGGTAAATATGTACATTGCATATACATGGTACATATATGTACAATTGTAGATATGCATACATATCGGAATGTTGGAACCGTTAATCCTTTTTTACAGTCCACTTTATCTTCATACGCAACTACGAAACATGTTCAGTTTGTAGCTAGCATTAAGTTTAATGTAAATTTAGTATACCTAAAGCAAATAAAGAGATCGGTTCGTCCGCCTTTAAATCGACGTAAACGGAGTACTCAATTTTCGGTCAGTTATTTTTCAACGCCGTAAGTAACTCGCGCCCAGTGTGGTTAATTCGTAACCATAAGAAAACTGGTCCTTCGAGCCGGATACTCGAATTAGCGCTCGCGAATATTTGCGGTTAATATTATTCGATTATCGGTTTTGTTAAATATCTTTATTTTTTGGCGTGTACCTATCGGTATCATGGAGCTGCTTCAACGGAATCGTGCTTGGGCGAAATTGGCCATAGATCGCGCATACAAGGCCGCCAAGCAAACAAATGAAGCACCCACCAAGGAAGCGCTTATGTATAGGCTCGAAAAATTAGAAGCAGCCTACAATGACTTTATGCGTTGGAGTCAAGAATTGTATGCATATTCTGCGGAAGAAAATTTCGTTGACCCCATCGAAGACATTGAGCAAACAGAGGAAAAACATTTTCAAGCCCATGGTCTTCTGCATGCTCAAATTGCTATAATACCTGGTTCTTCAAGTCAAGCATCTACATTCAGGGAGGATGATCCCCTAGAGCGTTTGGCTTTGCAGCAAGCATCGTTTCTCGAAACATTTGCTGCTAGTCGTAGTGAGCAAAACGTTCATCTAACAAAAATACAGTTACCCAAGTTTAACGGAAAGTACGAAAATTGGATTACCTTTCGTGATTTGTTTCTTAGCGCAGTGGGAAACAAATCGGGGTTGACTCGTACTCAAAAATTTCAATATTTAATGTCATATTTAGAAGGTGATGCCTTAACAAGCATACAGCATATTCGTGTAACCGATGAGAATTATGAGCAAGCATGGGACCGTTTAGTCAAACGGTACGACCGCAAACCGTTAATAATTAGATCCCTTGTACAATCGTTTTTGGCTCTTCCAACACTCTCTTCAAACAACCTTACGGCACTTCGCCAAGTAGTTGATGGGGCAGATCAGGCCATTCGAGGTTTGGACGCGTTGAGTGTTACCTCCCGCGACCCATGGCTAACGCAACTCCTTCTTAATAAGCTAGACGAAGAGACTCGAAAACAGTGGGCAGACAAATGTGATAACCATAGCGAAAAAAGTTTTGGCGATTTTCTCGAGTTTCTTTCTCATCGTTGTGATACACTTGAAGCATGCGTACCTCCTCGCTCAGTTAACACGCGTCGCGTCGCGTTATTGGCAAATGTAGGTGACATGAAACACCAACAATGCACGGTTTGTAAAGAAAACCACACGCTTTGGCAATGCTCTCAGTTCAAACAGTTATCACCCTCCTCACGTCGGGAAGCTGTACAAAAACAAAGGGTATGTTTTAACTGTTTGGCCTCTTCACATTCGGTACGTTCATGTCAATCGAAGCATAGCTGCAAAAAATGTGGATCACGCCACCATACACTACTGCACGATGAACGGTCGCCGTCTACGTCTTCGTCCCAAGTGCGGAATCAGCCGAATCAAGTACCTGCTGTTACCACTCAATGCTTGCACATACCAATACCAAATCCAGTAGCGGATACAATGTTAACCTCATCGACCGCTCACACGTTTCTTCCAACGGTACTCGCTTTTGTAGAAGATAAATGGGGAAATAAGGTGAGCTGTAGAATACTACTTGATTCTGGATCAACCATATCATTTGCTTCAGAAGCCTTTGTGCAAAGCCTTGGTCTGTCACGAACTAATGGTCGTGTATCGGTTTCTGGTCTATCAGCGTGTAATGCCGGAGTTACTAGAGGTCGAGTGCATTTTACACTAGTATCTACAATAAATAATACTCAACTTGATGTCAACGCGTTTATTTTAAATAAGCTAACTTCGCATATTCCTGTACAAACTGTTAACATTTCTTCAGAATCGTGGCAATCGATTCTAAAGCTACCACTCGCTGACCCTACCTTCGCTGAATCTGCACCAATTGATGTTTTGATTGGCTCCGATCAGTTGTGGAGCATTTATACTGGCGATAGAAGGCATTTCGGAGAAAACATGCCTCTTTTGCTGAATAGCATATTTGGGTGGGTCGTAGCTGGAACACATTTTTCCGAAACCGAAGTTAATCTAACTGCAGCTAGTCATCATGCTACCGTTTCCATTGATGATTTATTTCGGACCTTTATGGAGGTCGAGGATGTCAAACCTACACCACAAAAGATCGATATGGCCGACCCAGCAGAGGTTCACTTCGTTAATACTCACACCCGTCACATTAACGGCACGTACGTCGTCCAGTATCCATTTAAGGAAAACGCACCGGTAATTTCATCAACACTTTCGCAAGCGGTGACGCGGTTACAACATATGGAGCGCCGGTTCAAACGAGACCCAGCGCTGAAAGTTCAATACATAAATTTTATGCGTGAGTATCTGTCGCTTGGCCACATGACCCGTATTAGGCCCTCGGAAGTTGAATGTCACCCATCAGAATATTTTTATCTGGCTCATCACGCGGTGCTCAAACCAGATAGTTCCACGACAAAATGCCGAGTTGTGTTTGATGGATCCTGTAAGGATTCCAGTGGCTACTCACTTAACGAACGACTTTATATTGGCCCACCGATTCAGCGAGATTTGTTTGGTGTGTGTGTTCGTTTTCGTCAGCATCGTTACGTATTTTCAGCTGATATAGAGAAAATGTTTCGTGGCATCATGGTTTCGGATTCGGATACTAAATATCAACGAATCGTTTGGAGGGAAAATGAATGTTCACCAGTGGAGCATTATCAACTTCTCACGGTAACTTACGGACTTGCACCGTCACCTTTCCTTGCAGTACGCGTTCTTAAACAATTGGCAGAAGACTATAAGGCAACTTATCCACTCGCAGCGCGTGTTTTATTAAATGACATGTACGTTGATGACTTAGCGACCGGGTGTAATACAGTTGCTGATTTACTTCAGCTTAAAATTGAAATTATAAACCTTCTAAAATGTGCCAACTTCAAATTACAAAAATGGTGTTCGAATTGCAAACCTTTGTTAGATACTTTACCAAAGGAACTATGTGAACATAAACCAATAAACATCGTTTCTGAACCAAATAATTTGTGTGTGAAATTACTTGGAATACAATGGAGTCCTGACACAGATGAGTTCCAGATATCAATCAAATTACCTGAAGAATCCTGCAGCGAGCCTACAAAACGTAGTGTTTTATCAACAACAGCGAAAATATTTGATCCACTTGGCTTAGTATCACCGAGTGTTGTGCTTTTTAAAATACTTTTACAAGAAACCTGGTGCCAAGGTATCAGTTGGGATGATAGGTTACCTCCCGCGTTGAGTAATCGCTGGAAGAAAATAATATCCGAGTTACATTACCTCTCCAACATCAAGGTTCCACGTCAGATATCGATCTCCGGCGAATCAATCGAAATCCACGGTTTCGCAGATGCCTCATCTTCAGCGTACGCTGCCGCAATTTATAGCAGATGCAACCGAGGTGACGGTTCATACGATATCAATTTAATTGCTGCCAAAACAAGGGTAGCACCACTCAAACCATTATCCATTCCACGCCTCGAATTGAGCGCTGCTTATTTGCTCATCAAATTATTATCATCAATCACGTCATGTCTCAACTTGAAAATTACAAACATTTTTTGCTGGAGCGACTCCGAAATCGTTTTACACTGGCTTTCATCACCCCCTCGTAGATGGACGCCTTTCGTATGTAACCGAACTGCAGAGATACTCGATGTTTGTCCTCGTCAGCATTGGTATCATATACGATCTGCTGACAATCCTGCTGATTGTGCGTCGCGTGGCGTGCTTCCAAGTGAGTTGACTTGTCACCCACTTTGGTGGCATGGTCCGAAATGGCTATCTTTGCCTAGAAATCAGTGGCCATCTACAGACAGCACCATCTCATCAAAAGACGCACACGTTATCGCCGAACAACGCAAAATTCCTCCAGCTATAGTCCTTTGTGTTCAAGATGATCAACCTGCTTTGGATAAGCTCATTAACAAATCATCGGCATGGATGCGCTTACTACGTGTTGTAGCGTTCTGTCAGCTTTTTATTCGAAATTGTTGTCGGCGTGAAGGAGAAACCAATACAAACGTTCTGAACGCTTGTCACCTTAAGTCTGCGGCAAATGCTATTTACCGCCATTCACAAGCGAATATATTCAAAGACGAAATGGTCCAGCTACAAAAAGGTCTACCACTGAAGGCAAAATCCAGGCTCCTCCGTTTCACCCCTTTTCTGGATGAAGACGGTGTTCTTCGCGTCGGAGGACGTATCAAAAACGCCCTATTGCCGGAATCAGTAAAGCATCCAATACTATTGTCCAAAGTTTCTAATGTTTCTCAGCTTATTTGCAGGTACATCCACGTTAAATATCTGCATCCAGGTGTCGACGCTACGTTTTCTATCGTGAGACAACATTATTGGATTATTGGCTGTCGTAATATCGTCCGGAAGGTCGTATTTTCTTGCAAAACTTGTTTTTTGCAACGTCGCAGTACCAGTCAACAGCTGATGGCTGATCTACCCGCCGTACGATTGCAATCTGCTCGCTGTTTTCAGCATTGCGGTCTCGATTACGCTGGCCCTGTACAAATTAAACTTTCTCGAACGCGTAACGCAAAGATTGGGAAAGCATGGTTCGCTCTGTTCATATGCATGTCCACCAAAGCTATACATATCGAGCTCGTAAGCGATCTTACAACCAATGCATTCCTGGCGGCTTTGCGTCGCTTTGGAGCTCGGCGAGGGCTGCCAACTGATATATATTCCGACAATGGTACAACATTTCACGGGGCTCATCGAGTGCTAAACGAATTACAAAAATTAGCTACATCCGAGTCGCACATACGTGAAGTGTCAGATGCTTTGGCCGCTGAAGGAATTATGTGGCATTTCATTCCACCATCTGCGCCACACTTTGGCGGACTTTGGGAGTCGGGAGTACGTTCTATTAAGTTGCATCTTCGGCGAGTTATTGGAAATAACGTACTAACATTCGAAGAATATTCTACTGTCCTGGCACAAATTGAGGCAATAATAAATTCTCGGCCTTTATGCGCATCATCAGACACCGAATTAGATGCCCTAACGCCCGCCCACTTTCTGGTTGGAGCGCCTTATACTTCTGTTCCAGAACCTTCACTTTTGGATATAAATGTAAACCGCCTCCAACATTGGCGGCATCTTCAAGCAATGGTTCAAGGCTTTTGGAAGCGGTGGCACGTTGAGTATGTGACGTCATTACAACCACGCAATAAGTGGCAACGAAAACTGTTCAACGTCGAACCAGGCACGTTAGTTCTCCTGAAAGAACCAAACCTACCACCATCGAAATGGCTCCTGGGACGAATAGTAGCAGTAACTAAAGGAAGCGATAGTCTGGTCAGAGTAGTCACCATACAAACATCTCGCGGTCAATATGTTCGGCCAGTTGCAAAAATAGCGGTCTTACCACTTACCTGAACCAATGGTTCAGCGGGGGCGGTATGTTGGGGAACCATAAAACCTTTAATTTTAATTAGTTAACTTAAACGATACACCCTATATATAAAATACGGTAATTCTCTCTTTGAGCGAAACTGTATAATATTTGTATACTTATATACGAGCATAATATATGTATGTACGTACACAAGTATATACAGGTAAATATGTACATTGCATATACATGGTACATATATGTACAATTGTAGATATGCATACATATCGGAATGTTGGAACCGTTAATCCTTTTTTACAGTCCACTTTATCTTCATACGCAACTACGAAACATGTTCAGTTTGTAGCTAGCATTAAGTTTAATGTAAATTTAGTATACCTAAAGCAAATAAAGAGATCGGTTCGTCCGCCTTTAAATCGACGTAAACGGAGTACTCAATTTTCGGTCAGTTATTTTTCAACGCCGTAAGTAATTCGCGCCCAGTGTGGTTAATTCGTAACCATATAGTTACCTTGATATTGCTTTAGATCCAGTGGTTGGAAGGTAATTGTTATTTACCGCATAGTCGTAAATAGATGTTTGAAGATTATTTTAAACTGAATTGATTAGAGGTCTTATTATCCCTTTAAGATCATCTAGGCCCCTTTTATTGTGTTCGTACAAAACCAATGTTTGAGCAATGATTTTAATACTCATTCTACCAGCTTTTATCTTCCAAGTCTTATTTCTGCATCAAGAATAAATAAATAAGTAATTTCCTTCTCTATTTTCTATGTAATCTATAGCAGCTGGTGGGTAAATCTGTAGCTGTTTAGTGTAAGAGGCAAATATAACCACGACCTTCCATGATCGATCTCGGATTCAGGGCAGTCCAGGCTGTCACTGGGTTTTAATTCTGGTCCGAACAACATTAAAAATTATTGAAAATCCATATAAAAAAAATTACTTAGTCTTTTCTGTCACGCCCTTCAATTGTTTTTCTGACATGAAATAAAAGCTTCTCATACAAATTTGTCAGATGCTTTCGAGTAGCTTAGAATTAAAACTAGGTCTCTACATTTGCTCTGAAAACATCAAGACGCAGATCATAAATAAGGAGGAGCTCCGCTGAAAAACACTTCAGCAGTTATAAAACGCCAATTATACGTGTAAATAATATTTGAATACATACTTCCATATATATTTTTCAAAAAATAATTTATTATTTTCAATATTTATATAAATACCCCTGAAATTCCCAATTTTTGTTTCTTTCCTCCCCTTTCTTTTCAAATTCGAAGATACAACGTTAAGCTAAAGCAGTGTCAAAGTCTCTTTCTACTCTACTTACTTCACCTGTATATTATTTCATCATGGGCCTATCTGGACCTGGAAATTTTTTTTATGTTTTACAAAGTCATTAGACAAAAAAAAAATCATGTAATTTTTAGGCTTTCATTACCTTCGTTCTGTATTCAGAGTTTCTCATGTCAAGCAGCACGAAGCAGATTTATGTGAATTAGCATAGAGAATCGGCTATTTTGGTTAGGTAAGGTCAAGTTGATTTGATTGACCCAACGAGTCTCACTTAAGCGACCCCACTTTCCTTTGAGTTGTACCTAAAATATTAAAAAATAGTAAATGAATATAGGTATATTAAAAATATCTTTAAATAAAATGAATGAAAATTAAATTAATTTGCAATTGTTTTATACCAAAATTTTAAAATAAATTTATCTATTAAGAGATGAATAAGAATAAATGGTTTTACTTAATTTTTACTAAAATTATGATTTTTCATTTTTCTGGTGGAAATTTTTTTACCGACTTATTCGATGCAACATTTGGTCGTATACCTCACTTAAAACGCTTTTACTGAAAAATCTTTTGGTTCACTATACAAGTAATTTTATAATAAAAATTAAATAATAAAATTCAATTATGTATAAGTTTTAAATATGCGTGCATATACATGCATATGTGTTGGCGATTATTTTACCATATGTAGTTTTGTGCACGCAACGGTATGTCAAACAAATAGGTAGAAATTTGCTATCCAATATAATTTTTTGCACAGATTGGAATCACTCTCGTTTATCTCATTATTCGTCTAACATATCAATCAAACAAGTTAGCATGCTTATTTCTAGGCATAAATACAAAGCTATATATTTACAAACATACTTATGCACAACGTAAATCCATTCACACAAGGTTGCTACTTTTTATATTGACTTCCAATTTTATTAATTTATACCGATTCCAAACATTTTAGTCCCATGAGAAAATACAACCAATAGAATATTTATCCTTGCTATAATATAGCAGAATACAGCCCAGCAAAGAAATGCGTACATATGCATATATAGTATATTAATGGGTTCATTTACATATACACGTATAGTTACACAGTATTTACAATAAAGTCCATTATATGCCTGTGCTTATGAGGTTGCCATTTTGGTTAGCATTGTGGTTATATGGCTGATACTATGTAGGGATATGCGTATGTAGATATGTATTGTATACACATATGTATTTAGCTCGGTAAAACTTGTTTAAAAAGTTCAAATGAAACAATCTGACCAAAACAGTAATCACGCTAAAATCATTTACGGTTATAACAAGCGAAGGCCGAGACAAACAAACAAAAGTGAAAATAAGACAATCGAGTCAAAGAGAAATGAGAAGGCGTTCAATATTTTCTAACTTCACTCACACATATGTATTTGCTTGTAGGTATGTATATAGATAACATACATTTTTATCCTTATTAAGGGCTTTTACTCTGTTGCTTCTTATACATATTTAAGTTATTAGAAATTAAAATGACATAAGTCCAGTTTTTTCTTTTGACAAAATGTTTAACGGTTTGATTAAATTTAAAAATTTTGAATAAAAAATTTATTATCCGGCGAAGGTGTTTTTTTACCACTACAAAACCACAAAATCTGTATCCATTTTACGATTCCGAAAATAAACGTAAATAAAATATATTTAAAAAAGAAATTTCATAAAATTTCATTTTTATGTATTACAAAGTTTGAACCTTGGTATTATACGCCAAACCCTACATCATTCAATGACCGCCTCTCCAATTTTTTAAAACTTCGATCTATTTGAGCTAAATTTCGACCACTTTTTTACATATTGGGTGGTATCTCAGCCATAACTTGACGAAGATTTATCCACATAATGTGGCCAATTGACTCCCCAAAGATGAGAGAGAAGGAGTAGCTTTTTGTTTTATGTTAAACACTCTGATTGCTTGACAATCGATCAAGGGGCTACCGCTATTAAAATATTAAATTTATTATAACCCTGGTTTTCAGAATAACAGTACGCAACCAACGCTAACCCCTCGGCTACTGCGGCGACTGTTTGTGATAATTTGGATTATTTGCGTATTCCCCGGGTGAACCACGTCTCTGAAGAAAATTTTGTTCGAAAAATCGGGTTGTAAATACAAGCACGCAATCATCGTAGGCAACTTCAGTTGGTGCGTGAGCCGAGCTTTATAATGATTTAGGGATAAGTCCAAGTCACAAAATACGCCATTATCTGGCGTAAAAAAAGGCCAAATTACCGTAGTTAATTTAATTTAACAATTATATTTATTTATTTATTTTGTATAATAATAATAGCTGAGGTTGTTCTCATTAAATAAACAACATTATCTAATAAAATATTTCAGAGCGATCTCGGATTTGCATATTTTCAGGTAGATTTGACCTTTATTTACAAATTTAAACCAATTCTGAATTTAGTTCATTTCGCTAGAAGGGCAAATCTTTTCATCGAGCAAAACTGATTAACTTGTTTACACATATCTCAAAGTGCACTTAGAACTCTTTCGTTTTTAACAGCTCATATTAATGCGTATATATATATAAGTATGCATATAAATATATATATGTATGTATGTATATAAACGAAAAATGAAATTATCACCGCCAGGAAGTTGGACTACATCACACGTGATGATTTGCCAATCGATAGAACTTGAGCTTATCTATGCATAACGGTATTATGCTCAAGCGTAACTGCTATAATGAAAATAATACCCTCGGACATAGTATATAACACCGCCGGTTTATTTCCATATAAAGTGCAACTTAGGGGTGGTTAGTGTAGGTTTCAATGTTCTAACAATGAATAAAGAACGAGTTGTTTGATACTCGTATGCATATGTAAAAACAATTGTGTACCTATGTGTACGCAACTGTAAATGTTACAGTCAAAGTACTCCATGTCAGACCATCAAACAATTGTTGATAAGTTCGATGCCTTATGCTGACTTTAAACCATAAAGAAATATTCACAACAAATATCTTATCGGAAGAAAGATTACAACACTAGCAAGAAATCGAAATATCAAACCAATTTGATTTGCTTTAAATAAAAGCTAAACTTTGACATCACAAGCAAGAAGAGAAATTCGGCCAAATGATCAACAAACTCGTTAGCAGTACACTCATGTACATACTTTTTGGATAATAATGTAAATATTCCCAACAATAAAATGCACTTTCTCGTGTTAAATATGTACCTATATTATTTTTCGTGTAAGGAGTGCAGTGTATCTCTCGGTCTACTTTCACTCTTTTCGAAGACGAACCCAACGTTACGCCCATCCCGCCCAACCGATCGTGAGGGACGCCTGAAGGATAATCGAAAAATCCAACAGATTGCTAACTAAAAACCTGGCTTTAGTACAGATTCCAGTTAATCACTATTCATTTCATAGTGCAGACTCCATACAACTGAGCCATATTCCAAAATGGGCCTAACAAGTGAAGTAGAGAATATTTTGGTAATAAGGTCTAAGACGCCTTTTGCCCGAGACTTTATTTGATTTCTAAAATCTAGCTTAGGATCCATTGTGACTCCTAAATCAATGAAATGGTTATGTATTATATAGGCAAAAAATTGGAGGGATTCCTTAGAGAAACACATATATTTGCTTTAATAAATGTTGAGATAGTTCTCTATCTCCATTAGAACGATGATTTTAAGGAGTTTGACATCATCTGCGTGCATGAGAGTCTTCAAATGAATGGTCCCAAGCTAGCTATTTACTACAGAAATTACTAGTATGCCAAAAGATTCTAGCACACAAGATTTCAGAGGTCATTCGTACATACTATGAGGAAAGTAAATGGGTAGGAGTGAGTACGAAAAGGCAGAGAGCAACAACAGTATGTTTGTAATGAGATCGCCGCCTCGGTAAGCTTCTCCACTCATAACACGAACAATACTCTTACTACAATTAGGAGGAAAATCATTATTTATAAATTATGTTCCAGGAACCTAACTATTTCTTTAGAGCACACTTGTACCCACCATCTATTTGTGGGAAAAGGTCTAAGGTTGCGTTTGTCAACTTAATGGTTGTCCACAGCTCTGCACCCGCTAGCAAAGCTAAGAATAAAACCAGATGGCCTTGTCTTCTCCACTGAGATTTCTTTATTAGATCGTATTGTATGTGTAACACCATTTCGGTTATAAAATGGTATATGCTATCTGCCATATCCATTATATTAAGTAAAGTGATCATAGATGTCCGACGGTTCGTCGATTTTTATTGAATTGATTAAGCACATTAGAAACAATTTTTTGTTTAGCTAAATCAGATGAGTGGTTGTAAAGTCTATAAACACAATATAAATAAAAAACACGATTATTATATTTTATGTAGAAAGTCTCAATTCAATTGTGCTGATACCGAACCCATATGTTTTAAACTAGTTCGAAAGTAATCAGGCCTTGCTTTATACTTATACATTGAAACCTTGCCCACTTCTAGAACATCATACAAAAAACAAAGGACATTCGTATATCATAAAAACTCACACACACTTGTACGGAGTACCAGCAGAGCAATTCGTGCGGGTACAATAAATGCTTTGAGTTCATAGCTGTAATCGAAGTTGCTAAATCCAATGACTTACAAACACAAAGATAAAACATACATATACATAACATATATAAGAAAGTACACATTTTTATATACATCCATACATACATGAATAGAAACTCATTTAAGCAGGCATACGCACATTTATTATTTTGTGCAATTTTACGTAGAAATATATACATACCTATATGCTTATATATGTACGAGTATATGAAATTATTTTCGGCATTTTGGCGCTAACAATGAGTACAATAAAATGAGCATAATAGCGTAGGGTGCGAAATGAAACATGCGTATTACTTTTTTGCCACTCTCACAGCACGAACAACCAACGAATTTTCATTTCACCAAAACAAGGAAAATATATGAGCATATTTAAAAGCTATGTTTAACTCTCCCAGTTTCCATGGGGCCGATGGCTATCTCAGCTTCCGCATACGGTCGTGCAACATGTCGTATACGCAACATGGCCTCGCTCTTGTCAAGAATAGAATTTTTGAATCGTTGACTTCGCCAAATGCGGACTAGCAGTTCTCCTTTCTAGTATAGTAGAGTTGTATATTCTAACGGTATAGCGCGAAAATCGCTATGCGCTTTTGTGCAGCAAAGTGCAGTGGCAATAAAGCAATAAAATTATAAAAAAATATACATATATTCAGCAACAAATGCAACTTTCTTGATATGTCAAAATATTAAACAAAGAAAAGTTTGTTAAGAAGTGCAACATAATATAATTGAGTGCAATTAAGAAAAAAAAGAAAAATGTGTGGTAGCAGTTTTCAATTCAACTCTGATTTTACATTTGTCAAGCTAAAAGTTTATTCTGCTGTGCATCTAAGTCGCAAATGTTTATACGTATAATCAAATAAATATGGAGATACAATACCACACAAAACAAAAGCCACTTCAAGCCAATTAAGGTCAGTATGTGTGCCAAGCAATAATTGATTAGTTTGAAAGAGATAAAACTCATTAAAAATTTACCAACTCGTGTTGCATGCGGTTGATTAAAATTAAATTCTCCACCAAACAGTATCTAGAGCTTTCATACACATGTATATACATAAGAACATAATACAATTGTAATTGCTTTAATATTTAATGTAATTTATTTAAGAATCCTGAAAGCATTGAAATATTTGGCTGAAAATCACAAGAGCTGAATTCGTTTTGATCAATCCTTATATCCATATCCTTATTAAATATTTTCATAAAAAATCTTTTACTTTTTAGTAATTCTATGAATTTTGATAGCTGAAAGATTAGCATTGCATTCTTACATTCGGAAAGCCAAGATTCGATCTCTGGTTTGACTCACATCCAAAAATTACAGAAAATTAATTTTTCTAATTGTGGTTGCCTCTAGAAGAGAATGTCAAGTCCTCCGAGTCTAACATGAAATAAAAATCTTCTATATAAATTTAAAAATGAAGAGCTACTTTTTAAACAATAATTTTTTAAGAAATATTTTGGTTTTAAAACGCAATAATAGAAATTTTGTATTTTGAATTAGTGTTTGCTTGTATAGTTATGCGAATGCTATCAGAATCTGCGCGATTGATAGAATTTTAATATGATTATCCTTACTACCGAACTACAAAGCGAAAAAGTTAAGCTTACAATTACGTTTTCAGCACCGGATTCTCCCTAAGTAACACTTGAGACTTGAGAAAACAATACAAGTTTCAAAACAGGTTGATAGCCGAACTTTTACGTGAGCATACCATTCCTGGCTTCTGGCTAAGATATCATTACATTTGCTCTCTACAACACCGACTTTAGTTCTGCTTATCAAATACCAGAGAACGAAGCGAATGGTTCTGTTAGTGAAAGAGGACAATAGCTAGTCCCACCATCTATGTCACTATTAACAGGAATAACTACGCATTTGAAACAGTTTCCGAGAATTCTAATTTTTCTCGCCGTAAAAACCATCCTTGAACTTCAACGAACATTTTAAAAAAAGATTTGGCCAAATTGGTCCAGGCGTTGTTGAGTTATGCGCTTACCAACACATTTTGCGATTCATTTTTATATTATAGATTATAAAAAAAACTTCTGGAAGGTTATCATAACTAAAAAATCAAATCTACCTGAAAAAGAAATCAATATTGAGCAATTTGATCAGACCGCGTAGCTCTTTACTTCCTTCACTTATCCTTATATGTACACAATATCCTTACTTATGTTCATATAATAAATCACACATATATTTATGTACATAAATTTGTGCTCGTATGGAAATTCGTATGTTATGCACTTAAATAGCTTTTGACCGAATTCTTTAAATTCTTTTAGCAGTTGTTCTCAAAACAACTTCCCTCCATATAAAATAAGAAAATTGCCAACTACTACAATGGATTCTGAGAGAAGTGTCCAAAGGTTGAGGTACTTTTGTGTCGCCCCAGAGGGATATGACACAAACGTGCCAACTTGAAAGAAGAAACGCCTTAAATGAGCAAGGGTTCCTGTGTACTACGTGAGTTTCTGTCATCTGAGTGATAACTCAAAAGTCGCTACGAGCATTGTACTTATACCTATATGTTTATATTTTTAAATAACAAAGCGAATAAGTCAAAACAAATATTTGCATGGAGAGTAGCAACAATTTTTTAACCCTTTTGGCAACTTGTCATTACTTACAGAGTATACATTTGTTATTCGTTAAATACTCTTAACAAAAGTGTTAAAATAGGGAAAAAGAGTGGGCTTGAAGCATTTGGCTTTGTTTCTTATATACAGAGAATTGTACATTTAGCTTTGAGGCGATAAACTCTGAGTGTTTTAATTCGTGCTCTACCGAAAACAATTGCTATTGCGGAAAAACGACCAGACACGAATAAATAATTTTTCATCATGACAACGCTCGGCCACATGTTGCAAGGCCAGTTAAAAACTATTTGGAAAACTGTGGGTGGGAAGCTCTACCTCACCCGCCTTATAGCCCAGACATAGCACCTTCCGATTACCACTTTTTCAGATCAATGCTGAATGCCCTCACTGGAGTACGCTTCACTTCAGAACAGGGTATCAGAAATTGGCTCGATTATTTCTTGACCTCCAAGCCGGAGAAGTTCTTTTGGGATGGGATCCACAAACTGCCAGAAAGATTGGCAAACATCGTAGCTTCCGGAATACTTTTAACATTAAATGTATAAAAATTTTTTCACAATAAAGTCTTAATTTTCGAAAAACAAAGACACGAATTAAATAATACACCCAGTAGGTACATACGAGTATATATCAGTAGGTATGTCCCTACATTTTTAGACAATGCAAAGCAAAATGAAAGACGGCAGATGCCTAGTTACGAAAGAATGGGAGATTTTTAGGACTGGATTTGCAGCTTAAGCCTAGTAAGACGTACACTAAGATGAGCAAGTTAAAAATGGGCTTTCAATACTTGACATATTCCAGAAATCACAGATGATCTTTAGGTATTTAAGATTTGTATTATTATGAACAAATTTCCTTGCCCTCTAAGTCGTGTATACGAGGAGATTAACAAAAGGTCGGTCATTTGGGGGCTTTCAATTTGTTTTTGTTAAATCTAAAAATACCAAATCCTTCGCAATTACTTTTTTAGTCTTCCTTTCAAATTTTAGAACGATGTGACTCTCTTCGGGTTTCGGCGTAATTTACAGCTAATACAAATATTCAGTGAATGCCAAATTGCATCTTTAAATACTATTTCTAAGTGGTTCCGAAGATTACAGAACGGACATTATTCCGAGATGACGAGCCCTGAGAAGGCCGACCAAAATCTTCCACTGATGACGTCACTGTAGGTCTAGTGGAGTCCGAAATTTATGAAGACCCACCATTGACACAAAAAATGATTGCTACTGAATTGGGTTTGAATGCCATAACTAAATCGCGAATATTAATTAATGGGTACTACGAATTTTAAATGAGGGCCAAAAGGAGGCTCGAATGCATTTTACTCAATTTTTCCTAAACAAATTCGAAAATGATTAGTCTAGGAACTTTAGTAAAGTCGTTACTGGTGACGAATTTTGATTCTATTGTATAAGTACGATCCAGAGACCAAACAGCCATGGGTCCATGGTATTGAACCCAATAAGAGCAACCCCACTCGTAAAATCTAAGCAACAAAAATCAGCAGCAAAAGTAATGATGTCAGTTTACCTCACCCGATCTAATATCGTGGCTGCTATTCCACTGGAAAAGGATCAAACGGAAACTGCAAAGTGGTACACCGAAGAGTGCTTACCAAAAGTTTAACCAAAATTTTTTTGGAAAATAGGAAAAAATAGGATTATGGCGCAACTTTTCACATCATGACAACGCGTCATCCCACATATTTTTATTATTTTTTTCAGGTGAACTTACCGATAAATAAAATAAATTAGACTCCCTGAAAAAGATACGAATGGTATCGAAACGCGTGGGAGGCAGGAAAAGAAAATATTTGCTTTTAATTCAACGTCCTTAAAGCTCCAAATTTATAGCCTAATAAATACATATAGGTATATTGGCTCAAAATACAACCCAAAATTACAGAACTTTTGTTAACGCCCTCGTACAAATTGGTATTACTGGAATACGAGTAAATAAACATTACAATGCCTACATAGTACTAATTAAAACCTTTAACTTTGTTGAGGGTAAGCAAATATGTAAAGCTGCTAAATAAGTCATGTAAATATTTCTTAGAATATACCAACATCTCTTATGTGCTTTCTGTACATGTAACGTTAACATTCAAAAATTAAATGGCATGACAATTATAAGCGCGATATGAACGGCTGACAGATCTTTTGAAATTTTTTTTCTTTTATGACAGAATACTTACACAATGAGGTATTGATATAATCTGCACACATTAACAAAACACTTAAAAGATGTTGGTTTTAGTCCACATGTTTTGTTTTTTGTGAGAACTTTACTTTTACTTTTAGAGATGTACGTTCCTATTGAAGATTACACATATATTTTCCAGCAATAAATAAAAGAATTCACACGGTAGGGAGTTGCCAGACTGTGAAGTCACTCTTCTTATAGGGCATGCTTTCATCCATTTTCGGCAAATGGGCTGATATACAAACATATTCACCTTATCAGTTTTTCGCCGCCACATTTCAATAACTAAGTCGATAAGTTTTTCGAGTTTGATCATGGTCGGGTGCTGCAGCGTCTATACCTTTGTCGTCGATTGGGTGTTTGGGTTCGCTATCTCCGGGCAGGCTGAAGAAGTATTTCATCCATAAACTCAAAACATTCTGAACATCAGCTACCAGATAACCCTTCTCGTTCATACATGATCCAATTTGTAGTATGTGTCTTGATGTTTCCCGCCAATAAATTTTTATGAGGAGCTTTTATTTCATGTCATAAATACCCTCGGAGAACTTTACATTATTGGCCGAGGAGCGACTGCATAAATTTTAGCTCAGGCTACCTTAGCGAGACAGCTAAAGAAGTGTTTCCCCGAGGAATTTGTGTCGCGCAAACGTCAAGGCTGGACAGTGACATAGGTAGTGTTCAATAGACTCCTCCACTTCTTCGTCCCTACAGGTGCCGTAGAGATGAGATGGCAGCTTGACTGTCAGAAAATATCATAACCGATTATCCTGCTGTCGTAGACTTTAGCAGCCACTCGGCGGTTTTCATGATTGCAAAGAGTTCTGCTCGGAGGCCGCTGCAGTGGTCTGCATAGGGAATAGATTCCGCAGCTAACTTTTCCATCGAGCTTTAAGCCATCTATAAAGACGGATATGGCTCTCTGATCGCTGGTGTTTTCCTACTCATTTCTGTTGGGGATTCTCGTGAAGAAAAGATTGTCGAGTCCAGTTCCTAACATTTTAATGTGTCCTATACCGTAATTCTTCCAAGGTTGAATTGTGTTCAATCTGATTGTGGTGCTGCTTGCTTTTAATTTCCCGTATATTTCCATAGGAATGAAGTTGAGAAGAATTAACAGGGCTTTTGAGGGAGTTGAAGGCAGTGCTCCTGTTAACAATATACCATAACAGCCGACCTTTGAACTTTCTTTAATTTGCTCCTGAAAGTAATTTTGTCGACAGCCGGCCACCATGCGGTGATGCCGTAAAGTGGCATTGGTCTAACTAACTAATTTACGAGAAATAATATTATGTTTTCGACAAATGTATCTAATATCATTAGTAAATTGTGCAATCTATTCTAAATGTCTAATTTGACAAGAAGTGTAAACTGTGAAAACTCTACCCTCGGGAAAATGTTTAACTGTGTTATATAACGCGAAAAGTTCTCTATCGAATGTTAAATAATTAATTTGAGTTGGACTAAGTTTTCCGGAAGGAATGGTTCTAATGTTTTATTGCTTTTTTGTTGCAAAAGAGCTACGGTTGCAAAGTTTGAAGCATCTACAGCAATTGATAATTAATCGTTTTTGTAAAAATTTCTTACTAATGTTTTTTATGTGAAAGGTTTTTTACCATTTTCAGAAGCTGTTGTAGTTTCATCTGTCCAATTTAATTCATTTCGTTTATATTTAATTGTAAACGCTAACATTTCAAACAGAGGACTTAATTCTGCTGCTAACATTTTAATATTATATAATTATGATAATAATTGACCATAGCTAAAATTTTTTTTTTGTTAATCGCCAGATCAGTACGATCAAAAGAAGGTTATTAGACTTTGACTTGAAATTTCAATCCTAAGAAAATTTAATTTATATGTTCTGAAAAAACCCTTAGCAAGTTTAATACTTAAATTGTAATTTTCAAAACTTTTAATTATAGATTTTAAATGTTCAATATGCTGATCTGCATTATCACTGAATATCGTCTATGTAAAAAAAAAACGAAATCGAATTCAAAAAATACTTCATTAATAAATCATTTGAATGTTTGAACAGTGTTTCGTACAAATTCAAGAATTGATGATATGCACAAACTAGATCAATTTTTGAAAAAAAAAAAATTTATCTTTTAAATCAGTATTTAAATCATGGATGCGAGGATCGATATCTATATGCAGAATAGCAATAAAATTTAATCTCCTGTAATCACCATATGGTCTCCAATCATGGTTCGGTTTTGGAAACTATTTAAATGAGAGGAGCAGTATGCAAATTTGATGGTCGTCAAATACCAGTTTTAACTAAAAATTTTAACTCAGTTTTAACTATCTTTAATTTAATGGTTTACAAGTAATAAATGGAAATTCATTTAAAATATTTGTAAATTTATTGTCGATAATAGGAATTCGAGGTGACAGAAAATGTCGCAAAAATCAGTAGATCCAAAAATTTGAAATTTAGTTATTAAATCTCTTTATCTATTATTATGATTAATCATTTGAATTTTGAAGAAGGTATACTCGGCGGCCGCAGTAGCCGAGTGGTTAGCATTGCGTACTGCCATTCGGAAGGTCAGGGTTCAAATCCTGGTACGAAAAACATCTAAAAGTTAAAGAAAATTATTTAAATAAAAAATTAAGTTAAATTTTCTAATTGCGGTCGCCCCTCGGCAGGAAATGTCAACCCCTCCGAGTGTATTTCCGACATGAAGTTAAAGCTCCTCATAAAAAACCATCAGCCGTTTGGAGGTGGCTTAGTATAAACTGTACGGAGGGACCGTTTGTTGAAGAAACATCAAGACGCAAAACCACAAATTGGATGAGGAGCTCGGCCGAAAATCGCTTTAGCGGTTACAAGGCGTCAATTATATATAAACTAAGACAATTGCGCCTATATCAATCAAAAAATTTAATTTGTTAAAATTTACCGTCATATTGGAACATTTTAGGTTAAAGAATTTGTTCTTAAAATATTGCTGTTTTATTTTTAATTACACGTTGTACACATTTGAAGACATTATATTTAAATATTTGATGATATAACAAGTATTTTTTTGAATAGTGTTATTTCTGTGTCTTGAAAAATTTTGTGATGTCTAAGCGGGTGGGGGAGAATATAAAATGTATTCAAATTGAGCACTTGACTCGTTGCAAAACGCGATCCTTACCCAATGTGATAACAGGTATCTGACGCGGCGCAGACGCCAATCGCATATCATTCATGGGATAGGAAGACACAAACAGTTCAGATAGTCAGATATCTAGTCTGGACCAAAAACAGCAACTAGCCAGCATCCAAAGTTATACAAAGATTTACGCGTAAACACTGGTTTAGATACATATATTACATAGAATCTAGATCTTATTTGTAATTCGTTCTGGTAGTTAAATTTTTAATACATTGAAGTTTATTAATTAATTTGAAAATTTTATCAGCCAAAATTATAATTTAATCTTTATTTTGATTATTAGAAGAAGTTAAAAGGATTTGAATTTATTGAGATAACTTACGAATCCATAATTTGAAAATAAATTCATGACTAACAATTGAATAAGACCCAGTTAATAATTTCATTTGTCTGATGAGTTCTGAAGGTGAACCATCAAGTTCAAAGTTGAGTATTCGAGAAAAGAAAGAACTTTCATAATTGTTTCGTATTTATTCAAAAAGGGAGGGGGATTAGTAAATCACTAATTTTCGAGAGTTTTTTTGTTAAAGAGCAATTAAAACATTTTGAAATTTAACATTATTATTATATTAATATTTATTGTTAATTTCGAATTGGGCTTCAACAAGTAAAATCATGCTTTAGGACATTCATTCCAAAACGGAGGTAATTCAATTCTTTTGTAATTTGATCTAAAATTAATCTCAAGTTCCCATCATACATAGGCAACAATCATCAATGGCAACAAATAGGCAACTCGCCGATTTAGAATTTTTAAGTATTTCCGCTGTTGGCTATCTACTCAAATTCTCTTACCCACTCACTGCAGCCTTTCCATTTCTCCTCTACAAATGGGTCTCACAACCCTTCTCAAATAGGTTTGATGTAACCTCGCGAGATAGACAGTTCTATTTCTTTTCAATTAGTCTACTGTGATTGCTGCTTTTCAACGTCAAACCTTCAATATCTATTGACGCGTGTTCTTCACTCCACGCTCGTTGGAGAGAGCGCCCACCTAAGGCCTTTCTTTGAATTCTCACTAACGTCTAGCTATATTTCATTCCGTAACCTCAGTGCTTACGAGATATTATTTCACCAGTTTTTTTTTTTTTTTTTGAAGATCACTATGCGTCATAAGAAACATAGTTTATACTCGTAACCTGAGTGTGGCATCAGTGTGTTTTTTCGACCTTCCATTTCAATCTAATCTAATCATTTGTAAATACTTATATCCTTTAAATTCTTTATACTGTTGCAAACACCCTTTACTTGAAAGAATTTGCTATACCTGTAAGCGGAGTGTTGGTAATAAAATCGGATAAATATAAAATGAAATACCGGCATAAATTCTGCTCAAAATAGAATGACCATAAAAACAAGTAGCCTTCATCATCGCCTTAACACTGGACTTTTCGAGCGTATATGGATATCATTTACCTGATTAAATGGGATTTAACACTTGTCTTCCTACAATCAGATTACCTTACATTAATTTATTACATTTTCCGAATTGTTGATTGCATGTGCATATATTCGTATGTATGTGTAATTGCTGATTCTGGTTAACAAAGCAAATGTGGCAAAAGGTGGAACGAAATTGTTTTAGGAATATATTAGCACGAGAAAGCGAAATCGCCCATTAAATTGGCGTTAACGAAAAGACCCTCGCCTTGTTGATAACCGAAGTTCATTAAATGCTAGAACCCATCTGTGTGTTGACGCTTTTCGCAGCCGGATGTAAAAGACAAGAATATTAAAGTGAAATTAAAATATGTAAACAGAGAGCACATAATTGTGGTCCCTTAATTAGAATTTTAAATATATGTATATTTGTATGTAAATAAAAAGTGTTCGGCGTAATAGAGTTGCGTCCAATTGACTCCATTTCAAATACACCAGCAAACAAACTCAAATATTAAGTTGTTTCATTTTGTTAATCGTCTCGTCTACGCAACTTTTTCTGTTATCGCACCAATGCTTTGAGGACATTTGTAACGCTATATGTACGCACATATGTACATATGTATGGATGTCTCATACGATATGTCTAACAGATTTCCAAGCGACACCACAGCAGATATTCACTGAACCAGAAGTACCAGAAGCACCTACCCGTAGCAGTGATTATCAGGTTTATCAGATTAGGACATCGTTGTTACTCGCGATTTCGTTTCTCGCTCAACAATTGGAGAATTGTCACAAACTTTTGTCTGCCCTGTCCGCTCTGAGAGAGCGAATGTAATAACATAAAGTTGTCCTGAGAGCTGTAACATGCCTTAATACAAATGAAAATCATTTCCAGGAGCACAGTTTCGGGGATGCAGCAAGCAAAGCAGCATCTACTGCTGTGCACCATTTAGGCATCGCATAACGAGTGCTTTGCTTCAATGGAAATTTGTGTATTTGCAACGGGCATAAGGAACAAAAATGTCCGTATGCATCAAAAAACTAAGTGTAAAGTCTGCATCTTTTCAGTACTATATCAAAATGAGTGAACAAATGGTTTAGTGGTCATGTGCAGTTTATAGTGAGCAGGGCAATCCCCTATTGCATTGTTGTGTTTGTAGTTAGTGTAAGCGCATTTGCTCGGGACTGCTGACCCACATTGGCAATACTACGTATGCAACGTGGTATTCGTACGTGCTCGGGATGAAGAAAGAAAATATCTACTCTGTAGAAACAAAAGTGTAGTTATGTACTCGTATATATGACTGCATACACATCCAAGAGCTAACATATACGAACAATACATAAATATAATAGTGCAATAGTGCATTGATTTATGAAAATCTCTAAAAAAAAAACTACAAAGTCCATACTGGAGAATTCTACGAGTCAATGGTGATACTTATAGCTTTAACAAACTTTCCTTCCTTATTTAAAGCGTCGTTAATTAACTACGATGGCCACGGAAAGCATCAAAACGTTGACAAGTCAAGTTCATGGCATTTCACTCGAGAAAGAGTTTATCATAATATTGTGGTGATTAAGTGCAAAAAGTGAGAGCTCATAATCGAAAAGGAACAATGAAATGGTAATCATCAGATGAAAAATGCCTCATAATGCCGTTAAGGTGTTCGCTAAAATGTTAAGAATATTTATTTAGCAAAAATATATAAAGAAATTTCTCTTTATAAAAATCCAGAGCCTTTAGCTCATCACTTACAAAAAATCTGTGAAAAATATAAAGACACACAACATAAATTGCAAAGGAAGCTCGGCTGAAAATCGCTTTAGCGTTCATGAAGCGTGAATTATATGTATGTACGAGTAGTATATGTGGGTATGTATATGGATATAAAGAACTTTGTATTTTGGCTGTTTAAGATATTTTGTTTCCAATGTGAATCAAATGCAGGAGTGGGATTTTTACTTTAATAAGCATATATAGTAATTTGCTTGATTACTAGTTGCTTTTAATTTCAACTTCGCTTGTACCATCTCACTCCATTAACAATATTTATACGAGCAACAAGGCACGCCGATTATAAGAAAATTTTCAACTTACGGGTCTATTCTGCCGAGGTAATAAAATTTACTTTGGTATTTACTTTGTATTTATTTTAGTATTAAAATTTGGATACCATTAAGTAAATTTTGCTACTATTTCGTATTCTGAGTTCACTGCTACCCTGTACGTATAGTTACCCGCAAAATAAGAGGTACAAAATCAAATGTAATGTTAATTTTAGAAAAAATAAAAGCCAAAATGTATAGGTATATTTTACGTCTATTATTCACTGAATGTGAAGTAAAAAGTATAAAAAGGCGCTTGGTATGAAGTTTGCGAGAAAAACATGACCCTTTTAATTGAGAAGATAGCGTTTTCATTCAGAATTTTCGCCTGAACAAACAAATTTGTTTAAACTAATGGCACGATATGACAATTAAATAAAACTGTTTTTTACATTATTTTTCAACTTTTAATTTTTTATTTTTTTAATTTGTTTTTAGTGTTTCCATTTTACTCTCATTTCCCAAGTCAACAGTTTTTAAAGTTTTACATCGTCCCCGTCCGTTAAAATTATTGAAAATATTACCTCAAAAGTAATAAATAGTGAAACCAGATCCGGACCCAATTTGCTAAAAATTTGGTTCGTCGATTGTGCGAAACTGTTTATTTAGTCGGTATATAAAGTATTTATTACACTACATCAACGCTAATATACATTTGCGACATAGAAAATGAACTCAAGTAAACTGATAGTTGTAGACTTTTTTTTAGCAATGTGATATCATAGAAGCGATTGAATGTATACTCTGATCTTTCATACGATACCTAATACTCCATCTCCACTTTAAATAACTTTTCAACACCATGAAGCAAACTCAAAAAATTGTTTCAAAGCATTTGAAGAAGATGAAATCCACCACGACGAAAAATACGTTATCGTAATAAAACTTACAGCTTTTTATTTAGTTTAAGCCATTTATTAGTTGTTTTGGTTATAAACGATTTATTATTTTGACCCGCTTCCGTAAAGCAAATATATTTTTATTTCATGTTAAAACTACACTCAGAGAGATTAACATTCCCTGCCGAAAGGTAACCGCAATTAGAAATATTAATTTTTTAGATAAGTTATCCAGAATTTTGAACGTTTTTTTGGTAATTGTTTTAACCCAGGCCCATCCGTGTGAAAGTTTGGAATATTTGGCGCTTTGTACCACTAAAGCAATTTTCGGCCAATTTATGTTGTCTTGATGTTTTTCCAACAAATGGAGAGACTTTTATTTCATTACAGAAATACACTCGAAGACCTTAATTAAAAAAATTAGATTAAACATTTTAAATTAATTTTCTTTATAATTTTTGGATGTTGGTCGGACCACCCGACTATCGCGTCACGATTTAAATACAAACGTATATAAATTAAGAAGATACAATAGCATACAACTTAAAAATGTTAATGATTTATTATAAGGCTTAATTATATAATGTGTTTTTTAAATTTATTAATTTAATTGCAAATGTCTTTTTCCTTTTTTGCAGCAATGGAATCTAAAGTAATTTGGATAATAGCGATATTCTATACAACTCTCCAGCATATCGCTTCCTCCTCATCGCCATGTAAGTCGATTCTACATTTTTGTTTTATTTCATTTATTCTCTAACCTTAAAGCAAAATAAGACAATAATACAATATATGGTGCTGTTGATAGGCATTTAATTATTTATGAAACATTTCTTGACGAAGAGATTCAAAGATAGATATTAAAGAATATAAAATAGGAATATGGACATAAAAAACTTCACAGAACGAAAAGACAATAGATTTAGTCACATCTTGGTGCCCACTTGAAAAAAAATTAAGATATAAGATAAGATAAGAACTACCGTACTCTTTCTGTAAGAGATTATTTACCAAAATAATCGACTTACCGTTCTCACTAGGCGAATACAACGCCTACCCAAAAACAAATAACTCCATCGAGGTTAGGTTTCTTTTTTTTATAATTTTATTGAAAAATTAAGTTAATATGGATAATAACCTCAATCGATATTTTCGATTCAGTACCCGCCAGTGGAAGCAGAGGAAGGGGAAGGTTGAGAAAGACCTATTGGTATTCCCAATTGGAGCCAAACAGCGAAAAAAAATAAATGAATGGCGTAATGTTATAAATTCGGTTATAATCGCGTAAGCGAGTAAAAAAAAGAAGAAGTAATGGAGTAAATGGGGTGTAGTCAAGCTTCTGGGTATGCAGTTACAGTTGCGGGGCTGTACTCAATTCCTACTCTTGCTTCTACGTCGCGCAATCTGAAAACGTGCGTCTCTACACCGAATATGCGGCTGAGAGCTGTGGTTGAAATACCCCCTTTCTGATGACGACCTCCACAAACGAACTAAGTATCTCGATTTGAGGGCATGCACCTGGAATTTCCAGTCCCTTAATTGGGAAGGTGCCGCTACCCAGCTGGCTAATGTCCTCGTTTGAGTGCTGACATCACCGCTGTCCAAGAAGTGCGAAAGACGGGACAAGGACGGAAGCAAGTAGCTCCTTATGTCGCATTTGTGATGGGAGAGAGGCTCTGTCGCTGAGTACTGGCATTAACCACGGCGGATGAAATTTTTTAACATATCGTTGATTTGCGCCCATGCCCTGATGGTGGAGATGAACGATTTGACCAAAGATGCCTTTTATGAGCGGCTGGAGCGTACTTATGAGCGCTGCTCCTGTCGAGATGTGAAAATTCGGTTTGGCGAATTTTAATGCCAGGGTGATCAATGAAGATATCTTTGGGACAACTGTCAGAAAAAAATCGATGACGATGGAAAAGACGTTTCATTACCTCACTATGACATATGATTCGAAAAGTGACTGCTCGCTTAAAGAACAATATACCGGCTGGAGCTGACGGCATAGCTATGCAAACATGGTGGCGAAGAGCTGACAAGGTGCATACATCAGCTTCTTTACAGAATACGGTCGGACGAAAGCAATCTATAAAAAATAGAACCCCACAGTCTGCGCCAACTACCCTGGAATAAGCCTCCTTAATATCGAATGTAAGGTCCTATCGAGCGTATTGTGTGAGAGAGGTCGTTATACGGTCACAAACCTAGCCTGAATTTTCTGTTATTGCATTGCATCTTTTCAGAAGGGATATCAAGTTGATGTTGTCTATACCGATTTTTCCAAAACCTTTGATACTGTCCCACATAGCATTTTATTACGTAAGCTAGAGTGCATAGGTTTTCACTCTTCTTTTAATCTTGGCTTAGATGATATCTCTCCAATAGATTCTCTTTTGTTGAATTGGAAAATATGAGATCTTACGCCTTTGAGGCCACCTCTTTTTATAAATGACATTGGATCTTGCTTTAAGAATCCCAACTTCATACTTTATGCAGACGACATAAAGTTATTTAAATGGTTTCGATGTTTTTCAGATGCTTTACTTTTACAGGGGGATCTTCTAGCCAATTGAAAGTGTTCAAATGTGCTCATGTCGACTTATTATCTATTTGTAAATGAATTAGTGTGTTGTTTGATGCGGGATTTACCTTCACTAATCACATCAACCTTACTTTTTTACGGCGGTGTGGTGGAGATTTCAAAGATCCCAACACGCGTAAAATTTTATATAAATCTTTGGTTCGTTCAAAGCTGGAGTATGCTGTAATTTGGAATATTATTTATTCTACGCATTCCTCTTGAAACCGTTCAACTTAGATTTATTCGTTTTGCTCTTTCTCGGCTTTATTTCTTTGATCCACTACCTTCTTATACTTCTCGATGTATGCCAATAAATCTGAAATCTTTTTCTCTTTGACGATCTATCCAGTCATAACTATTTATTTATGACATCATCAATGGCTTAGTGGGCTGTCCAGAGCTGCTTGAGTAAATCAGCTTTAATGTTCCTCATGGAACTTTGCGCCCTCATTATCCGTTCTATTTAGATGAAATTAAAGCCAATTATCATAATTATGATCCTATTGTTAGAGCACTCTCTGAATTTAATAGAATCTCTAGAAGCCTTGATCTTGATTTCGCATTCCAGGGATCTCGTTTTGGCTCTATCCTTGATGCTTTTTATTCTTAGTATACATACACGGTGTGTCCCAAAAATAACCGAACTTTATATTTAAATCATACAACATACAGCGCCATCTATTGAAAATTTGCAACATTAAAAAGATACATTCATCCTCTTTCAAACGCACCTGACTTCATGTAAGTCGGATGACAGATGTAAAAGTGACAGCCATTTCAATAAAACCAAAAGTGTGCTAATGGTTCCAAAAAAAAAAAACAAAAAAAGAGCAAATATAAAATTTTGTGTCAAACTTGAAAAAAAATTGAAATTGAAGTTTAAAAAATTAAAAAAAAATTTAAAAAAATGAAGCAGCCGTAACCGAGGTACTGAAGAACATTTCTATAAATGACATAAAAAAATCTATGCATGCGCTGGTTGATCGTTCCAAACGTTGTGTTGAGTCAAATGGAACCTATTTTGAATAAATAATAACTTTCAAAGATAATATAATGTGTATTTTACTATTTTATATCCAAAAACTTCGGTTATTTTTGGGACACACCGTGTATATAGCTTTAAGTTTGTTTTAATTAAATTGTACTTCTAGTCTGTTAGATTGTAAATCATTGACTGAATAAAATGAATTTAATTGAATTGAAAAAATTTCTGCAGCAACATAGAAAACACAACCGAGTCGTAAGGACTAAGGAAAGTTTTGTCCAAGGGAACGACGGTTCAAAGACTTATTATATCGGAGAACGGTCAATAAGCAAACACTGGAAATGCTACTTGACAGGCACTTTCCAACGGCTACGTAGTGTTGCCGAACACCCTTAGGGCAGACCACACAAAAAGCGTGGGTGACATAGTGAACCAAGACAAGATCAGTTGGGCAGTGCAGACGTTCTCGTATTAGAAATCACCGGGCTTTGATGGAATTTTTCCGGTTATGATTCGAAGAGCCGGTGAAAGGGTAGTAAAATTCTTAAGCAAACTCTTCGAAGCTTGCAATATTGAAAGCTACGTTCCAGCCCCTTGGCCAACGACAAGTGTAGTATTTCTACCCAAAGTAGACCCCTGTATCCCAAAGTCTATTGTCTAATCAGCTTCACTTCGTTTCTTTTAAAAAGATTGGAGCATTTGATAGATGTTCACATCAAGAATGAGGATCTACTCTCAAAAGCACAACATGCCTACACAAAGTAAATCTGTGTTGTGTGGAAGATAGAATTGGGTCAGAATGGATTAGACTCAACAGGAGTCAATTCTGTCCTTAGGGATTGGATACTATCTTGCTAAGCTGCACGAAGATCCAAGCGCAATGGGGAGTAGACGTCGTGACGAGGGTTGTATGTGGATTGGATCTTATCAATGTGCCTTTAGACCTGGTAAATCAAATATTGACCAGGTATTAACCATGGTCCAAATCTTGGAAAAGATCCGTGAAAAAAGGATCGACACACTCCAACTCTTCGTCGATTTTAAAGCAGCCTTCAACAGCACGAAAAGAAACTGCCTCTACGCCGCTATGCCTGAATTTGGTATCACCGCCAAACCTACAGTGGGGAGCAAAAGTGATTCCACGATCAATGTTTTCATGTTTGAGCTCACATAAATATTAACCGAATAAAGTAAATGACAAAAACTTTTTTTTTATTGAAGACCTTGTTTTTTTTTTACAATTAGACGTATATAGCAAAATAGAAAAAGAAGAAATTGAATAGTTATGATTTAAAAACCAAAACAAGCGGCTTGTACTCAGCTTTGCAGCATCCGTTATTCGCTCATGTTTTTGCTTTTCTTACTTTCTTATCAGCAATAGATCTGCAGATTTACCGTTAAGTACCTTTTGCATTTATTATTCGTTGTCAGAATTTAGAAAAAATGTTTGTGCTGAAAAGACGTTGAATGGTCGCCGTTGCCTTCTAACAGGACGCTCGACTTATGATGTCTAAAATGAGAAAAAATAGACTTTTAACGCCAAAAGAAGCTTCTGTGAGTCGATGGACAGCCAGAAGAGCGCTTGGTAGGATTGGGTACGTCGCAGCAGTGAAAAAAAAAACAAACCAGTTTTATCCGAGAAAAATGTTAAGGCTCGGCTAAAATTCGCAAAAGAACACAAGAACTGGATAATAGAAGACTGGAAACGTGTTATCTGGTCGGACGAATCTAAGTTTAATCGTTTTCAATCTGATGGAAAGCAATACTGTTGGCGGAGACCTGGTGACAAACTTCAAAGGCGTTTCACGTATTCGCACGTTGGACTGTTGCACAAAATTGACGGGATTATGCGAAAGGAAGGTTTTGCAAACCCATCTTCCCCATTTTCTTAACTAGTGTAGGTACCCAGAGCAGGAGACCACTTTCCAACAAGATGGGGATCCCAAACACATTGCGAAAATTGTTAAAGAATGGCTTGGAAACCAAAATTTAAAGATGATGGAGTGGCAAGTGCAAAGTCCCGACCTCAATCCGATTGAAAACCTATGGTCAATCGTAAAGCGACAGTATCAATCAGCCCCATCCAACTTGGACGGTCTTTGGGGGCATGTTGAATAAGAGTGGAATAATATTCCGAAAGACATATTCGAAAAATTAGTTGAAAGTAAAGTGAAACGTATGAAAAATGTCATAGAAAATAATGGTCTCTGCACAAAATATTAATAATGAATTTATTTTGCATTTTTTCTTAAATGGTGCAAAACTGAGTACAAGCCGCTTGTTTTGGTTTTTAACTCATAACTATTCAATTTCTTCTTTTTCTATTTTGCTATATACGTCTAATTGTAAAAAATAAACCAGGTGTTCAATAAATGTTTGTCATTTACTTTATTCGTTTAATATTTATGTGAGCTCAAACATGAAAACGTTGATCTTGGAATCACTTTTGCTCCCCACTGTATATTGTCGTTAAGCAACACTAAAAGCTCCATGAGGATCGGGAATGTCCTCTCCGAGCCGTCCGATATCATACGAGATATCAGAAAAAATAATAAAAGCTGCAGAGCTGAATAGAAAAGCTACAAACTGCTATAAGAGTGTATAGTTTGGCGTACGCCGAAGATACTGACATTATTGCCTTCAGCAACCGCGCCGTGAGTTCTGCTTTCTCCAGACTGCATAACGAAGCGAAGGATATGGGTCTGGTAGTGAACAAGACGAAATATCTCCCGTCATCAAACAAACAGTCATCGCATTCGCGACTTGTCTTCCACGTCACTGTTGACAGTCATAACTTTGAAGTCGTAGATAATTGCGTCTACTTGGAACCAGTATTAACACCAACAACAATGTCAGCCTGGAAATCCAAAGCAGAATCACTCTTGCTAACAGGTCTAACTTGGGACTGAGTAGGCTTTTCAATTGCCTATCTGGACGAACAAACTCTACAAGTCACTTGTGGTTCCCGTCCTGCTATATGGAGCGGACGCCTGGACGATGACAACATCTGATCATTCGGCGTTAGGGGTTTTCGAGAGAAAGGCTTTGCGTAAGATGTATGGTCCTCTACGACCAGGCTGTACTTGGTATCTTCAATTAATGACAAATAGCGAAAAAAAGAAATGAATGGAGTAATCGGGGAAGCGGTATCTATGCCAGTAAAGAAGAAGAAGTAAACTACAGCGATTGACTTAACTTTGAATGTTCAACATCTTAACTAAGAATCTTCACGTATGAGTATGCAAATAGCAATTAGCAATTAGCAATAACTTAGGTTCAAAATTTAGCTCAACTCACAACTCTGCCAACATTTCGCACTTTAGATAGAATTAACTACAATTTTTTAGAATACCATATAATTGTTGGTATCTTATTTTCGGTTCCACTCGAATTTAGCTTTTCTTATTTATAATTATAGTAGGAATAATGCTTGAAAGAATGAATTTATTTATTACTTAATTGTACGAATTCCAATTTTCCTATTTTCTCAATTCTTTAAATTTTTTTTTACAGTAAAACGTCCAAGAGCAGGGGACCCTTTTGACACATTTCCAAAGAATTTCTGGCAAGAATTCTCTTCCCCTTTTACGGACACACCAGAGGATGAGGAATCTGAAATAACAGAAACCACAACTCACGAGCCGTTTCCATTTTTTGCTGATCCCTACACGACTGTTAATGTCAGCACGCAGTTAAGCTCTAATGTACAGCTGCATTGTAGAGTCAACGATTTGCAAGGGAAAACGGTAAGGAATGGATGTTTGTTCATTTTTAATATAACCACAAATTTATCATATGTCTATATTATTAGTTTTGACGGTAAAAAGCATATTTTTGTATTTACCGTGTAGTAGTTATTACGAGGCTCTTCAAATTTTAAGGAGGGCACTTATGGCAAACTTCAGTAAATAGCTGATCTTCATATCTGGAAAATTTTAATCCTTACTATCAGCATCTAAAACCAATATTCGCCGAAAGAAACATGTCTTTGGTTTGCAAGAGTGTAATCTACTTCAAGCTACTGACCTGATGGCCTGAAAGTTCCAGTCGCAAGACGCGAAATTCCATCAACGCGAAACCCCACACCCCTTTGATAATTCTTCAAAAATAAACGGTACTCAATTCTTAACTGACACAATATTCATCTTATAGCCACGACCATGTAATAGACTACTAAAAATGAGTTGTGGCTTCTAAAAACCGCTTATTTGAGGGGGGAGCTTTAACCGAAAGATTGCAAAAGAAATTAAATAAATATGCTTTACAATCCGCGAACAGCCCAATATTAAATGCAACTTTTTCAGTAACCCACATATTTAATCATTTAAGTATAGATAATTACTTGTGTGTTCATTTATTATGTTTAATGTTTAATACAGTTATCACCCGTACCAAAAATTGTGATTGAATAATTTTTAACAAATATTCGCAAAATAATCAATATATGTATTTATTTACTTAAACTAGTGTAATTAATGCAAGTATAAAGACTCTTCAAACAATATATTTGTTGTTGTCAAAAAATTTGCTCTCACCTCTCATTATCAGAGTTAGAAGGTACAAAGTCTTCATATAATAAAAGCTCAAGAAACAGATTTTTGCTATTACATACATATGTATATAATGATGAGGTGGAAGAGGTGTCTCCCTATGAAACTATATAACGGCTTTTGATTTGCGCTCACTTAAACTGGTCCCATTATACCTAGTGGATGTTAGCAAATTCTGCTTGAGTATGATTTTTTTATTGCACTAACAATTTTTTTTTTATAGAGAAATACTATGTACATAAATATATACATACATACTTACCTGGTGTGTTTGTTGAAGGTTGCCGGTTTTACTAGTAGATGTCGCTAGCAATATGTATAAATTTCTATGATATGGCATGTATGTAATTTTTTTCTATTGACATTAACCTACAAAAATACGCAAGTCACATTCCGTCATATATGTTTTTTTTGTTAATTTTGAAGAAGTCGAAAAATGGCTCGTCGAACGGTTTGCCTCGAAAGAGAAAAAGTTTTTTTGGAATGGTATCCATAATTTGCCTGAGAGATATGCGAAATGTGTAGAAACCAATGGTCAATACTTTGAATAAAAAAATTTTGAGATTTCTTTGAAAATTAAGAGTTTTCTGTATTGAAAAAACCGGCAAATTTCAACTAACACACCTGGTATAAGCACGTTGTGTAGGCTAATAAAATATTATTCACACCAAAGGTATCATGGATGCGACGCAAAGGTGACGAACTGGCGCTGATCACATTCGGTCTCCACACATACAGTGGCGATGCGAGATATTCCTTGGAGTTTGAAGAGCCAAACGACTGGAAGCTTTCAATACAGTATGCGAATGAACACGATGAAGGACCGTACGAATGTCAAGTCTCATCCCATCCGCCTTTGGTATTGTTAGTATATTTAACTGTAATTGGTAAGTTGTAATAAATTACAAATATATCCCCCAAGAACGCGTTAAGAATTCATGGGCTATTTCTATAATTTCCCCCACTACGGTGTTTGAGATAGATGATTTATAACATATTGTCCTGTTTGGTGTAACATATACTCCTATAGATACTTATGAGTAAGTGCATATGTACGATGTACGTCACAAATTTGTGTTACTAGTCAGGTAAAAATTTTCATTGCACTATTCTTCATACTGTCGGCCGCATTTATGCATTAATAATCGGATGGCCAAGGTTCGAATAATAGGAAATTAAATTTTCTAATTGCGGTGGCCCTTCGGCAGGGAATCTCAAGACCTCCGAGTGTATTTCTGACATAAAATAAAAGCTCCTCATAAAAATCCACCGTCGGAGACCGATTATAATAAACTGTATGTTCCTTCATTTTTGAGAAAAACATCAATTATATTTATTTTAATATATATAAATTACGTGTCGCGTTGTTTTTCCGCGATGTACTCGTAAACTACTTAACAGATTTTAATCAAATTTAAACGTACAAACGTAAGCCACAATTTAATAGCGTAACCTCCACGTGTTGTTGAATATAAGTTAAATTAATTTTGTAGTAAACAAAATATAGTGAAATTCAATTGTTGTTTAGGAGTTACGTAGACTGAAGTGTAAATAAAATTCATATTATAACTGCAATAAATTCATTTGTTGCTGCTGAACAAGGCGGTTTTTTTTTCTTGAACGCACCAGATAGAACCGGTAAGAAATTTTTAATATCGTTAATTCTTGACAACAGAAAATCGCATTGGTAGTTGCATCGCCAGGCATTGCTGCTACTTTGTTAGATGGTGGGCGAACGGCAATATTCAAGCTGCCATTGGACATTCATAATAAACCAAATGCAATGTATAACATAAAAAAGAATAGTAGAATAACTGCAGTATTACGGAAGAGTTCATTAATTATTTTAGAAGAGTGCATAATGACTCGAAAGTAACAACCTTTCGGTGTTGATATCTTGCTTTTGTCTGGAGATTTCCAACAGTCTTACCGGTTATACCTCGCTCTACTTTCGCGGATGGAATTAATAAATGTTTAAAACAATCATTATTATGGCGAAGTTTTAAAACACTTCGATTAACCACAAATAAACGCGTACGATTGCAAAATGATCTATGTATAAGCGCAATTATTTTCCATTTACAAGATATTGGAACGGTAAAATAGAACTGCAACCAAATACGCAGTTTAATATATGACAGACAATTTTTGCACTTTTTTCGGGAACAAAATTAATTGATTCAGAGTATTTTCCGGATATACAGAATAATCTGAATCATAACTAGCTCAGCCATCGGGCAATTTTTGCAGACAAAAATGTTGATGTTGACGAAATTAACTTCCAGATATAACAGTTGTTACCAGGCGTTCTGATGTCTTTTATTCCAATCGATACTGTTGTTGATGAAAATGAAAGTTTAGATTCAACTATACCCTTCAGAACGCTACAGTTTGCAATTCGTTTAGTTTTTGCAAAATCTATAAATAAGTCTCAAGGCTATTAGATTTGGAAAATCCATGTTTTTCTTATGGGCAATTACATGTTGCATGCTTATGTGTAGGAAAACCGTCAAATCTATTTGTGTTAGCTAAAGGCAAGTTTACCAAAATATTGTGCACCGATTAGTGCTAAATTAAATTCAAAATAATAAATATTAATTTTAAAGAATTAATATTATCTGCCTTGCCTATTTCATTCATAAGTTTAAGTGTCATATGTTATTTACTAACAACTTTGTAATATACTCATTTGTTACACACTTGAATAAAAATAATAACAAATTTTAAAATTAGTTCTTTTGTATTGATTTTTGCTTAATATGAATTGTACGAAATTTTTAATCAATCGTTTTTTTTCGTCAAAAGTCCTACCAAATCCCTAGCCGGCGGATTTTTATAACAGCTTTAACGTTTCCGTCTTCGCTCGTAGAAAATAATTTCATTGTGTTACCGGGTTACGGTAGAAAATCTGTCCTGAAGGTCGCCACATTTCTCTTAAATAGTTTACTGCTATGTAATAGCACAAAAACCTTAGCCACAACAACGCGTGGCCGGGTCAGCTAGTATATATTTGTGTATATATAAATATTTGAATATGAATCCATTCATATGAAATGAATGTATAGAATGTGTATTGACGACAAGTCTTTCTTGAAAATCTAAGAGGCAAATTATTGCCTTCTTACAGAGTACTATCAGAAATAAATATTTATTGGTTATTTATAGTTTTGCGGCTATGAAGTATGTAAAACTACATCAGGGATTAATTACAACAATTTTTTAAATTTACTTTACAACAATAACAAAACGGATTCAAATGTAACTACCAAAATAAACAGGCGAATTACAACTTGCTGGCTAATTTTTACTGAATCCTGTTCGGTGAAAACTCCGTAAATTTGGACCATTTGGGATAAATATACATAATATAATATAATATATATGTATATATATATATATATATATACAATGGCACTGTGTAAATACTAAAGTGATTTTTGTCCGAGCTCCTCCTCCAGTTTGTGGTTTTGCGTCTTAATGTTTTTCCAACAAATGGAGGGACCTACAGTGTACAGAAATACACTCGCCGAGTGGCGACCGCAATTAGAAAATTTAACTAAATTTTTTATTCAAATTAATTTTCTACAACTTTTGGATGTTGGCCGTACCAGGATTTGTACCCGGGCCTTCCGAATGTCACTACGCAATGCTAACCACTCGGCGACAGCGGCCACGGTAGAGTAATATACTCGTATCTCTCTTAATTTCGTTAATTGCCAATTCTTACAGACTTTTCTCAACAAATAAAGATTATATATAACTCTTTAAGCAGTAATGAAATAAAACAAAATTTTCCCGGAATCCTTAACAATTGACTTAGTACAAACGGAATACGGCAAATACGATGAATATAACGACCTTTATGAACTATCGAACCACTTTTTTAGTAACATTTAAACGCATCATTCTTTTCATAGTTCCTCATGTGGAAATACTCGATGAACGAGATTCAACCACTCCTGAAAAATATTATAAAGCTGGAAGCACTATAGAACTGAAATGTGTAATATCGAAGATACCGCAGCCATCATCTTACATCACTTGGCGGCACGGTAAACGTATGCTGAACTACGACACTAGTCGGGGAGGCATCAGGTAATGTAAACTAATATATGACTATTAGGGCATGTTTGTGTAACAAGTAATAGTTACGGTAGTAAGGTACATTTATTTAATGAGTTTGTTTCGAGAGGTCTAGCTTAATATTTGATTGAACCCATATACTTCAAAAGTTATATTTATTATTAACTACAAGTGTCTACATTCCTCTAACCAATTACGGAGAGAAAAGGTGTAAGCGAAAAAATTTCTGTCTTCCTCACCTGCCATTCGATTCCCTTTCTTCCCAATATTTCCTGCACGTGCCTATTATTTTAGGAAAACTTTTAATATTTTTCTGCTATTTAAATACGTTCAACTTACTTTAAATAAAAGAATATAAAAATACGTGTACTCCTGAAAGGGAAACCTATTTTTAAATAGCTCGAATAATATTAAGGTATTTTATTTTTTAATAGGTTATTTTATGAAAATTTTGTTAAGACAACTTAAATAACCTGATACGTTTTAAAATCAGTTGAACAATTTTTGTTTTGCTTAATAAGTAGTTCCTTTCATCTTGAAAGGACTATTATTTTTTGTCGGAACATGACTACAGAGTATCCCATTTTTTAACGTCGAAAAACATTGTAAACATTAAATATCCTTGATATCTACCAGCCGATTGACTAGGTCAGACATGTTTTGGAAACGTCAACTCAACACAATTTTAGACATTAGATTATTGTTCATTGTGATGCATTGTGATTTTCGGGAAGGCTTATACGTACATATTTTTCCCCAAAAGACCAGCACTTTAACATTTAGAAAAATTATATATACCATAAGGGGGTAACAGAGGTTATCTCAAAGTTGAGATGTATGTAGAATAATAAAATTATAATTGTTTTATTGTATCAAAAAAAAAATCGTATATACATATGTCACTAATCGAAAAACTAACCTCTGTTTCTTCCCCTCTTCAAAAGCGTTAAGACTGATATGCTGCCGGGAAGGGCTTTAAGTCGTCTTTACATAGCAAATGCCAATCGGCAAGATACTGGAAACTACACTTGCATGCTTGGCAACGATATTTCTGGCACCGTTGTGGTGCACGTTCTTAACGGTATCCAAGCCATGATTATCTATTAATTAAGACTATTAATTTTATTATTTTCAATTTTCTAGGTGAAGAGCCCGCTGCAATGCAGCATGCGTCAGGTGCTAAGTTATACTCTTCGATCTCGATTATCGTAGTTACAATGCTGACATCAAAAATTTGTCTGCGATGACATAAATAATGTGAAATATTCATTAATAACGCCAAGACCACTTGTCCAAAACTGCATTTTCTATGTCTACTCGTAACATAATAATGGGTTGTTTTAGCATAATAATAAAAATAGGCAAATAAATATAACAAACATATAAATTAATAGGATTAAATAATTGAAGAGTTTTCGCGCAATACTTCATACATAAGTATAATTCTGTAAATATAATATATGTGTGCACATTTAGTTTTAAAGGATGTAAGTAAGTTTGGTGTATATATACACCTTATTATTAAAATAACTATAGAGTTATTTAATATTTTACACTATAATAAATATGCATGATATTTACTCCGTGTAGCGGTTTATGGTATAAGCACTTGTGTTCCGTGAAGAATTTAAATGCTTAAACGATGGTCTGGTCTTGGGGACATGTAGATAATCTGATATTTAATTGAATATATAGAAAAAAGCTTCAATTCTCTCTTCGAAGGAGTAACTCATAAAGCATAGCTTTTAAGTATTGAATGAGGGAACATGAATTTGTATATTTAATATAATCTTTAAGTTATTCTTTTTAAAACAATTATTTCTAAGTTAATTATTTTGTTGGTACACTATCATATTCTGTAAAATAAAGGTTATGTTGACTTAACCATTCAATTATTTTTAGCCAATTTAATCCTGTTGTCATCAACATACTTTAATCAATATTATCGCCGAGAAGAATAAAATATAAAAGTCGAATATTTATTTTAAAAATATAGTTATCCGAAAATTCCTAATCCGCCCTCAATTTTTTACCACATCAAAGTCAAACAAATTACGATATGAAAATAAGCGTGCCGTAAAATTATTAATAAGCCAAGTTAAGCTATATATGTATATGTCGTTATCTACTTTATTTTAAAATGTAAGTACATTTGTACGTACGTATATGAGTTTTCTATGTTAGTACCTTACATAACATATAAATTTTGTTAAATTTGATAAGTGATGATAAATTAAAAAGTGAAATTTTAAAACAAAAAGATACTTATATAACAATAAAAAAGTTTATTTCGTCGGAATGTAGTACTTAGTGATACGTCAGATGGCCATACCATTTGCCAGGGACTCTAGAAACATCACGAAAAACCCGATAGCTCATTATGCTACCAAGGAATTGTTGCGCGATGTACTTTAATATACAATATACATATATATTTTTTCGAAATTGAATTTTTCAAAATTCATAATCAATTGTTATAAACATACTTTGGGAATACATAATATTTGTAAAACGTAATTGATCCAAAAATTACTTAATTACTCTAAATAAAATAATTAAAGTTATTTATATCACTATTAAAAAATGGAAAAACACTATACAAGCAAAATATTTTATAGCAATTAGTATAGTGAGAGAAACTAGAATTGTAAAATGGGCATCCAAGATGTTTTCAAATAAAAAAATTTATGAAAACGACCACAATCCATAAAAAATATGAACGCATTAGAGGACTAATACAAACACTTACATGCACATATACAAACAAACACGTACAGAACCTCTGAGACAAAGGAAAGCATGCAGTAGCCAAAATTTTAACAAAATGAGACAAAATAATCGAGTGAGATAATGAAACAATACTTATAGTAAAATAATGCTAAACTAACTGAAAAGATACAATTAAAGTGGAAATCAAAAGACATACAAATATATATGTATTTATTTAAGCATCATTGTAAAAATTTTGTACTTCATTCATAAATATGTCGTTAACACAAATTAAGAGAATATACATTATATAACATACAAAAGAAGTCAACGGCTAGTATGTATATATATACGTCAAATCATATGCAATTTAGTCATTTATTTTTGAAATTGGTAAAAATATTAAGCAATTTTAATCAAAATATTCATTAAATATATTTTTTCAATATTTCATTTAGAAAGGGATGCACTGCTTATTCTGTCATTCAACTTTATAGTCTGCAAAGACGCGCAGTCGGATAAAGTAATCAAAGATTTCTTCGAAACATGTATGCCAAGTAAGCAGAATTAATCACTCAACATGTACACAGATGATCCACGGGATTGCAATTGTCAATTGTCAGTCATAAATATACTGGATTAAAAATATTAGTTTTGAACCAGAATACAAATAAAACACTTGTTATCAACCCATTTGGTCCCATTGATTTAATTTGAAATGTCCCTTTGTTATTCTGGTTATTAGCCAAATTTATAAAATATGTGTTCAAATATTTACGAAAATTAAAACATAACATTAAAAATATTACCTTCAAATACAATAATTTCACATTTTATTGAGTTATTAGAATATAGAAATAGGAAAAATTAAATGAAGTAAGGCTTTAATCAATGGTTTGGTATATGACACAAGTTTGGAATTCTTAAGGTTTTTCAAATAAAATTTTTTTTTTTAGTGTATGAGTAATTTAATAGAGAGTTTATATAAAATTTTTCTTAAAATAAAAAATATGAGGCCATCTTGAATAGAAATATTTCATGTTAGGAAACTAAATTAAAAGTAACGAATCTTAAAACCCATTCTCATACTTAAGAGCAATCAATGTAAAATGTCATGTAAAATTTAAACTTACGTACTCTAAAAACAAAGAAACAAATCTTTTTAGTTAAAGTTTGTTTTTGTACTTCTTTCCGTCAGTCGCGCAAGACCCTCCGACATTAAAAGGGTTAAAGTATATCTATCGACGTAAATCAGATCAAAACAAATTTTATGTACTGAAATGAAAATTTGAGTGTTCTTCAATGGTTAGAATCAGAGACAGCAGATATGTATAAGTTTGCGCTCTCTCAGTACACATTTAGCTGACTTTTTGCCTCACCGAACGCGTTTCAGTAAAATTCAATAACAATTGTTACTGCCCATTTATGTAGAAGGGCAACCATTAACCAAAACAAATATAATTCAAAAGGAAATAAAGACAGCCACAGAAAGTATATTCTAAATTATATCGATTATTACATACAATTGATGATAAGTTTCCGATTCCAAATATTGAAATTCATTTGGATAAATTAGTTCACTATACTTCACAACAATTGATTTCTTCTTCTTTACTGGCGTTGATCCTGCTTAGATGATTATAGCCGAATTAATAATAACTTTACTTTTTTCGTTGTTTGGCACCAATTGGAGATACTAAGTTCTCCTCTGCTTCCACCGGCGGGTACAGTATCGAAAACTTTCAAAGCTGGAGCTGAACTATGTCAATGTGACCGTTCCCAGCTAGTAGAGGATCATAAATCTTAAGCAAAACATTTCTCTCGAAAACTTCTAACGCCGATTGAACTGATAAGTGACTTGTAGAGTTTGATTATCGTTCGTCGAGAGGACTTTACTCTTCAATTGCCTACTCAGTCCAAAGTAGCACCTGCTGGCAAGTGATTCTGCGTTGGATTTCCAGGCTGACATTGTTGTTTATGTTTATACTGGTCTCAAGATAGACGAAGTTATCTACGACTTCAAAGTTATGACAGTAAACAGTGGCGTGGAATCGTGAAGCGATGTCTGTTAGTTTGAAGACAGGAGATATTTCGTCTTGCTCTCGTTCACAACCAGTCCCATATCCTTGCTCACGCAAGTTTGTTGAGGCCCATAATGTCCATATATTGGGCGTAGGCCAGTAGTTGTACACTGTTATATAAAATTCTCTATTCAGCTGTGCGCTCATGTTATTTTCTCCAGCAATCAATTAAAGGAGTAACACGATAAGGAATCATCCTGTCTGAAACCGCATATCTTTTGGTGTTGCTTTACATAAGTTTACATAGCCGTATAAGTTTTGCGGGGATACCAAATTCAGAAACAGCGGCGTATAGGCAGTTCCTTCTCGTGCTGTCAAAGGATTCTTTAAAATCGACGAAAAGGTGGTGTGTGTCGATTCTCTTTTCACGGGTCTTTTCCAAGATTTGGCGCATGGGGAATATCTGGTCAATGGTTGATTTACCAGGCCTAAAGCCACACTGATAAGATCCAATCAGTTTGTTGACGCTTTGTTGTGACCTTATAAGATAGGACCTTATAAAGATATTAAGGAGGCTTATTCAACGGTGGTTCGGACTGTTTAATCGCGTTTTTTATGGGTTGGGCAGAGCAAACTTAGGCTCCAACCGTTGGGCGTGCTTTCATCCAACGATATTTTGCAAAGAAGCTGATGCATGCATCTGATGTATTCTTCACCGCCGTATTTGAATAGCTCGTCCGGTAAACCATCGGTCCCCGCCGCTTTATTGTTTATTAAGCGGGCGATTGCTACTCGGGTAATGGAACAACTTTTACATCGTCATCAATTAGAGTTTCGGGTTCACCTTCTCCGGGCGTTTCATTTCCTCTGAAAACGAGTTTTGGTCGATAGCAAGGTAGCGAGGTAGGCAGTATATTTTCTGTCCACCGCGACACGGCAGTACACATCGTACCACCTGTTTTTGCGACCTTTTCGAAATTCAATAGTTTCGTTTGCAGCTGTACGTAGGGAGTTTGCGCTGCCGCCCCACATTTCCTTTATGCCGGGCTGCTGATAAGTCCTCTTAGAGAGCAGGTGTGCAAGTCAAGTAGAAAACCGCTCGACAGTCTGCTGTGTTTGCAACTTTTCAACATTGAATTTTCCTTGTGTTTGTTGACGGGCGTTCTTCGATACACAGAGGCACGTGCGTATCTTTTCTGTGACAAGATAGTGATCTGAGTTGATGTTAGGACCTCGGAACGTACGCATATCTAAAACACTGGATACATGTCTTCCTTCTACTACAATATTATCGATCTGATTGAAAGTTGTTCAATCTGGAGACAGCCAAGTAGCTTGGTGAATTGGTGGGTTATCTTTTCATGTGGTGGGTCCCAAATCCTACGCCCAACTTCATGCGATACGCCTTCTCACTTTAGCTTGCTAAGACCGAAAGTCGTGAGCTACTTGAACCATATGGAAATTAATCGTTTCGGGTCACTCCCAGATGAATGGCAGTCAAAAACTTTCCTCACTCGCGTGAACTTCTACACATGGCCCCATCCCTCTGGATGGACGTAGTTCACTAATCAAACGGTAAATTGACTACCCATTATTTTATTTGCTATTTCTCGAAGATATTTTCCATCTTAAGATGTAACTGTACTGTAAACTCATAAAAACACTTTTCTTGAAGAATTTGGAAGAAGGAATGGGAATAAAATTACAGTGATTTGGAAGCCTATTAGTCTTATATTGAATAAAAAAATGCAAATTTACAATAACAAATATTACAAAATGACGGAATACAATTCCGAAGTCTGTTTTTTCTAACAAGAGCTCCGCTGAACGCAGCTTACAGGGTGCAAAATTGAATATGAAACAAAATAAATTGTTTTCTTAATCTACATGAGAATAGCTAAAATATTGATTTTTTGTGTAAATAGCAAAGATTTGAAGAAAAACTAAATATTTAACCAAGGGAAATCGACTCTTAATTTTTTATAACATTTGTTTAAAATAGAATAGAGAATATCAAGCCATCCAACAAGTTTATTTATGACATGAAATAAAAATAGACCGACATCAAAACGCAGGAGGAGGAGTTCGACCGAAAATCGCTTCAGCGGTTACATATGTATATAATATATAATATACATATGTAAATATATGTACATATATGTACATATAATAGTCCTTTGAATGTTATACTATCTCAGTCACCGATATAATTAGAGAATTTCAGTCTGTGTAAACTTTCGCAGCGCTGAAATATCTCAATTGCTGCATCCACTTCCATTTTTCATGATGAACCTTGGTGATTCGCTTGACATTGATTATCGTGAGTTTCAATCTATTCATCGTACTCAAGATGTTCCAGACTTACTCTTGTAGTACTACAGTACTTGGAAATCACCTCAACATTAACGATTTTTCCTCTGCACCATCCAAGTAGTTATAAATTTACAACTTGGAATAAAAATGTCTGGGCAATAAGGAAAAGTGATTACTATTTTAAATCCTAAATTTCGAAGACTTCTTTCATGAAAAGCAATATCGAAATCGTACGTTATACACTTCACATGCTGAAAAATCGTAGAGAAAACTGTCACAAAATATAAAATATTACCCAACTCTGTTGTTGTTGTTGTAGCGGCTTGCTAACCCCGCTTAGGGCAGGTATTATTAATCTAAGTCGCCGAGGTCATCTAAGGGGAGGTCCGGGAAATGTGCTGTTTCGACGGGGTTGGACCAAAGGGAGAGGGGGGTTAGATGAGTTGATTTAAGGGGGCATGTGAAGAGGTGGTTAGTGTCGTGCGGGGACTTTCCACATGCAGGGCATACGTTGGGTATACTGGTGTCGAGTCTGGAAAAGTAGGCAATTAATCTACTACAGTATCCAGATCTAATTGGTGGTACCTTTTCTCCGAGTACGCCATTCACGAGAAGGTAGTCTATGAAGGTGTTAACTGACTCCTGGTGAATGGCGTTCAGCGCTTGTCGGTACGCCGTCCTGTCCAGCGGTTGTTGCACATGATGCTGTATGGTGCTATTTAGGTCTAGTGCTCCCTTCCTGATATGCCTAGGCGGAGGCTCGGCTTCCAGAAGATGCCTGCTGGGATGCTCCCTGCGGTGGCATCCCAACAGGAACTGCTTGCACAGCAAAGCATTATGCTCCTTAACTCGTAGCATAGATGCTTCGCTGTGCAAGTGATGCTCCGGTGACATCAGGAGGTTTCCTGTCCCAGTCCTAAGGGCGGTGTTTTGACATGCCTGTAATTTTCTCCACTGCGTCTCGTTCGTCCCCGGCGCCCAAATCGATGCAGCGTACTTTACGACCGGCCGGCCAATTGCTTTGTAGGTTGCCAGCAAGGTTTCTTTGTCTTTACCCCATGTGCTGCCGGCTAGCCTCTTTGCGGCAATTGCGGTCGTATGCGGAGTGAAGGAGTGCAGGCTATCGAATGTGACCCCTAAAATCTTAGGGTTGTTTATAGTTGGAATTTTCTGGTCATCAACTTTCACATCGAGTTCTACCCGGTACTCCTTCGTCGTGCAGTGAAGAAACGGGAGAGGTCGGCGAGGTGGCCGGTCACTTTCGAACATAGGCTATCAATATCCTGGCCAGACGCCAATATCGAGCAATCATCGGCATACGAGGTTAAGGAAACTATAAAAATTAAACAGTAGCGGGGAGAGGACACCACCCTGCGGAACGCCCTGTTTAATTTTTCTCAATTTAGATGTTTCTCCTCGGAATATGACCGATGATTGTCGACCACTCAGGTAGCCCATGACCCACCTCTGCAACCCCGGCGGTAATAAGGATTCCTCAATGTCACTGAGTAGCACTGACTGATTGACCGTGTCAAAAGCTTTCGGCGACCTAACCCCGTTTAGGTCAACAGGTAAAATTACCCAACTCTCAAGACAGCCGGTTCTACGCACCGGAGTTGACCCGGATTGTATCCGACCAAGGGCTGTCACCCTTTCGGCGATCTAATCCTGTTTAGATCAACAGGTAAAATTAGTCTAAGTTCGCCAACGGAGCAACACCTCGCAGCTGGGCTGCTCCAAATACTTCTCATCAGGGCTGGCGTCGAAACCAACCCTGGTCCGACGGATTATTTCTGCTGCGAGTGCACCAAAAGACTCCACCACTCCTCCACCTCAGTTAGGTACAACCAGTGCAATGGTTGGAGTCATCTTAAGGTCTGCTCAGGCCTTTAGACTCATAGGGAGTGGACCACACGTTATGTTGCCCCATGCTGCCAGCGCCCAAGTGCGCCCCCAATCTCCACGGCAGTGCCTTCAGCCCCCTTACCCACTTTGGGTAACCCACAGACCTCCACGGTCTCCCGGAGCTCCCCTCAGCATTACTCCCACCAACCCTTACCTCCATCCCTACCCACAACCAGCTCCTCTTCCTCCTCCCTTGTGAGGACTACCCAGCAGCTCCTAGTCCCGCGTACAGTCTGTTCTGTGTGTCAGACCATAGTACGTCGGAACATGACCTCAGTCAGATGCAATTGTGCGTGGAATGATGCGTACGTTGCCCCATACTTTAGGAGTCTGCCCCCGCTTGTCAATACAACAACACCGCCAACCAACACCAACGTGCAGAACTAACTTCAGCGGGTAACACAGCAGCAACACACTCCATCCACGCATCACTCCCTCACCCCCCGAATCACGAACGTTCCGCCCTAATTTCCCGACGGAAGCGGCAGCTTTAGCATCAAGGCGCGACATCCTCCGGGAATCCCCTAATCACGGATTTAAACGGGAAGATTAGGACTGTAGTAAACAATCATAAGCGGAAAAAGTGGGAGGAGCACTTAAGGTCCTGCAACCTCTCCTCTGGGACAACCAAGCTCTGGGCTACAGTCAAGTCGCTGTCTAACCCGACGAGACACGATAACCGAGTGGAAATTTCACTCTGTCACCGCGTCTCGTCGGACCCAAAGAGATGCGCGAACTATTTTGGCCAACTTTTCACATTGCATCCTTCGGTAGACAAAGCGAAACGACGTGTAAACCGCCATATGCGCAAACGGCCAAACACAAGCGCGGCGCTTGATTTCTCCAGGGAGGAGGTTCAGGGGGTCATCGGGAAGGCGAAAGCCTCCAAATCCATCGGCCCGGACGGAATAAGCATGCTGATGCTGAAACATCTCCGACCAGCGGGAGCAGATTACCTCACCAAGGTCCTCAATTTGTCTTTGACCACCCTAATTATACCAGATGTGTGGAAAACGGTAGGGTGGTCCCGCTACTTAAACCGGGGAAACCAGCGAACAAAGGAGAGTCTTATCGGCCGATAACTCTCCTCTCCCCAGTAGCGAAGACGCTTAAGGCCTTGCTACTCCCGACATTCACTCACCATCTGCGTCCAGCAGCACATCAGCATGGCTTCCGAAAACTGCACAGTACCACAACAGCACTAAACGCCATAAACACTCATATAGTCAATGGCCTAAACCAAAACCGATCTTGCGCGAGAACTGTCCTAATAGCACGGGATTTGTCAAAAGCCTTTGACACAGTGAACCATTCAGTGCTAAACAGCCCTAAGATATTAGGGGTCACATTCGATAGCCTGCTCTCCTTCACTCCGCATACGACCGCAATTGCCGCAAAGCTCCAGGGCCACAACAAAATACTCAAAGCGCTAGCCGGCAGCACCTGGGGTAAAGATAAAGAAACCTTGCTGGCAACCTACAAAGCAATTGGCCGGCCGGTCGTAAACTATGCTGCACCGATTTGGGTGCCGGGGACGAACGAGACGCAGATGAAGAAGTTACAGGCCTGCCAGAACACTCCACTTAGGACTGCGACAGGAAACCTCCTGATGTCGTCGGAGCATCACTTGCACAGCGAAGCATTTATGCTACGAGTTAAGGAGCATAATGCTTTGCTGTGCCAGCAGTTCCTACTGGGATGCTACCGCAATCCTGTCGAAACAGCACGTTTCCTGGGCCTTCTTTTTGATGACCTCGGCGACTTAAATTGACAAAGTCTGCCCTAAGTGGGATAAGTAAGCCGCTACAACAACAACAACAACATAAAATATTACCCAAATCACAAGTACTGAGGAAATCTTCACTAATCTTGTCCATTTTTTTGACAGAAACAACCAATTCTTCCAGATTACCTTTTAGCCTCATATCTGATTAACGCATTTAATAATACCAATTTCTAAACGACGTTTGGAACTTTTGCGAACTGATATATTTGCTATACATATATTTTTGACCATTTAGTAAAAAATACTTTGCATATATAACTTTTCTTTATATAAAACGGAAATACTGCCACCGAAAATAAAAGTTACCTGTTTCAAATAAATATATTACTTATTATATACTATATACATATCTAAATATTATTTATTTCAAAATATTACAATTTAGTAAAAAATTCAAATATTCTACACAGCAAGCAGTTCAGTTTATAGTTTGTAGTCTCAGCTTATTTAAAATATATATTTAATGCTAGAAAAATTTAACAAGTACTATTAAAAACCACTATACTGAAGGGTTTTATAAAGATATTTTTTAAAGTTTTAAATATTTAATTGCTTTCTATTGAAAATTTATGAAACAAATATTTATGGTATATGTAAACAGAGATACTAGTTTCTATGTTCGTAAACATATTTCTTACTCGTATCCTACATCTTTGTCGGTGTACATTTCCAACGGCAAAGCAGCAGTTTCATTGCTACATTCCATCATCTCGACATCTCGACAACTGGATGCTAATAACTCCCTTCGGATTTCAGGTGTAATCTTTGGATGTGATTGCTTTCTGACATTATAAAATTAAATAATCAATTAGCTACAAATATGTAACAATATAAATTTTATTATAATTAACAAAAAAAGATGCTCCTATTTTTTGGAGGCGACCTTATCTTAACTATGAATATGTCTAACATACATATCTCTCACCTTAACAAGGTAAGCAAAGCTTCCTTCTGCTCTGAGGAAATATCGTTCTTATAGCGTTGTGTGAAAGTTAACAGACTTTGATGCCAAAGTACGGGCATTTCACGTTTATCATTTTCAAATCTGCGAACAATCGTAAAAATTTACCAAATATTCTAAAATTCATTCAATCCAAATATTACCTAATAAAATGAAAAACAGCTGCATCGATTACGCGATAAGGTAATGCATAACGTTTATCCAGGAAAAAGCGTATAAATATGGAATTCGCACCAGTGTATCCCATCTCGCAAATTTTAAGCAAACACGCGGACGAGTGCAATACTGGTATAGAGCTGCGTGCAATAACGCTGCCAAAAATAATTGCTTCCCTTAAAGTGCAGTCCCCAGCCTCTAGTAGAGGCAGTATTATTCCCTTCATAAAAGCAGCTGGCTTAAATAATGCTTTCTTTAATGCATTGTATAAATGCATGTTTAGTTTTTTATACTCGCAGAGATCGTCTCGAATACGTGGCAGAAGTACTAAATTGAAAAATCTTTGCGCCATAGCATGTGATAGTACTGAGCAAAATATACTAAAAATATATTTTTTTAAATTATTAAATTAACTTATTAATAATAAATATTATACAATGCAATATATAATTTTTTTAAATATAAAATAGCTAAATCGACTCGATTCCTGTCATTCATTTTTTGAGTTAAAAAAGTTTTTTTAGTTTTTAAGATTTAAGCCTATAGCACTAATTTAAGATTTTTAAGTTATTTTCATAAGTGAAAAAACACTTGAATGATTTTATTAAAATGGCACATAATTTCTTCTCTACTTGATTGAAACTTTATTACTGGATAAGTATTAATTACTTTTCCCAACGGTTCTTTACTTTTTTTACTTTTTATTCCTAAGTAAATGAATATTTATATTTACCGTGTCCCTTGAAACATAGCTGCTGCACTCCAGTTATGTGGCTCTGTTATGAAAAGAATTTGCTCCCAATTGCGCAGCCTAGGGATAATTTTAAAAGCTTTCGGCACCTTTCCGCTTCTATAACGTTTCATTACATCTCGTACTCCTTCGTACATTTCACGGACCCTAATCAAAAAATGTAATCCTTAATATGTTTGCCTAAGTCGCCGTAAACATAATAATATTTATATTAATATGTTTGAAGCAGTAGTAACCAAGTTATATGGGAATTAAAATTTGGAGAATTTTAAATTTTGCACTACATGCAGTTGACTCTCGGTAGATACTTACCAGTGTTTTACATTGATTAACGAGTTCAGAGCTTACTTACTTTTATTAAGCACCGTACAAACCTTTTTTTCGATAAAATGCGTGTGAATAAAATTTGAGCTCAATTACCTTGGGTCAATGTCTTCTATTTTTAAAGATCCATCATCTGTAAGTTTGCTTTGAATATCTAGTTGCTTTTCTTGTATTTTCTCCAGTATGATTTCCGATAACTTTAAAGTTCGTTTGCCTTCCTGAGGATTTTGAAAACGTTCAAAAGCTTTTGCGTCCTCATCGTCGATTTCTAAATTATCCATGAAATCGTTTTCCGTAACCTCTTTATTCTCGTCCTCATCAGCCAACCCACCTAAATAAGTCTTATTACTGATAGTTAAAATTTAATATTATAACCAACAAACCAATTTTGACTTTAGCAAAGGCTTTTCTTCCATCGAGGCTAGGGAAATTGTCTTCGTTCAGCTCAAGTTGTTGCGCTTTAGCTGCAGCTAAAATCTTTTTACTTGTTTTACTATCTAGCACCTACTTATATTTTTTAATATGCATTAGCCATTATTTTTTTTAATATTTAATTGTTATAGAGTACATACCGCAGATTCTTCTGCACGTAAATGGAATTTATCTTTGCTCTTCCGCTTTGTTACTTTGCCTTGAACCAGTTGTTTCTCCAACGCTACATTTTTATTTGGAACTATATTCGATTTTTTCGGTTTAACCATTATGAACAACAATTTCTTAAATTACTTTAATTTAAATTCGCGTAAATGTTCTCTCAACACGTGTTTTGTTTTTGTTATTTCTTTTTTCCTATCTTTTCAAATGTCACGATTTCGCCTTGTCTTCAGCTGATGGAAATTAATTTCTCAAGGCGGATTGAAATAAATTGTCAAGGCATATATAAGGCAAATTCACACACGGTAGTAGCCTATGTATTTTGCTTGTGTAATTATAGAATCAAAATGTCAAAGACGATATTCGACCAATATATTGTGGCGAAAATGCACAGAAACGAATGACAGTTTAAAAGGAGATGCACATTCTAGAGATAAAATTGGTTTAGAGTACAGCGGAATAAACAGTGTGTTTATAGCATTGTACAGCCTCCATAGTCTGAGTTTACACGGGGATACTTTTGTCGACGACACACTTGTTTGTAAGTCTGAGTTTACACGGGGATACTTTTTGTCGACGACACACTTGTTTGTGAGTCTGAGCTTACACAGGGATACTTTTAGTCGACGAAACACTCGTTTGTTTGGGAGGGGGCGACGACGAAGGCGACAATGCAAAGTGTCGCTGTGCTCGTTCGACACGTTTTGTGTTTCTACTCGTCTCTGTAGATTTTGACATTCCCTTTTATTTCGTTTCTCACTTTGAACTGATTGTAGCTGTCTTAAATTTCAAATGAATAAATGCTGTAAATTTGGAATTTCATTCTTGGGGTTTTTACTACAATATTTACGTATATGTATGTGCATGCGAACATATATGCCTATGCTTATACGTGTCCAATTATTAATAAATATTTCAGATAATGGAGTTTGCAGATAAAGTTGAATTAATGTAAGAAATATTAGAGGGTATTGAAGAAGCCGCTGTGATCGATTTTGATGATAGTGAAAAGCATGAAATACACTTTCATCAAGCAATTTCTTTGACATGTGTTTGGTGTTCATTTTTTTTCTCTACTCCGCTTTATTTTATACTCGCGAGTTTTCGTTCGTATCGCACTTGCTAATATGTCTAAAATAAAAACACTATGTTTGTGTAAAGGAAGACACAGCTTTTATTTATCTATTTCTTTTATATATTTTTACATTTTATTAAACATCAACTCTACCCTTTCCAAAGTGTAATCTATTTACATACTTCATGCTTTTCGCTATCATCAAAATCAATCTCAGCGGCTTCTTCAATAGTCTCTAATATTTCTTGCATTAATTCAACTTTATCTGCAAACTCCCTTATCGGAAATATTTATTTAATCGGATACATATACATAATAAATATTGTAGTAAAAACCCCCAATTTCAATTTCCAAATTTACGGCATTTATTCATTTGAAATTTTAGGCAGCTACAATCAGTTCAAAGTGAGAAACAAAATAAAAGGAATGTCAAAATCTACAGAGAAGAATAGAAACACAAAACGGGTCGAACGAGCACAGCGACACTTTGCATTGCCGCCTTCGTCGTCGCCCCCTCCCCTACAAACGAGTGTTTCGTCGACAAAAAGTATGTCCGTGTAAACTCAGACTTACTAGTGTTTTCACCAATAAAACAGAAGAAATGAATTCAATTTATGATTTGCTGTGAATTCAGAGTTTTAGGCAACGGGCTAGTCGCCAGGTAATACTGGTGTCAAAACAACCCTGCAAGAAAGCTACCGATATGTCAGGAATGCACGATGTTATATACCGTCAGCTCAAGGAACAATATTCTTATCACTTTCTTAAGGCCGAAATGACAATTGTGATGTTTACATTTGTATACGTGTACGCCATTCTCTCTTCGTTTCCTTGTGTATTTTCGTCATTCTTGTCGGACAAACAGAACACAGCTGAGCGATAGCTTTAATACCAAAAGAATACAATATTGACATAAAAAAACGCATCAGTGACATACAAGCCGAATACAGATGAGCGACAGCATTGATGCCGAAGGAAATCAGCTTTGACTGGGGTTTAAATCCACATAACGATTTTCGGATCGTTAAAATGACTTAACGATTATTTTAAAGATTTTGCTGTTCTATATCGTTAAAATGACTTAGCGATAATTTTAACGATATTCGCTATTCTCTGTTGTCGTAAACTACTCGACAAATCGCTAACTAAGCGACGAACATTTTTAAGTTGTTAGCGATATCGACAAAGTGTTGTTATTTCATTAAGGTTAAAATAAAGTAAAGTAAATCGGGAAATTGCCTAAATTATATAAAATCAAAATAAAATAATAAACAAAAATGGCTTTTGAGTATTTGGCATGCCTTTTATCCCAAGATTATGAAGTATTGTACCCTTCATCATTGGATAGAAGTTTGCTTGGGGAAGTTGAAGATCGTTTCCAATTGAATGCAACTGAGTTTCTTGGTAATCAAATAAAAGGCAGAAGAGTAACAGCATTATCTACGGAAAAACAGGTAAAAATATAACTTTTAAATATTTTTTCAGTTTTAACACTATTAAAATATTTAATGGTTCTAACTGCCTTGCGATTCTTTGCAACTGGAGGCTACCAACGTCCCGTCGGAGAGCAATGGGGAATCGTCAGTAAGCCGTTGTATTCATCGCGTGACAGAAGCAAAGGAAATTGGGCTATCGATTTTACTTCCATCACGAGTTCCAGAAGTCATGAAGAAACCTATGCCAACCTTCATGGATACCATTCTAACAACGTGCAAATGGTGACATTAAATTTTATTTCAATTACTATTGTAGTAACATAGTTCATTATATTTGTACATAGATATGTGATTCTTATCTCAAGATTTTGGCGGCAAATGTTAAGTACCCAAAAGCGCGGCACGATTATTTTATTTGGAGCTCCTCTAAAGAGCAAAGAGTCATGCACGAAAGTCCAAACCATAACATATTTAGATTTGATAAACTTTGTAATGCAATGCTATTTTTTTTTAATGAAAATAATTGTTATAATGAATTTATTTGTTTTTGTCACTCCTATTTTTGCTTTTCGCATATTTTGACGTTTTGTTAAGCTGTGGTGCAACCTTTCCTTCATTTTAATAAAATGGAAATGTCCGCTGTCGATTATCGTAAAAACTGAGTTAGAGAATCGCATAATCGTTAGCGCAAGCGACTAAATTCGCTGGTTTGCGATCCGACAAATCGTATCGATAAAAGTTTCAGAATTGCACTACAGGTTATTCCTCTAAACGTAGGTTTAAGAGACACGATCTTCTGCACCCTTACAAGGTCGTTATGACGATTTGACGAGTTGTGTTTGGACGCGTTTCCTGTCCTTTTGGATGATCGCAATTCCTTGCGTTAGTTGTTGCCAGTGACCAAAATTGCAGTGATGATCTTCTTGTGGAATATGGGTTTAAAATGTTATATTCGACACGATTCCTAACCTGTTAATAAGTGGTTAGCCTCTTATTATCGTGTTTATTTATAGTCTTTTTGGTTATTTGTAATTTTTTTTTTAACGGCAAACTGACCACTGTGCTCAGTGCTCGATTTAGTTGCTTGATTGCAGCAGAAGGCATGTACATATGTATGATTTCCATGTATTATTGGTTCTGATTATATAGATAGAGGCAAACAGGTTGGGGTGCTCAGTTGAGTAGTTGAGGAATTTATCATAGAACTTGCTGTAAATGTCATTTTTGATCTGCCTGACGGCTTCGTCGTACGAGAATTTATAATTTAAGCAGGGACTATTTATAGTTGCGTTTTTTGCAATTTTGTCAGCGTTTTCGTTTTCACTATGCCTTTGTGGCTGGGAATCCATACGATATCCACGATGATCTTGTTGGTCATTAGAGCTTTCAGAATTTTGCAGACAGTGCTGCTTTTTCGATTGGACTGGTTCAGTAAAAATTACAAATTTCAAATAGTTTTTGTTTATAGCAATCTTAATTGCTTTTATTGCAATAAGTTCACCAAAGGTGGAGGACGAATTGAAAGGGATGTGGAAAGCCTACTCCGATCTGTCACTGGCATCATAGATGCCGCAGCCAGTCTTGTTGTCAGCGATGCATCTGTAAAGAAAATACGGTAGTTGTTGGTTGTATATTCGTTAAGAAGACAGGTGTAGGCCTTCAATTGTTTGGTTGTGTTTGTTGCCTATAAACAGTCTGTCCCGGATTTTGACGTGTGAGCATGAGACAATTTCGTTCAGACAATCAAAGAAGTGCATATATCGACGGTACACAGTCGCATAGCTAGAATTTACCTTGTAGTTGTTTATGATGGAAGCGACAAAATTCGCAGGTAAGCATGTATATATTGGGTGAATGCTTTAATTCGTGCGGTTTTTTTTCGAAAATTAAGAGTTTATTGTGAAAAAATTGTCTTGATCAACTCCTAATACTTTTGCAAGTTCTTCTTGCGTCTGGCATGCATCTGCGTCGAGCAAAGTCTCCAATTCTTCGTCTTGAATTTTTTTTGGGTGTCCGGGTCGCGTCGAAATTGTCACTTTTAAACCGTGCAAACTACTTTTGGCACGTTCGTTCGGCTAAAGCATGGTCACCATAAAGGTCCAGTAAAATATGATGACTTTCGGTAGCACTTTTCTTCATGTTAAAGTAATGAAGAAGAGCTCCCCGCAAAAACACTTTATCTGGTACAAATTTCGACATTTTCAAATGAATGAAACAAATTGTTGTTCACGCTAAAACAAATGACATCTACTGAAAACGACGCGAAATGACAGTACCTTTGAAATGAATATAGCCACAGATGAACACATCCAATATCTTTGGGTGCGACTTCATTTGCGAATCGACTTCATTTAGTTTTTCGTTGTTGTTTAGGCTAATGCCAAATGTTATCGACCACCCTAGGATTCTTAACTGAATATAAAAAGGCTCAACTTGGTACAAAACCTTTTTTGTGGTTCTGATAATTTTTTATATACGAATGCCAACATTTCATCCTACAAGATTTCAGCTTCACCGAACGCTCTCATGGTAAAACCACCTTTGACGGCACAATTCCTTTACAGGTCTTTAAAATCCAGTTCGAGAAAATTGCTGCAGTAAATAGCTGGAGTAATCAGGAAAAATCCGCTTCATAAATATGAGATAGATAATTATGGCTCATTAATGCGAGCCGTAAAAAACGCTTTAGTAGTGAGCACAAGAGGTAAATGTCCCAAATGGGACTGGAAAACCGCAATCAAAATCCCAATGAATCTCTGCAGGAATTTGCACAAGAGGTAAATGTACCAAATGGGACTGAAAAACCGCAATCAAGAACACAATGAATCTCTGCAGGAATTTGCTTCCGACATTTGTGGAAACTGTCACGTATACTCAGAAATGCGAAACAGCGACACTTCCAAGTACACCCACCTACAAAGCGAACCGTGTGGAAAATCCTGTCACTTCGCGCTTGATTACTATTGGAGGATAATTGAATGGATATGAGCGAGTTCTAATTTCGGAATGGGGGCATCGCATTCCATCGTTCGATCTAACTTGATCACTAAAATCGTAAGTCCATTACCTGGAGCAAGATTAAGTACGGCAACTGTGAGGACACCCAAGTTGTCGTAGCAGTATCATGTAAAGTCTCAATAGGGAACGTGGCGGAGTTAAACAAATTCATAGTCGCGCAGACCAGATGAGTCTTCATAGATGTAGACTTCTTGCTTCTTAAGACATTAAGATCGATATATATATTAGGTCAAGTAATTTATTCGTTCGGTTTTTTATTGATTTTTCCAAATGTGATAACTTTGTGTACATTTGTCCAATTTTAGTCAAATATGCGCCGTTTTGTTCGTAAACTTGTTGCCAACGAGATGCCAACTTCATTTTACCCCTCTCGTAGAAGGCTGCGTCCCTATTGGCAAAAAACTCGGAGAGCCAATTTTCACAGGACTCTCTTGAGGCCAACTTCTCACCATTAAGCGCGTTCGCCATGGACAGGAAAAGATGGTAATCACTTGGTGCCAGGTCCAGACTATAAGGTGGGTGCATTAGGACCTCCCATCCGAGCTCCTGGAGCTTCTGGCGCGTCACCAAAGACGTGTGTGGCCTGGCGTTGTCCTTATCGTCCTGTGTTGATCAAAGATGGCTTCTTTTTAAGCCCAAGGTTATGCAAATGTTTCCAAATGGTTTTCTGGCTTATCTTTAGTTCCTCAGCAATTAAATACGTGCTCACGTGACGTTCTGTTTCCACTATTTCCATGATTTTATCGCGATTTTCGACGACAGGCCTCCCGACGCGTGGTACATCTTTGTCATCGAAATTACCGGAACGGAACATAGCAAAGCACTTTTGTGCTACACGTTCGTTTACAGTATCGGGCCCAAAAACTAAATTAATTTTTTCTGACCACTTTGGCTGCTTTTTCGCCTTGATCGAAGAAAAATTGTAAAATATAGCGAATTTTCTCTTTTCTGGTGTCCATTTTTGACGAGCGCTCACAACGTACTGAGTCAATCAATCGAAAAACTGTCAAATACAAACTTTTAGCGCGAATAAACACGTTTTCAGCGCCGTATAGTATGGCGATACGTAGCACTAGTACTATGGAAAATAACGCCATCTCTTAGATAAAAACCAAACGAACCAATTACTTGACCTAATATTATTAACTTTTTATTTTTTATTTAAATTAATTTTCTATAAGTTTTGAAAGTTGATCGAACCAGAAATCGAACCAACTAGCTAACCACACAGTTACCACGACCCTAAAAGGCATAACAGAATATGGAGCACAAAAGCATGGAAGTGTTATATTGGTTATAATGATTCATACAGTAGAAGACAGACAACAGATATCACCAAATCAGAAGCAGTTGCTTGGGCAAAGATTGATGGAGATTGTGGGACAAACAAATTGTGGGTTTTCCAAGCAGCGCAAAATTCTACACGGGAAGTATTTTTTGGCGAATCGTTGGTTAAAACGCGATAGAATGGATGCAATCCAGTTCGAGTATTAAATTAATTTAATCGTTGGTTAAAACGCAATAGAATGGATGCAATCGAGTATTAAATTAATTTAATTGCCTCCTTGAGCTGGAAAAATAGAGCTTTCGAGTGGAACAAACAAAAAGAGAAGGTCTACGAGCTCTGCGTCTATGCTAGCATATCGGGTTTCAGGTTTGCAACATTTATTCTGGATTATGGACACTAATGGTTATGCGTAGGAGACGTACTTTCATAGTTAATTCATGGACAGGAGAAGACAGTTGCCTGCTATAACCGGTCTATAGGAAAACCGGAGAGGAACTACTGTGTAACTCGGAGAGAACTACTACCGTTGTTGGATTGCATAAAGCTTTTCCACAAGTATCTATAGGTGCAAACCTTCCGAGTTAGAACGGATATTACATCGCTGATGTAGCTAGTACAGTTCAAAAATCCTGAAGCTTGCTCGGTGGATTGAAAGACTGCAAAGTTGTGACTTCACTGTTTCACGAAATTCCCACGCGAATGCTGACGCTGTGTCCCGTTGGCAATGTAGTTTGGAATGTAAAGACTACTCAAAAGCCGAAGGTAAAAAAGACATATTAGATGATAATTACATCAGGAATTCACATACGCAAATGACAGCAGGCAGATCCGGACTTGGAACTTCTAATGCACGGACTGGAGCTGGACAGACGGATATGTCTGCAAGAAATACATACTTGGCACAATGGAACAGTTTAAAGTTGATATCTGTCTGTTTGTATGTAGTATAAGAAAATAAAAACGGTCAGTGCTCACGCTATATAATGCTAGTTACGAAGCTAAAAGTTCCCAACGTTCTCAATGAAATTCGCAATGGGCCCAGTGGAGTGCACCTGGGAGAAGATCAAACAGCGGTTCTATTGGGTTGGGTGCTGTCAATCCGTTGCGGATGGATAACAAACTGCCAGGAGTGTATTGCCAAAGGGTCGAAATTCAGAAGTCATGGACAGATACAGCAGGATAATTCGGGTGCATCATTTGAACAAGTTGCCATAGATGTTGCCAGCACATTCCCTCGAGCATATTAGGAAACAAGTTCGTCCTTGTGGTTAAGGACTATATTAATAAATGGTCGGAGGTCGACCCAATTCCAAGCCAGGAAGCTAAAACTGTTGCGGATGCGTTCACCTATTATTGGTTGAAATATGTGGTGTACTTATAGATATGCACCCCGACCAAGGAAGGAATTTCGAATAGGTGGTATTCCAAGAGATGTCCCAGATTCTGGGTATTTGGAAAACCTAAAGTATTGCTATGCATCTCCAATCAGATGGTACGATGGTTGAATCATTCTACCAAACCCTGGAAAAACACTTGAGGAAGGTCGTGGACAAACATCAGTATGATTTGGATATCTCATTCCATGAAACAACGAGGAAAACACCAACAAAGATACTCCTCGGTAGTGAGTTTCGGTTGCCTAGTGATTTTAAATTTGGTGTAAATGGTGATGCAAGCAAAATTGTGAAGGAAACGTCCAACGTCCTACAGGAGGAGCAAAGAGAGGTACAAGCTCTTGTGAGTCAGCGAACTCAAAATATGAGCGACAAAATGAAGAAAAGGTATAATAAGGCGATGAACTCCGAAGGATTCCAAGATTGAGGTTTAGGCCCGTTTTCACTTTGCCCGACTTACTTTACCTTTAATCAGAGAATTGCTGATCGCCAGATACAATTTGGTTAATAAAATAAAATTTAATTTTAGTTTTATGACATTCATTTAATATTCTTAATTTAAACAACAGGCTTTGATGTTTTTTAATTACATTATAATATATGTACTAGTATATGGTTTAGCCTGAAAGAATACTACAATAGTTATAGATGAGCTTATTATTATTATTATAAAAATAAGCCACCTTTATAAATTAATTTCTGTGTTTAGGGGAACAGTAAGCTTTTTTACTGACCCTTTTTTATTCAAAAAAAGAAACGAACGAACTATATGCTGCACCAACCAAAAATCGAATGACAGAATTCGCTAAGCTGTAAAATCAAAGAAGCTTGCAAATTTCGTCTATACAATGTGTTGATTCCCTTACGGTATAGGGATCACCTGATTTGTATTCTTTATATTTATATTATTTCCGTTAGGCTTATTTTGCTATATACGTCTTTATGTACATATGTATACATAAATTTGACCTACATATTTCTGTTTTGCCCAATTCCCTTTCTTAACTTTGTTTTTATGCTTAATGCCTAATCATAGGTATTTGCGGGATTGCAGAATTTAAGCAAGCAAATATTTGCGTGTTATTGCATATACCTTACCATATATGAACATTAGTATGTATGTATGTATGTATGTATAAACAAGTGTAGATACAAGCAGCATAAAGAACAACTAAGCAATTATGATAACAGGAATGGTATTTAACAAGGTATAAGCTTCTACTATTAGTAGTCATTAGTACTAGTCGTAGTAGTAGTTGCAAATTATATTACTTAATGCATAATATATACATAATAACTAAACATACTCCGGCCGTTGAAAGACTTAGGCTTTCAAGAGATTGTCCTCAATAGGAAGCAGACACAGTTTTGCCACAGCACGTTTGTAAATACCCTTGGCGGTCTTCAAAACAGCAACTCGAGCCACATTGTCCTTTCCAAGAATAGTTTCGATGACTCTGGCCAGCAGCCATTTAAGCGGAGGGTTGGTTTCGTCTTTAATTAAAACGACATCTCCTACCTTTAGATTGGATGGGGTTGATTGCCACCTTCGGCGTTGTGGAAGAAGAGTCAGATATTCGGCATGCCATTTTTTCCAAAATTGCTGTTCGAGGTGGAATCAGCTTCCAGGTAATTCCATCTTTTGCGCATTGTTCGTGAACTGTCTTTAAATGGTCTTGGCTCAAAAATAATTTCCTTAACTCTATTAGCTCATTCTTAGCTCCAACAAAATTCGTAGCATTGTCCGACCAAATGGGTTGTGGTCTCCCTCGTGTGCAGATAAATCTTGTAAGGGCTGCGAGGAATGAAGGGGTTGACAAGTCCTTTACTAATTCCATATGAATGGCTTTTGTTCCGAAACAAACGAATAAGCATATGAAGCATTTAATTGGCGGTCGACTTCTAATGTCGGATCTGTAAAGAATGGTCCACAAAAATCAATTCCGGTGGTTAAGAATGCTCGATTGCCTGTAACTCTTTCTGGTGGTAAATTTCCCATTAAATATTCCATAATTTTAGGTTTGATATGAAAGCAGCGTACGCATTTATTAATTATTCGACTTACAGTTTTACGCCCACCAATAGGCCAATATTGAAGACGAATGGATGCCAACAACGACTGTGGTCCAGCGTGAAGTAATTTCTGGTGAAAGCTGCTAATCATCACGTCAGATACTGGATGACGTTTTGGTAAAATAATTGGATGCTTCGATGAAAAATCTAGATTTGAGTTTTGAAGCCTTCCTCCAACTCGAAGCAAACCATGGGTATCAAGAAAGGGATTCAGAGATCGAATTTCTGATGAAGTCTTTATAGACAATTTGTCTCCTAGTGCTTTATATTCATCGCTAAGGTGCGATCTTTGAATCATACGAATAAGCAGAAAAGTTCCTTCTTGCAATTCCTTGGTGTTAATTAGTCCGGAACCTCTCGTGCTTGCTGGTTGAGAAAAACGATACACATAAGCGTAAACCTTCTGCAGTCGATCAAATGAATTTACAAATTTGCAATGTAATGATATATCTGATGTAGTAACAAACACAAATGCCCGTTTTCGACATTCTGGTAAATTACGTGTTGGTAAGAGAGGTGGTTTCGGCCAAGTACATTCATCGTTACTAAGAAAGGATTGCCCGTACTTCCAGGATGACATGCTTAAAAGTTCCTTTGGACTAGCTCCTCTTGGGAGAATATCTGCCGGGTTAGAGTTGGTTGGAACATAACTCCATGTCATTCCTTTAGTAAGGGTTTGAATGGTGTTAACGCGGTTAGCGACAAAAAAAGATAGAACTATTGTGGAGTCTGACCAACAATATATATTCCCCTTGAAATGCATTGAATTCATTACCATGTGTAATAACTCAGCTAAAAGCAATGCCCCTGAAAGTTCAAGCTTTGGTACAGTGAGCATTTTTAGCGGAGCTACGCGTGATTTAGAGCATAGCAGATTGGTCCGAATTCGACCATCTCTTTCTGCGAGTATGTAGATACAGGCCCCATAAGCCATAACACTTGCATCGCAGAAGCCATGTATTTGCACGTCGGATTCCGGTAGCAGCAAGTACCGATCGAAACTAAAATGTGTGACTAACTTATATTGATCACAAATTCCTAGCCATTCCGATTGTATCGCCTGCGATGGGCTTTCGTCCCAATGTAGTTTCTCTCTCCACAATTGTTGGAGAAATATTTTTGCCTTTGCCACTACTGGTCCAATCAAACCAAGTGGGTCGTAGAGCCTAGCGATAGCTGAAAGGATCGTACGCTTAGTTACCCTAGTCGATGTTTCAAAAGGCGAGAATGAGAAGATAAAAATGTCCAGATTTGGATCCCATGTCAAGCCCAGTGTTTTCGTTATATTTGTGCCATCATCAAACGTTAGAAATTCCTTCCGATCATTATCAGCTAAGTCAGACAAAACACTACTATCGTTCGAGCACCATTTCCTCAAGTTGAATTTGCCGAGAGAGAGCAAATTTTTTGTTTGGTTGAGTATTAATTTGGCCTCATCCACGGAATCAGCGCCAGATATTAAGTCATCCACATAGAACCCATTTTGTATTGTCGCAGCTCCAATTGGATAGAGGTATGCCTCGTCACGAGCAAGCTGCTGCATTGAACGTATAGCCAAAAAAGATGCGGGCTTAGTTCCGTAGGTGACGGTATCCAATTTAAAAATACGAAACTCTTCATTAGGATTGTCTCTCCATATTATGCATTGCAGGAAACTGTCTGGATAAGACATCCGTACACAGCGATACATTTTACAAATATCGACAGTAAGAGCAATTTTAAATGTTCGAAATCTAATTAAAATATCAATGAGTTTGAATAGTTGGCCCTTTCATCAAAATTGAATTGAGCGAATTCCCATTGCTAGTGGATGCAGAGCCATCAAAAACCACGCGTAATTTTGTAGTTGTGCTAGAAGCTTTTAAAACACAGTGATGCGGGAGAAAATTTAGGTATACTTGATCTGGTATAGTGCCAACCACTGACATATGATTTAAATCAAGGTATTCCTTTATAAACGATGCGTATTGTTGTTTAAGCTCAACGTTTCGTTGCAATTTTCGCTCAAGTGCCCTAAAACGATTAATGACCTGATTATGGGATTCTCCTAACTCACACGCAAGTGATTTAATTGGCAACCGAACCGAAAATTCTCCAGAGGCTAAACGTTTATAGTTTTTCGTGAAGTGCTCTTCACACAAATCTTCTTCTACAGTAGTCTTGGGTGCAGGCTTAATGCAGTTTTCGATGCTTCAAAAACGTTCAACTAAATTGTTCAATTCGACGTCTGGGTCCCTTGCTGGAGCCATATCGATGGCAGTTAGACAAGACAATTTTGACGAGTTGTGCGTGGTAGCACCCGATACGACCCAACCCAATTTGGTTTTTTGCAAAAGTGGCAAACTTTCAGACAAGCGTATTTGGCCAACGCATAGCAAGTCGAAGAATAAGCTGGCTCCAATGAGCATATCAATGCGTTGTGGCTCAAAAAATAGAGGATCTGCTAAGCGAATATTTGAAGGTATATCCCAATTAATAGACTTTAAAGATCGAGTTGGTTGAAGATCTGTAATGGTAGATGTGACAACTGCAGACAATTTAGCAGTATATTCATTGATGCGCGAATGCAAGTTTAAATCAACTATATGATTTGCGATGAAATCACTCTGGCCTATACCAGAAATGAGCTGCGATGACTTAGTCCTTTTCAATTGTAATTGGTTGACTAGTCGATTGGTTATGAATTTCAGCTGCGATGCTGAATCTAACAAGGCTCTACATGGAATAAGAGAGCCAGATCGATTTTGTATATATATTATAGCAGTTGCCAAAAGAACGAAATCCCTTTCAGTACCGTTAGCAGAAACTTCAGAGCTGAAGAACTCCAAGGAGTCGACGATGGCGGTAAACACGATGCCATAGACGTAGGAAATGCCGTTTGCGTTTGCATCTTCGCGGACGTTTTAATGCTGCATCACGTAGAATTGATCGCAGATGTTGGAATTTTTCCAACCTTGTCAAATTCCCGTCTCGATGTACAACGGAGTTGAACATAGCGAAAAAATCTAGGTCATTCGGCGTAGTTGCCGCTAAATTTGGGGATTTGTAGGACAGGCAACCTCTGTTTTGGTTGAGCAATGATGAACGAAGGTTAATCTGAAGAACGCGTCGTAGAGCTATAAGCTTCATCGGCTCGGCATGAATGCAATTGACGTGTTAGCTTAGTTTTTACCTCTATGTACTGGCTGGTAAATGAAGTCAAAAGATCATCAGCACCGGCATCCTCAACTTGAATGTATAGCGAATCGAATCTTCTCTCCAAACGGTCCACTTGATCAATGCGCACCTCAGCAGCTGCCTCATCGAGATCTCGTAGGACTTCAAAAGTATAGGAATCGTTGACGTGCTTGATTTGCTGCACGGATGACTCCAGCCTCCTTTTCGCCTCCGATGAATCAAGTTTTTTCGTTGGTGCCATTTTATAATCAAGGTACATACCGATGATTAAATGATACGCTCGTTATAAAAAGATTAATTAGTATATCGATTTCAAATTTCGCGATCACGTCGGAGTCACCAATTGTTTAGGGGAACAGTAAGTTTTTTTACTGACCCTTTTTTATTCAAAAAAAGAAACGAACGTTTTCGTTAAAATTAATAAGCTTTATTCAATGATTTCAAAAATGTGTTTATTTTACAATATGCACAAGCAAAATATAAAATAGCAACTATATGCTGCACCAACCAAAAATCGAATGACAGAATTCGCTAAGCTGTAAAATCAAAGAAGCTTGCAAATTTCGTCTATACAATGTGTTGAATCCCTTACGGTATAGGGATCACCTGATTTGTATTCTTTATATTTATATTATTTCCGTTAGGGTTATTTTGCTATATACGTCTTTATGTACATATGTATACATAAATATGACCTACATATTTCTGTTTTGCCCAATTCCCTTTCTTAACTGTGTTTTTATGCTTAATGCCTAATCATAGGTATTTGCGGGATTGCAGAATTTAAGCAAGCAAATATTTGCGTGTTATTGCATATACCTTACCATATATGAACATTAGTATGTATGTATGTATGTATGTATAAACAAGTGTAGATACAAGCAGCATAAAGAACAACTATGCAATTATGATAACAGGAACGGTATTTAACAAGGTATAAGCTTGTACTATTAGTAGTCATTAGTACTAGTCGTAGTAGTAGTTGCAAATTATATTACTTAATGCATAATATATACATAATAACTAAACATTCTGAATAAACTAAATCTTAAAAAACGTTTCTTTAGATGTTTCTGCTGGATGGCAATATTGTTCAACAATAATATTCATAGTAGTGCCGGGTGAAACTCTGAAAGGAAAACAGCGTTTCCATACTTCCAAGCCCCACTCTACGTAATTTCGAGTACAGATTTGAGGTTCATTGTAAAGCGGTTCAGCCGTCAAAGTGGAGTGTAGTTGGTGACTCAATAAACACTGTCGTCCAGTAAAACAACAGTCCCTGAATTTGTTTTGCCCAAACCGATGATGAACGACACCCCCTGCGGGTTAGGGGTTCAAGAATTTGCCCGCGGTAAGGCACGCCTGTCGTAAGAGGCGACTAAAATCCAATAGTTCCCTCGACAGTCGGGTCTTTATACCGGAACGACCCGGATTTTTTATCCGGCCAAGGACTGTCACTCCTGCAACATTCCCCAAAGATTACTTTGAGGAATATTTTTGCGGTTAAAGCAACCACAACAACAACAACAACAACAACGACTATTATTAAAAATAGGGCACCTGCATTCTAGGTCCTTTATTTCCAATCTTGCATTACAGGCAGCTTTATGTTGAAGTATAGAGATTGAAAATATAAAGAAAACATAATATAATTTTGATTCTTCTTCCTATCTTGTAATATTGAATTCGCCTTTTTACTGCATTATCGACACATAGTTAGTACTCTGAAATACATCACTGTCATTATTGTGAATATTTTAATATGCAAGACGTCCACCCTTGTTTCTCGAGCGCACTTTGCTTTCCTTTTTCTGTTCGGTGTTCCATGAATTTGGATTAAAAATGAAGGTGTGTGGAATTTTTTTTCAATAAAATGCAGTAAATAATTAATTTTGAAACAAATTTTGATAGAACGATTTGCTAAAAACTGTTGTTCAAAGTTGGTGTATAAAATTTTAAACAAACTATTGGTGATCTGAGAGATATATACAGATAAAGTTTTGCTTTAATTGTCATATATGTACGCTTGTGTGAATTTAAAAATGTTTTCTACTTTTCGGTTTCTAGCTTAACGTGTCTTTCCCGGCGACAGGATGCCAAAAGTTATTCGAAGTGGTGGATGAACACAAACTTCGTGTGTTCTATGAGAAACGAATGGGACAAATTGTTGAAGCTGATGTGCTTGGAGATGAGTGGAAAGGTTATCATCTGCGTATTGCCGGTGGTAACGATAAACAAGGTTTCCCTATGAAACAAGGAGTACTTTCTCATGGTAATTAAATTTGTCTTAGGGCTTTGCATCCCACTCTAATCCTAATGTGTTTATTTCAGGTCGTGTCCGTTTGTTGTTGAAGAAAGGTCACTCCTGCTACAGACCTCGTCGCACTGGTGAGAGAAAAAGGAAATCAGTCCGCGGTTGCATTGTCGATGCAAACATGTCTGTTTTGGCTCTTGTCATTGTTAAGAAAGGTGAGCAGGAATTGCCTGGTCTAACCGACACAACAGTTCCTCGTAGGCTAGGACCAAAACGTGCCAGTAAAATCCGCAAGCTTTACAACTTGACCAAGGATGATGATGTCCGTCGTTTCGTAGTTCGTCGCCCATTGCCTGCTAAAGACAACAAAAAGGCTACCTCTAAAGCCCCTAAAATTCAGCGTCTGGTTACTCCAGTAGTATTGCAAAGGAAGCGCAGACGTACTGCATTGAAGAAGAAACGTCAAGCTGCTTCCAAGGAAGCCGCTGCAGATTACGCCAAATTGTTAGCACAGCGTAAGAAGGAGTCGAAGGCTAAACGTGAAGAAGCTAAGAGACGTCGTTCTGCTTCTATAAGAGAATCAAAGAGCTCAATTTCGAGTGACAAGAAGTAAAACATTTTTACTAATTTCCATAATAAATATTTTAACTTGCTTGGAAAATTAATTTATTTTATATTATTGGTGTGGTTGGTGTTTTCGCATTATGTGTAAACAAAAATTTTGATTCGATGGCAGCAAGTAATTTTAAAGTCTAATTGAGTAGGACCTGTATGGGAATTGCAAACCAATATTCAATTCAATCGAGACTCATTTTTTTTATTTTGTAAAATCATGATTTTTAATTTTGTTTTCTGGATTTGTAGCAGAATGTACGAAATACTAAATAAGCTGGAAATTTCCGATTATGGACTTTACGTATCAAAATTTAGTTTTTTTTTTTATAAAAAAAAATCTATAAATGTAGCGTTGATTTAGATATCGATTAGCCACAGCGTTGTAGTTGTGGAAGTAAAGCCGAGTAGTACTTGTGGCCGTGTGTGTGAATACTGGTAATGAATACATTTTTACATAAATTGCAAAACTCATGATCTTGAAAATAAATCAAGAGATGAGAATAAAGTGCAGACCATGCCATTTGTTAGGGAAAAAACATTAAGATTTAAACCACAACTTGTAATACAGCTTTTGCATTAAATGGCAAAACTTGTTAGAATTAGAAGACAGGTGTGCAAGTCTACTCGTTGCTCAGATACTTGAGGTAAGTATGTGTGTACGTAAGATAACAAACCTTCCTCAAATGGTAACGAGGGTTTACCTTATTTTGAATACATGCATGCCTCCAAACAATTATTTTACGAATATATTATATATGGTACATTTATTGGTATTTCAAATGATGCTTAAAATATAAATACCTACACTAAATTTTAAAATATTGCAATTCTATATTTTCGCTGGAATTCCAATTATATAAATAAATTTAAACTAATATTAAATTTTTAAACCTGCTGTCACAAGATTATCATTAAGGGCAACTTCATTATATTTAATATCTCCATTATTTTCACTGTCATCATCATTTTCAATAGGAAAACCAGCTATTCGTAGTTGGTCTTCATATCGAGCAATTTTAGTCTCTTGATCAGTTAAAAGTTCAAGCAAATCTTCCTGGTCTTTCTGAAGTTTTCGCAATTCGTCATTTGCAGTTTTAGAGAGTTGCACTTCATTTTCTAGTCGCTTTCGAAGAGATTCCAATTCTTGTGTTAATCGGATATTTTCTGCATAATATAAATTTGTTTGAAATTGAGCAGCATTTAGAGCATTAACCGCTGCTTCATCCCCTGATGTAGTAGTGCCCTTTTGCACAGCTCCTATCTGAGCTTTCAGCAAGGTATTTTGGTCAGAGAGTTGTGTGTTAAGGTTCTGTGCTTGTGACAATTTATGCTCCAATTCAACATTTTTTGTTTCAAGCTTCTTTGAAGTTTGTTGCAATGTATTGATTTGTCCATCAAGGTCACGAATAATGCCTTTATATTGTGCTACAAGAGCAGATGCTTCAGAACTGAGTGTTAGTTCAGTTAATTCTATACCATCAACATCAAAACCGCTTACTAACTTTGCTATCAATGCTTCTAAGCCTTTATATAATTTACAATATTCATAATCTAGCAATAGATCACTAGCTGATTTTGTTCGAATTTGCGGCTGCTTGCAAGCCCGACTATATGATTCGTGTCGCGATACTTCACTGAGTTTATTGCAAAAAGTCTCCTGCCCGATTCGTTTAATTACCAACTGACAAATATCGTTCCGTTTTTGATTAGGAAGGGAATTATCATTGAATTGAATACAAATTCCCATTAAAAAAGCACACAGCCCTTGTATTAAATATTCATTTTCATCGTGCTCATTAGCACTAATCTGCGCTGTTAAATATGCCATTGTTCCATTAGTACTAAGAAAAGTTTTAACTGCGATTGGGCAATGAGCCAACCACATACATAGCAACATTAAAAGTCCAACTTTACTTTGTTGTTTATAACTATCTTGTTGAAGTAAATTTGTGCACTGCTCCAATAATGTTACAGGTCTGCTCCTGCCCGAGGTGGCTAAAAGAACGCGTAAAAGTTCTTCCTTCTGTGGAACACTATCAACAAGACCATGCATAAGGGATACAGCTGAAAACCAGTTCGCTAGTGAGTCTGTAGAAAAGAGACCTGCACATAACAGTTGACCAATTGAATGACTGCTCCCCTCAGCCTCAGATGATGGCAATAACGTTTCCACCACAGCTTGATGGCTTTCTTCGTTACGAAATAGGTAACATTGAAAACAATACAACACAGCGCATCTAAGTTCCAACAGTTGTTTCTCGTTTATCATCGACATTAGAAGTACAACTATTACTGGTCGAGGCGGATAACTGGGCGCCATAACTTTACTAAATTGATCTTGGTTTTCTTTGTCGCCACGAACTATCTCAGCAACCGTATTTATGGTTTCCGTAAGAATGTCCGGTGGTACACCGCTTCCCATTAAAATGCTACATAGCGAATCCAAAATGTTTGATTTTCGCATTACTTTCTGGCAAGATGACACTACTTGCTGTTGATTACTTGGGGTTACTAATGATCGTACCACTTGTAGCATGCAATGTATATTTGATACTTTTTGTGGGCCCCAATCAGCTTCTTCTGTTTCCGGTGCTATATTAAACATTGGTGATAGTTTCTGAATGAAAGAGCCTTCTTTGAAAAATTGTTGATTGCTTGAATTATTCTTTAATAAATTCAATAAAAGTATTAAACAGTCTTCAACAACAATACCACCTTCAGAACATCCTTCACTTTGTATAATTTCAAAAATTTTATCAAACGCGTTTTCAAAGGCAACGATTTTTTGAATATTGGAGTTACCTTTTGTTAACTGTATTAGTAAAAGCAATGCATCGTTTCGAATGACTTCACGACTATCTGTAAGTAAGTCCATTAATTTGGACACACCCATTGGGCTTACGAGAATAATTTCTTGCAAATCTCTAGTTTTATTGGCAATTAGCGTTGTTATGAGTTTAATTGCAGCACGGCGAACACGAAAATCATATTCCTCTAAGAAACCCATAACTAATGTAACATGATCATGTACTTTAATAAACATTTCTGTAAATTGCTCTCCAACATTGACTGAAACAGCTGGGTTGTCAGCTTCTTCATCAAATTCTTCAGTAGCCGTTATATTACACAATGCATCTAGAGCATAGCTAATTATTTCTGAATCTTGGCTATCATGTTTTAGAATTTGAATCAAAGCCGGCATACCCTGCGCTCCGACTTCGATCCTATATTTTTTAGAGAGTGCCTTTAGTGCACGACAAGCGTCTCGTCGATCATCTAATAGCGTAGAAGAAATCACTCGTTCCACTAATTTTTCAACTGTTTCTGCTGCACTTGGCTGCTGGCCTGTCTCTGTTGCTCCCAGAACAGTTTTAAACCCACTCTTAAGGAACTCCATCGATTATACAGAATTTAATAATTGTACTAATCAAAACAAATATTTTTGCTTATTACAATCTGCCACGAAAATCGTCCACGTCCAATGCAGAGAACGTACAATTGTTTTTGTAAGTTCTCTGACCAATTTCACATCAAATACAGATATGTTAAAGTTGTTTAACCCTTATAAGAAGCACATTTTAAGCAAAAGATTTATCAAAGAATGTATCAATAGTATTCATTCATATATTTATTAAAATGGTATATATTGTCTGAAATAAATTATATTTAACAAAAATTTAAATTTTTATGGAAAGCAAACATAAAACGAGCTTTAAACAGCCTAAGAACAATAAAGTATTTTCCTACATTAATTTCATGATGTCGGTCGCGGTAGCCGAGTGGTTAGCATTGCGTACTGCTATTCGGAAGGCGCGGGTTCATATCCCTGTGTAGTACTAACATGCAAAAAATTTATAGAAAATTCATTTAAATAAAAAATTAAGTTAAATCTTCTAATTGCGGTCGCCCCTCGGCAGGGAATGTCTACTCCCCCGAGTGTATTTCTTTCATGAAATAAAGCTTCTCATAAAAAAATACATCAGCCGTTCGGAGGCGGCTTAGTATAAACTTTAGGTCCCTCCATTTGTTGGAAAAACATCAAGACGCAAAACCACAAATTGGAGGAGGAGCCGGCCAAAAATCGCTTCAGCGGTTACAAAGTGCCAATTATAAATACATATATATTAGATATGCAATGCATATTTGTTGGCAAATCATCAAGACGCAAAACCACAAATTGGAGGAGGAGCTCGGCAGAAAATCGCTTCAGCTGTTACAAAGTGGAAATTATATAATTATATATATATTAGATATATTTTATATTCATCTGAATATATATCAATATGATTTGTTTTACAATAATAATAACAAAGCCAACACAGGAAAAACAATTTAAGAATATATTATTGGCGCTTTGTAACCGCTGAGCGAATCGGCACATATGGATATTAATTAAAAGGGATTTCTTTTACCTTTCTAAAGTTTTTTTGGTGAAAGGTTTTTCTAAATATATCCTTTTTAAATTTTCGAAATTTCCGTCTCCTATCTTGCACTTATGCCTAGGACAGAGCTTTCAAAAAAGTCAAAAAATTAGAGGCACCCTAATAAAGTTGTTTTGGAAATTCTGCTTCTATTTATTGAACATATCCCACATTATTTTGACAGTCTAACTTTGTTTAACACAATTTGTTGTATTTATTACTCTTTTAACCCAAACAAATAAAAAAATAAAAGCTAGTGAAAGTGTATGGATTTGCCTACGAGATGACCGAGAAATCTAGCGATTCAAACATTTCAATCCACGGCAATGAAGCCTTAAGGTCCATAAATAAAGGTGTGGTTGCTTGTGCTAGAAGTGATGGCCAGTGGGATCGCTTTTCTCAATGGATACATTGCATGTGTGTAGTAACATTCGATTTGAACATAGGACAAGCTCTTGAATTTGTATACCCACCACAATTTGCACCCACAGAGACAGAAACGGCTAATATATGTTATATGGCTTTTCCCGATTCCAACTCTGGATGCATGGGTGACACAAAGTTTCACATGCGTTTTCGACGATCCACTAAGGATAGTTATAATAAAAACTTGTCCAGAATATTTCACTCATACAATGTTGATTGTATTTCTATGCTTCGTGTAGATGAATCACATTTCTGGGGATTTGTATACTTTCGTCAGAAGCGCGATCCAAATCTTCCGCGGGGATATTTTCAAAAAAGTTTTATAATAGTGACACGTCTACCATTTTGTAACCTTTTTTATGATATTGTGGCTCAAATAGCTCCGAAATTTTTCGATGGGGGCCACGCCGTCCTCGAAGAAACTTGCGGCCAAATTAATCGGATGTGGCCGCCCTTGGTTGCTGGTTCCCAATTGGAATTACAACTGTTTCACCATATTTACCAAATAAATATACCGACAATAAGTGGCAAGAGAAACAACTCTGTCGAGTTCCCGAAAAATATGGTTAAAGAATTTGCTTTTAACACATTATCAACGAAAATTTTGAGTTCCGTTCATGAACTGGAATTATTTCATGGGCTATGTTTTACATTGGAAAACTTATATACATTATGGGAATTAGTGTTAATTGCAGAACCCATTGTAGTTGTCGGTACATCCCCTGCAGATTGCTCACATATGGTGCATACTCTTGTTTCTCTAATAGCTCCTATAGAGTACTGTGCTGAAGCACGTCCTTACTTTACTATACACGACAGTGAATTCAAAGAGTTTACTAGGGAATATGGAAAGACACCACCATCTGTGATACTGGGCGTAACAAATCCTTTTTTCATAAAGCTGCTCAAAGATTGGCCTCATATGCTGCGATTAGTTGATAATCAGGTAATATTAAAAATGATAAATTAATATTCATATATTGATGTCTCTATACCAAACTCTACAAAAAGGAAATCTTGTTTATTATAGATTAGCATACAGCAGCATCAGCAAATTCAAAAAAATATACGTAATGGAGACTCTGTAACATCATTAAACACCAGTAACACCGGCATAGTTAGAAAAGGTGCTCCCAATGGAAGTTCTCTAGTACTAAGTACAAATACTATTACCAGCGATGGCACAACTCCAGGACTGTATACAAAGTACAAACCATTTCTTAAGAAAGACAAGAATTTAATTAAAAAAGTTCTAGCAGGTATTAAAACTAAAAGACCTGACCATGTCCAAACTGCTTTGTTACGTCGAAATCTACTTGAGCTAACTCAAAGTTTTATGATACCATTGGAACGCTATATAGCTTCTTTAATGCCATTACAGAAGGATATAAGCCCATTTAAGTCAGCGCCAAACGCCAATGCGTTTAAATTAGATGATTTTCTAGCCACAATTGAACAATCTGGACCACATTTAACCTCCCCGTTAAAGGGTGATTGGAAGGGTCTATATAGGAAATTCTTCAATTCACCTAATTTTCGTGGATGGTATGATTCAAGACATCGGGAACTGCAATTAACCTTACAGGACTTGCAGCTACAGGCGCTTTCCGTAGCTAATCTTGAGCAATGGGCACAAGATAAGCAAGAAGTAGAAATTATAGATATGATACTTAAACTAAAACAGAAAATGAATCTCTACAACGATAGTAGTAATAGCTCCACACGAGAGCAAATACGCCTCCAAATTAATTGCATGAAGAATTTATTGCCTAATGATTTAAAAAATATAGTTAATATTTGATTTAAAAGTTTATATATTCTGTAGTCAGCATCACCAAGACCAAGAGAATGTATGTAATTATTATTGTTGAGTGATAAATTTTTAGGAATCATTTTGTTTAATTTTAATAAAAAGAGAATTTCAAAAAAAAAAAAAATTATTTTCGTATGTATACTCCAAGTGGTAAGATTTCTTTAATATTTGTTTTTAATTAGTGAGCCGGAGCTTAACTTACCCCTAATTTTAATTTTGTGTTTGAAATTTTCCAATTACGAAGAATCAGTTATTTTTAATAAGTCTATATAAATTATAACTTTATTTTATAAGCTTATATTATCTATAGGTAAAGATATTACAACTTCTCCTACTAATCTTGCCTCATTTGCATCATTCGCAACAATTATTCGCTGATCTTGCTCATTAGTCATAGAAACTATTTCATAGCAAGTGCTATCTGGCGTTAAATCAGATGTTTCAATAGAGTGTGGTGATAAAATCTGTTTAGTTACTGCTAGACTTTCAATACGCAATGTTTCTAGTAAATAAAACCCATTTTCATCGATGCGATATGTGAACCTCTTGTGTCCAGAAGGTAGTTTAAAGTCGTGCTTTTTGATTAAATGCTTCGACAGATACTTACTATGTTTAAATAATTTATCGCAGCAATGACACATATAAATAAAGGGACTATTTCCGTGAACTTCCAAGCAGTGCTGAGAAATTTTTTTGAAAAAAAAATTATAAGAAATGCTAAAAGTGATTTAAATATTTATAATATTACCCTTCTCAGTAAATTATATGTTCTTACGGTGTAGTTGCAGCCTGCTTCTTGACAACGATGAACGTGATTGCTATGAATATGCATCATATGCTTCTCTAGGTCGCTTTTACGGACACAGCGATGTTCACATTCAGTGCATTTAAAAGGTTTATCTTTAAGATGTCGATATCGTATATGTGTTGCTAAGGAACTTGAAGATGGGCACGACATGTCGCAGAGACTACATTTATAGCAGTTTATATGGTTTAAGAAATGTGAACGTAACAACTTTTCGGTGGCAAAATATTTAAAGCACTGCTCGCATTGGAATTTGTGCGCTGTAAATTCAAAAAAAAAATATTTATTTAATTATGTGAATAAAAATGTTACTTCTGCAAGCTTACTGTTGTTTTCTGGTTGTCTCCGTAGATGATCGAATAGTGTTGTTCTAGTCCGAAAAACTTCACCACAATTCTGGCACGCAGCAAATTTTTTGTTGGAATGTGTGAGAATATGCTCAATCAGTCTATATCTATTATCCAAAAGTTTATGACATATACTCCACTTGCATTTCACTTTTGGCCTTATATCATTTGGGGATTTTTCAATTTCATACTCAAATGATGCATGCTGAATAATGTGATCATGAAATTCAACGATAGATACAAATGTTCGTTGACAATCTAACCATTCGCAAACGAAGTTATATTTTAAGTCCGGTATCTTATCAAATTCTTTAGTCGGCGCTTTGCATTTCGGAATACTTTTATTTTGTTCGCATTCATATTTTCCTCTTATTAAAAGGCCAGTGTAATATCCATGATAGTAAATGTGCCGTTTAATTTCCATAAAATTATTTGTTTTGAAGGTGCATTCAATCCACGGACACGAAATGATTGCGTTGTTTTCTTGGTGGAGTTCGTCGAAATGCGATGTAATATGTTCATTTAATTCCCAGATATCGTCGAAAAATAATTTACATTCTTTCCAATCACATGGTATGGGCGGAATTATTTTCTTACTTTTCTTCCTTGAAGACATTTTGTTTTCTACTTTTCAATGCATGTAACTAATCAGGAATCATAGCCTGCTTTCCGAAAATATTTGACATTAGCGATGTCAAAAATATGAACGAAACGAATAACTCGATTTACGTTACATAAAATGAGTACCAAAATAGACGTCTTTCATTCAAGTAAATAACACAAAAGCTGGTGTCAAACTGTCAAAATGCAGTAAAAAACGGTATAACCTAAAATCAACAGATCTTTACGATCTACACAGCCCCGTCCCGTTCATTATTTCCTTGGTCAGAGTGCATTTGTATAGAGGAATCGCATCTGGTAACCTAGTTATAGATGAACGCATCCGATACAGTTTTAACTTCCTGGTTTGGAATTGGGTAGGCAAGAAAGTATTTGCTTCGGAGTCTGTTTGTAGAGAATGGGCTGGCTACATTCACGGCAACTCCTTGCAGTTTCCAGTCCATTCCAAGATCGATTGACGACAATCAACCTAGGGTTTTCGTAATCTCAAGGTGCCCTCTACTGGGACGATTGCGAATTTGAGAATACATGGAATTCTGAACTTCGGAACGACTATTACATAGCGGGAGCACTGCGCATATTCAGTTTCCCATCTATGCAAACAGCCAGATATCAACTTTAAATTGCGCTCAGTATGCCTTTGCAATTGGACTTTCTGCTGACATTTGCCAAGAGACATGTCATCAGTTTTGCAGTGTCTCAATCCACCGATCTAACCGATTTTTGAACTCTAGTAGCCACCTAACTCGGAATGTTGCCCTTGCAGATATTTGTTTAATTGTTTTATGCAATTCACCGACGCTTGTAGTTCTCTCCGAGTTATGCAGTTGTTCCGCTTCGGCTTTCCAATAGAATAGTTGCTATAGTAGCAACTGTCTTCTAACGCACATCAATTATCTGTGAAAGTACATAGGTGGCGTACCACCAGCATCCGTACACACTTCGAGAAGTTTGACTAATCGGCTTAGCGTCCACAGTATCAATAGAATAAACCACAATTTTTGTATCCCACAATCTCCATTAGTCTTTGCCCAAACAACTGCTTCCGACTTTTGTGATATCTGTTCGCTGTCTTCGCAGTTGTCCTTCCTACTGTATGAGTCATTGCAACCAATGCTAAGTGGCATTTCCATGTTTTTGTACCCCATAATTCTGTAATGCATGAAAATACCTTGAAAAAGTAAGAAGTCTACCCCTATTAAGACCTCATCTACAATGCGTGACTATGAACTTGTGTAACTTCGCCTTACTCTCTATAGCGTCATGTTGTTGTTGTTAAGTTTAAGTTACATTTTCTAATTGTGGTCGCCCCTCTGTAGGGAATGTCAACCCCTCCGAGTGTATTTGTGACATGAATTAAGGCTTGGAATAAACCGAAAATCGCTTCAGCGGTTACAAAGCGCCAATTATATGGCCAATTTCCCTTTGAGAGGTAGTATTGTCAAATCCTGAATCTTGAGCACTTTCTGTTGTAATCCTTCTGTACTTGTTTAACAATCCTACTTCTGACACTTTATGTTACGTTTTTACTAAATACTCTTCGATGATTTCCCAAAACCTTCGAGTTCGATCACTAAAGTCAAAAAATCTGTTGTATAATTTCCTTAATTGTAATTCAGATATGCTAAACAAACACGATGTCGTTCGCTAACAAGAAAAATTAACTCAACGAACTGAAATCGTTTCGTTTCTGCACCATGTTATTAAAAAGAAATGAAATCGTTAACGTTGAAACCGCACAAACTCATCGTTAACGTTAATTCTAAAATGGCCGATTTAAGTATTTCGGCATGTATTTGGAGTGCGAATTACAATTGAAACAGCGAAACACGTAATTGGGCTGTCGTGGAAATGCCGTATTACCAACGAGTATACGTTGTTATGCTGCAACTACCCAAAAACAAAGCGAATCAGCGGTCACAACATATCCTATAAGAGCGTCATGTAAATAAAAACTTACCACCGCTTGACCCACTCAGCTGACTGCACGCTGCTATACAAGCCTATCAATACTGACTCTTACAATTACAAACCAATTTTAAATTAACTAAAAAATGCAATTTTTTCTAAATAACTGGAAATTGAATAAGTAATTAATTATTTATTACTATACATATAAGATAGCGGCCAGCGCAAAGCAAGTCGGTTACAAAGTAAACTCGTTGGTGACAAAATCCGTATGAAGTGAGAAAAGTATTAGTGTGAAAGTTGTAAGATAAGACATTTTGTATAGTAAAGCAAATTGTGATTTATTGAGTTATAATTTAACGGTGATTAAGTTTTTTACAATTAAGAAATGATTTGGGAAGTCATCGAGGCGTATTTAGCAAAAATCCTTACATTTGGTGTGAGAAGTGGAATTGCAAAATTAATCCCAGAGAATTTAGAAATGGTAAAAATTTAGGATTTGACGATACAATCCCTAAAAAAGGAATTAGAAAGGCGAGGATTATGTACAACCGGAAACAAGACGGAGCTACAATCATGGCTGCCAGAAGCTATGGAAGCTGAAGGTATTGACTTAAGCCAATACGAATTTCGTCGTGAGGGCCAAAATACATCTGCAAAGCATGAAAAGAAACAGGAGGCTGATGATTCAGTGAAGGATATAGAACAACCATCTACGTAGGCTGAAGAAAAGACATTTAGTTCATCTACGGGTACAGACATGATCATGCAGTTGGCTGCAATTAAAACAAAAAAATGCATCACAACTGCAGTATTGAGGACAAGTCCGCTACCTTATTAGTTGTGCTGAAAGGCTCTGCAGGAGATTATTCCCGATGGTAAGATGGATAACTATGACGCATTGATACGAGCCGTAGAAAGTCGCTATGGTAGTGGGCACAGAGGCAAATGAGCCAGATAGAGCTGGAGAATCGTAATCAAAAGCTCAATATATCCCTGCAGGAATTTGTTTCCGAAATTGAGAGATTAGTTCATCTAGCCATTGGGTACTCATCTGGAGAGCCCTCCGAATGTATTTCGGATATGAAGTAAAGGCTCCTCGTAAAAAAACCATCAGCCGTTCGGAGGCTTAAGGTCCATAAATAAAGGTGTTATTGATTGTGCTAGAAGCGATGGTCAGTGGGATCGCTTTTCTCAATGGATACATTGCATGTGTAGTAACATTCGATTTGAACATAGGACAAGCCCTTGAATTTGTATACCCAACACAATTTGCACCCTCTAATATATGTATGTTATATGGCTTTTCACGATTCCAACTCTGGATGCATGAGTGACACAAAGTTTCACATGCGTCTTCGACGATCCACCAAGGATAGTTATAATAAAAACTACCCCTGCGGGTTAGGGGTTCAAGAATTTACCCGGGGTAAGGCAGGCCTGTCGTAAGAGGCGACTAAAATCCAATAGTTCCCGCGACAGTCGGGTCTTTATACCGGAACGACCCGGATTTTTTATCCGGCCAAGGACTGTCATTCCCGCAACATTCCCCAAAAAATTACTTTGAGGAATGTGGCCGCCCTTGGTAGCTGGTTCCCAATTGGAATTACAACTGTTTCACCATATTTACCAAATAAATATACCGATAGTAAGTGGCAAGAGAAACAACTCTGTCGGGTTCCCAAAAAATAAAAAAATATGGTTAAAGAATTTGCTTTTAACACATTATCAACGAAAATTTTGAATTATTTCATGGGCTATGTTTTGCATTGGAAAACTTATATACATTATGAGAATTATTGTTAATTGCAGAACCCATTGTAGTTGTCGGTACATCCCCTGCAGATTGCTCAGATAGAGTACTGTGCTGAAGCACGTCCTTACTTTACTATACACGACAGTGAATTCAAAGAGTTTACTAGGGAATATGGAAAGACACCACCATCTGTGATACTGGGCGTAACAAATCCTTTTTTCATAAAGCTGCTCAAAGATTGGCCTCATATGCTGCGATTAGTTGATAATCAGGTAATATTAAAAACGATAAATTAATATTCATATATTGATGTCTCTATACCAAACTTTACAAAAAGGAAATCTTGTTTATTATAGATTAGCATACAGCAGCATCAGCAAACCTAACCCCTGCGGGTTAGGGACCCCTGCGGGTTAGGGGTTCAAGAATTTACCCGCGGTAAGGCATGCCTGTCGCAAGAGGCGACTAAAATCCAATAGTTCCCGCGACAGTCGGGTCTTTATACCGGAACGACCCGGATTTTTTATCCGGCCAAGGACTGTCATTCTAGCAAAATTCCCCAAAAATTACTTTGAGGAATATTTTTGCGGCTACAACAACAACAACAACATCAGCAAATTCAAAAAAAATATACGTAATGGAGACTCTGTAACATCATTAAACACCAGTAATACCGGCATAGTTAGAAAAGGTGCTCCCAATAGAAGTTCTCTAGTACAAATACTATTACCAGCGATGGTACAACTCCAGGACTGTATACAAAGAACAAACCATTTCTTAAGAAAGACAAGAATTTAATTAAAAAAGTTCTAGCAGGTATTAAAACTAAAAGACCTGACCATGTCCAAACTGCTTTGTTACGTCGAAAGTTTTCTGATACCATTGGAACGCTATATAGCTTCTTTAATGCTATTAAAGAAAGATATAAGCCCATTTAAGTCAGCGCCAAACGCCAATGCGTTTAAATTAGATGATTTTCTATCCACAATTGAACAATCTGGACCACATTTAACCTCCCCGTTAAAGGGTGATTGGAAGGGTCTATATAGGAAATTCTTCAATTCACCTAATTTTCGTGGATGGTATGATTCAAGACATCGGGAACTGCAATTAAACTTACAGGCCTTGCAGCTACAGGCGCTTTCCGTAGCTAATCTTGAGCAATGGGCACAAGATAAGCAAGAAGTAGAAATTATAGATATGATACTTAAACTAAAACAGAAAATGAATCTCTACAACGATAGTAGTAATAGCTCCACGCAAGAGCAAATACGCCTCCAAATTAAATGCATGAAGAATTTATTGCCTAATGATTTAAAAAATATACTTAATATTTGATTTAAAAGTTTATATATTCTGTAGTCTGCATCACCAAGACCAAGAGAATGTATGTAATTATTATTGTTGAGTGATAAATTTTTAGGAATCATTTTGTTTAATTTTAATAAAAAGAGAATTTCAAAAAAAAAAAAAAAAAAATTATTTTTGTATGTATACTCCAAGTGGTAAGATTTCTTTAATATTTGTTTTTAATTAGTGAGCCGGAGCTTAACTTACCCCTAAGTTTAATTTCGTGTTTGAAATTTTCCAATCACGAAGAATCAGTTATTTTTAATAAGTCTATATAAATTATAACTTTATTTTATAAGCTTATATTATCTATAGGTAAAGATATTACAACTTCTCCTACTAATCTTGCCTCATTTGCATCATTCGCAACAATTATTCGCTGATCTTGCTCATTAGTCATAGAAACTATTTCATAGCAAGTGCTATCTTGCGTTAAATCAGATGTTTCAATAGAGTGTGGTGATAAAATCTGTTTAGTTACTTCTAGACTTTCAATACGCAATGTTTCTAGTAAATAAAACCCATTTTCATCGATGCGGTATGTGAACCTCTTGTGTCCAGAAGGTAGTTTAAAGTCGTGCTTTTTGATTAAATGCTTCGACAGATACTTACTATGTTTAAATAATTTATCGCAGCAATGACACATATAAATAAAGGGACTATTTCCGTGAACTTCCAAGCAGTGCTGAGAAATTTTTTTGAAAAATAAAATTATAAGAAATGCTAAAAGTGATTTAAATATTTATAATATTACCCTTCTCAGTAAATTATATGTTCTTACGGTGTAGTTGCAGCCTGCTTCTTGACAACGATGAACGTGATTGCTATGAATATGCATCATATGCTTCTCTAGGTCGCTTTTACGGACACAGCGATGTTCACATTCAGTGCATTTAAAAGGTTTATCTTTAAGATGTCGATATCGTATATGTGTTGCTAAGGAACTTGAAGATGGGCACGACATGTCGCAGAGACTACATTTATAGCAGTTTATATGGTTTAAGAAATGTGAACGTAACAACTTTTCGGTGGCAAAATATTTAAAGCACTGCTCGCATTGGAATTTGTGCGCTGTAAATTCAAAAAAAAATATTTATTTAATTATGTGAATAAAAATGTTACTTCTGCAAGCTTACTGTTGTTTTCTGGTTGTCTCCGTAGATGATCGAATAGTGTTGTTCTAGTCCGAAAAACTTCACCACAATTCTGGCACGCAGCAAATTTTTTGTTGGAATGTGTGAGAATATGCTCAATCAGTCTATATCTATTATCCAAAAGTTTATGACATATACTCCACTTGCATTTCACTTTTGGCCTTATATCATTTGGGGATTTTTCAATTTCATACTCAAATGATGCATGCTGAATAATGTGATCATGAAATTCAACGATAGATACAAATGTTCGTTGACAATCTAACCATTCGCAAACGAAGTTATATTTTAAGTCCGGTATCTTATCAAATTCTTTAGTCGGCGCTTTGCATTTCGGAATACTTTTATTTTGTTCGCATTCATATTTTCCTCTTATTAAAAGGCCAGTGTAATATCCATGATAGTAAATGTGCCGTTTAATTTCCATAAAATTATTTGTTTTGAAGGTGCATTCAATCCACGGACACGAACTGATTGCGTTGTTTTCTTGGTGGAGTTCGTCGAAATGCGATGTAATATGTTCATTTAATTCCCAGATATCGTCGAAAAATAATTTACATTCTTTCCAATCACACGCTATGGGCGGAATTATTTTCTTACTTTTCTTCCTTGAAGACATTTTGTTTTCTACTTTTCAATCAGGAATCATAGCCTGCTTCCCGAAAATATTTGACATTAGCGATGTCAAAAATATGAACGAATCGAATAACTCGATTTACGTTACATAAAATGAGTACCAAAATAAACGTCTTTCATACCACCCTGCAAGACGGGAAGCTGTTGCCTAACATGTTATCCGTCTGTTACTTTACATACGTGCATATGTTATTTGAATTGTTACTTTTCATCTAGCCGTGGGAAAAACATAACAAATTTCCCCGCTTTGCCTTATATATATTTGCCTATTTTAATTTTCGTATATTTTTTTACCGTATTTGTAATACATCTGTTATTCAAAACAAGATCAATGTTACTCGATCTGGCAGCAACTGGCTATTGAAAACAACCCTGCAAGACGGGTAGCTGTTGCCTAACATGTTATCCGCCTGTTACTTTACATACGTGCATTTGTTATTTGAATTGTTACTTTTCTTCTAGCCGTGGGAAAAAAATAACAAATTTCCCCGCTTTGTTTCACGTACGTGTGATTCTCTTTTTCATTCACTCGCATTGTATTTATCGGTATGCGACATATATTCGCCTTTTTTAATTTTCGTATATTTTTGTTACCGTATTTATAATACATGTGTTATTCAAAACAAGCACGTATGTTACTCGATCTGGCAGCAACTGGCTATTGAAAACAAACGTACATGATATCGTATCTGCTACCCATGTGTTGTTGAAAACATAATCACTTGTTAGCATATCTATGGGCGGTGACTTGTTCAAAACAAATGCATTTGTTAGCGGACCTGTCACCGGTGACTTATTTAAAACAAATGCACTTGTTATCGGACCTGTCACCGTTGACTTATTTAAAACAAATGCACTTGTTATCGGACCTGTCACCGGTGACTTATTTAAAACAAATGCGCTTGTTATCGGACGGGTTACTCATATTGACTATTGACCTTTTACCTATATTTCCTTTAAAATGAAAAATAGCATTTTTTAAGTTTATTTTTGTTTATTAAAAATATAAATAATAAAAATTTACATATTTACATTTTTATTGTATAAAGTTATAGTTCATTTTACAAATTGTTCAATTTCAATTTGAACACATAAAAACCTGTGATTTTATATAAATATATACTACAGAATATTACTTATATAATAATTTGTGTTACTTAATAGACAATGGTACTAGAAATTATACTTAACTCTCAAGATATACATATAAATGCATGTACATAGGATAATTAATAAATTAATTAAATAATTTAAATAATAAACATTTACATATTTGACTAAATACAGTTATTTTTTTTTAAATAAATACATAATGAATTCATTTTAAATATAAGCATATCAAAATCTATAATTTTATATTAATATATACTAAAGCATATTATTAAACAATAAATAAATCCTTTGAAAGCATTGTATTTCCAGTATATTTCCAGCATATTATTGCAAGTATTTCCTGGTGACATCGCTATTCCTTCAGGATATCTGAATTAAGAAGATAATAAGAAGAAAAGTATTACTTATATGGCAAATATCAATTTTTAAAAATTTTAAATTAAAAGGTTTACTTGGAAAATATGACCGAAACATTTTTCTACACATATCCGTTAGATAACGTTTAAAAATAAATAATTTCTACAGTTTTACAATAATTTCACAATTCAATCCTTTTTTTTTTTCAAATTAGTAATTTTTATTTACAGCTACAGTAAAATATATACAACTTAAAACTAATATTAAAACTAAAATTATATACAGTTTAAATCTAAAATATGTACAACTTAAAACTAATATTAAAACTAAAGTATATACAGTTTAAATCTAAAACATGTACAACTTAAAACTAATATTAAAACTAAAGTATATACAGTTTAAATCTAAAACATGTACAACTTAAAACTAATATTAAAACTAAAGTATACATAGAACTTGAATCTAAAAACTATAAATTATTTTAATTCACATTAATATTTGAACTTAACCTAGCCCTACTTTTATGTTTTTTTTGTTTAAGCCTATTGTGGCTTAATGATACAAATCGCCTGATCTCATATAAAAGAACATCCTTTTCTTTGTCTGCAAAAATATCTGAAAAAAATATTAAATTGGTTATGATGTTTGTAATATCTTGATAAATGACTGCTTACCCATAATAATTGAGACGCTCTTTAATTTAAGTAAGGACTTCTTTTCCTTGCGACCCTCTAAATTGTAATGGTAGACCAATTCGTCTGCCATTAAGCCACGCAGAACTCCGTCTACACTGCCTTTTGAGCCCTTAGCCTTAATCAAAAGCCGCATCTGTAATAGAGAAACGAATTAAAAAAAAAAATAATAAAAATAAAGAAAATAAAAATACTTACCATAGCATCTGCGCTAGCTCTATTTTGGAGCTTTTCTTCAACAAAGCTCAGATTTTCTTCCGATGACATGGGAAGTTTAGAAGCTAGCTCCATGTATTCTTCTCCTTCCATGTCACCGGTGATGCGACTTAATGACTGCTAAATTTGTACACCGCATATGTGTATGACTGGCACATGCACAACAAAAATGCCAAATTTTCACAAAAAAACCAATTTTTTTTTAAATAAATTACATCAAACTAAAAGATATTTACATAAACTTTATTTTAAATATGATTATAACTAATTTAAGTTAAATGTTTAAACAAAAAATTTACTTTTGTTACACTGCTAAATTTGTACACCGCATATGTGTATGACTGGCACATGCACAACAAAAATGCCAAATTTTCACAAAAAAACCAATTTTTTTTTAAATAAATTACATCAAACTAAAAGATATTTACATAAACTTTATTTTAAATATGATTATAACTAATTTAAGTTAAATGTTTAAACAAAAAATTTACTTTTGTTGCACTGCTAAATTTGTACACCGCATATGTGTATGACTGGCACATGCACAACAAAAATGCCAAATTTTCACAAAAAAACCAATTTTTTTTTTAATAAATTACATCAAACTAAAAGATATTTACATAAACTTTATTTTAAATATGATTATAACTAATTTAAGTTAAATGTTTAAACATAAAAAGAACGTTTGTTAAAACATTGCCAATTTGTACACCCGCATATGTGTATGACTGGCACATGCACAACAAAAATGCCAAATTTTCACAAAAAAACCAATTTTTTTTTAAATAAATTACATCAAACTAAAAGATATTTAAATAAACTTTATTTTAAATTTGAGTTTAACTAAATTAAGTATAATGTTTAAACATAAAAAGAACGTTTGTTAAAACATTGCCAATTTGTACACCCGCATATGTGTATGACTGGCACATGAAATACAAAAATGCCAAATTTTCACAAAAAAACCATTTTTTTTTAAAATAAGTTTGATTAAACTTAAAGAGAATTGAACAAACTTTCTTTTAAATTTAATTTTAACACTTCCGCACTAAGTTATATACATATACATTAATAAATGAAAAACTTACGTTTTGATTATTTATGAAGGACGTTGATATTCGTATTAATAGGTACACTTGAAGCTTGCTTTTTTTCCAAATAAAATGCTGTGTTGTGGTGGCTGATTCGATGAACAACGCTGAAATAAACAATATTGTTATTCTCATAAAACCAAAAATAAAATGTAAATATCATATGTACATACATATGTACATATGCGCACATTCGTCTTTATGCACGTACGTATATATACACATATGCATATGTTGTTATCTTACCTTATTTCTTGATCTAAAGTTGCTCCCACTCTGCTACAGCTAATAAAGAAATTATTAAGAAACAAATAATTAATTATTATTTACAAATTTATTTATATTTTATAAAATAACACATCTCACCTCTTAGCGTCTTCGGTTCAAAAAGTAAATGGCGGAAATTTTCAAAGGCCATATTTGAAAATGTGTATACATACATTTCTTTCTAATGTACTAGACAATCGTTATCGATATATGGTACTCGTCTTACTACAGAAACTGCCTATGAGAAAGAAAAAATAGTTTTGTGGATGTAGTGGTAGAGCAGCAAAATTTTACGATATTAGTTCCGAAATGGTTACCTCCGTCTTGCAGGGAAATGTACATGATATCGTATCTGCTAGCCATGTGTTGTTGGAAACATAATCATTTGTTAGCATATCTATTGGCGGTGAGTTATTCAAAACAAATGTCTTTGTCACCAGACCTATCACCGGTGAGTTAAACAAAACAAATGTCTCTCTTCTCCGATTCCTTTACCTATATTTCCTTTAAAATGAAAAATAGCATTTTTATGTTTATTTTTGTTTATTAAAAATATAAATAATAAAAATTTACATATTTACATTTTTGATTTAAAAAGTTATAGCTTTTTTATGAAATATTTAAATGAAAATTGTTAATTTAAATTATTTTTACATATATGCTCAACAAAATTAATGGCACATTCATTTGTAATACTTAATAGATAGACAATGGTACTAAAATTTTGTCTAACTAAAGATAAGTTTTAGAGTAATTAAAATATTAAGACAGCCGCTCCGGTGGAAAAACTCCACTCCGTTGGAAATATCATGTGGAGTAGGACCTGGTTGAACCAACGGTGTTGTTAATTCGGTTTTATTCGTGACAGCTATCTACGCCAGTAAAGAAGAAGTATACCAATGGAATCTGAAATATACAAAAAATAATTATTATGATGTATTTTATAGATTTTTTATCTTTATTGCTAGCATATACGACCGGTTAATATAATACAATTAATCGCAATAAAAGCTTTACAAAGAACATAGCTATTTGCATACATTATTTGTTAATGCTTGGTACATACGTAACAAAAATGTAAAATTTTTACGAAAAAATAAAATTTTTTTAATAATATATATCATGAAATAAAAGATAATTAAATAAACTATCTTCCAAAACTCATTTAAACAAATTTGAGTTAAATATTCAAACAAAAAGAGAACTTTTGTTACACCATTGCTTTTCTACACCCGCATATATGGTATGTAGGACGCACATGCAATACAAAAGTGCAAAATTTTCACAAAAAAATTAAATTTTTTAAAATAAATTTCATCAAACTAAAAGATAATTAAATAAACTTTATTTTAAAACTCATTTAATCAAATTTAAGTTAAATGTTTAAACAAAAAAATTAACTTTTGTTACATTGCCAAATTTGTACACCCGCATATGTGTATGACTGGCACGCAATACAAAAGTGCAAAATTTTCACAAAAAAATTAAATTTTTTTAAAATAAATTTCATCAAACTAAAAGATAATTAAATAAACTTTATTTTAAAACTCATTTAATCAAATTTAAGTTAAATGTTTAAACAAAAAAATTAACTTTTGTTACATTGCCAAATTTGTACACCCGCATATGTGTATGACTGGCACATGCAATACAAAAGTGCAAAATTTTCACAAAAAAATTAAATATTTTTAAAATAAATTTCATTAAACTAAAAGATAAATAAATAAACTTTATTTTAAAACTCATTTAATCAAATTTACGTTAAATGTTTAAACAAAAAATTAAATTTTGTTACATTGCCAAATTTGTACACCCGCATATGTGTATGACTGGCACATGCAATACAAAAGCGCAAAATTTTTACATAAAAATCAAATTTTTTTAAAATGAATTTCCTCAAACTAATAAACAATTAAATAAACTTTAATTTAAAATTCATTTTACTTAATTTAAGTTAATTTAACAGAACCTTTGTTACAACGTTGCCAATTTGTACATACATACGAATATATGAATGACTGGCACATGTACAACAAAAATGCAAAATTTTTACCAAAAAACCATTTTTCTTAAATAAGTTTGATTAAACTTAAAGACAATTGAACAAACTTTCTTTTAAATTTAATTTTGACAAATTTAAGTTAAACAATTTATCACAACAAAAGGTTTTCAAAGACCTTGCTATTTGCATATACGTTTGGTACATGCTTACATGTACATATGTGTGTCTGGCACATAAACAACAAAAGTAGAATTTATACAAAACAATTTCTTTACACTGCAACTACGGCCAAATGGATACACACTTTCGCACTAAGTTATATAAACATTAATAAATGAAAAACTTACGTTTTGATTATTTATGTTTCTGGAAGAACGTTTTGCGATGATGATCCTATCGATGATATTAATTCACTTGAAGCTTGCGTTGATAATCCAAATATAATGCTTTGATGTGGTGGCTATTGATTCTATGAACAACGCTGAAATAAACAATATTGTTATTCTCATGATAAAACCAAAAATCAAACGTAAATATCACATGTATGTACTACATACATATGTACATGAATGCACATTCGTCAATATGCACATACATACATATGTATATACACATATGCGTATGTTGTTATCTTACCTTATTTCTTGATTTAATGTTGCTCCCGCTCTGCTACAGCTAATAAAGAAATTATTAAGAAACAACTAATTAATTATTAGAAATTTTATAAAATAACACATCTTACCTCTCAGCGCCTTCAGTTAAAAAAGTAAATGGCGGAAAATTTTCTTCTAATATGTATACTAGATAATCGTTTTCGATATACATATGCTACTCGTCTTACTACAGAAACTGCCTATAGAAATGAAAAAATAGTTTTGCGGATGTAGTGGTAAAGCAGCAAAATTTTACAATATTCCCTGCAAGACGGGGGTAACCATTTCGAAACTAATATCGTAAAATTTTGCTGCTTTACCACTACATCCACAAAACTATTTTTTTCCTTCCTAAAGGCAGTTTCTATAGTAAGACGAGTACCATATATCGATAACGATTGTCTAGTATATTAGAAAGAGATGTGTGTATACACATTTTCAAATATGGCCTTTGGTTACATTGACTCATACAGTAGTAAGGGAGTAGTCATAGAAGACATCGTAAAACCTTGGCTTGGACGAAAAATAATGAATGTATCCCATTTTGTATATTAAATTAATTCAAATCACCAATAGAACATCGAAAGGAAACTCCCAGTAGAGCTTAGAGGTGGAGGCTATCATCAACTGCAGAGGATTACCTGAAGGTAATTTCATTGTCAAGAATAATATGGAGAAAGACATAAATGCATGGACGGAAGAGTTGGAAGGCAAATACCAGCATAAGGCCAGGCAACTTCTCCTCAGATACACAAGCATATTTGACTAGGATGGCAACAAATCAGGCAGGACAAACGTTCTGAAACCTCCTTTTGATACTGATGATGCTAGGCGGATTCGTCAAGCTCCTCGAAGTGTTCCGCTTGGCGAAACGTGAAACTGTGAGCCAAACAATAAAAGAAATGAGCAAGAGTGATGTTACCGAACAATCCGCAAGTCCATGGAGTTCTCTAGTAGTACTTGAGAAAAAGAAGAAGGTCAGTTGCGGTTCTGCGTAGACTATCGGAGATTAAATGATGTTAAAAAGAAAGACATTTATCCGATGTCCAGGATCGAGACTACTCTGGACTCGTAGACTGGCACAGAATGGTTCTCAACACTCGGCCTTAAGAGCGGTTATTGGCCAGTGGAAGTAATTGAGGAAGATAAGGTGAAGACTGCCTTCAGTGCTGGAAACGGTAAATCACCGTGATACCCTTTGGATTATGCAACGCGCTCGCGATTTTTGAAAGATTAATGGACCATGTTCTCAAGGGACTGCATTGGAAAACATGTTTGGTGTATCAGATCCGTCGTATTGTGTAAAAGCTTTGGTGAACTTCTGAACAATTTGGGAGAAGTTTTCCAGAGGATAGCTGGTTATGCGATAGGAGGCGTACTTTCATAGATAATTGATGGGCAGGAGAAGGCAGTTTCCTACTATAGCCGGTCTATTAAAAAGCCGGAGCGGAACTACTGCGTAACTCGGAGAGAACTAATAGTTACGACGGACCCTGTTCAAGTAGCTACTGTAGTTCAAGAACCCTGAAGGACGGTTAGCTCGGTGGATTGAGAGATGGCTAAGTTGTGACTTCACTAACGAGCACCGCAAAGGAAATTCCCAAGGGAATGCAAACGCCATGTCCCAAAAGGTAAAGAAGACATTATGTTATGTTCGGCTAATGACAATTACATCAGCAGAAGAGTGGGAGGAAAGCCCAATAGTCTCAGTGGAGGGCATCTGGGACTTTTGAAAACCGTGGGGAAGATTAAACAGTGGTTCTATTGGGTTGGATGCCGTAAATCGGTCACGGAATGGATTGCAAACTGCAAGGAGTGTATTGCCGCAAAAGGGCCTAAATCCTGAAGACATGCACAGATACAGCGATATAATTCAGGTGCTCTACAGGAGGTCTACATATTTCCAAACCAGGAAACTAAAATTGTTGCGGATGCGTTCACCTACACCTGTGTTGCCAGATACGGTGCATCTATAAAACTGCACAGCTCAGGATGATTGGGATATCCACATACCTTTGTTCCTGATGGGATATCGGTCCATAGTGCACAAAACAACGGGTAAAATACCAGCAAGGATACTCTTCGGTAGCGGGCTTCGGTTGCCTAGTGATTTAAAGTTTGGAGTAAATGGTTATGCAAGAAGAATTGTGAAGAACGCGTCTAACGTCCTAGAAGAGATAAGAGTGATAAATGCTCTTGCTCAGAGATAGAGATTTAGTATTGCTATACAATCCACCATGGAAGGTTTGTCCCTGAAACTTCAATGCAATTGGGTAATCAAACAGCTAAGCGACGTAGTGCATTGAATTCATACCATTGGGAACCTAAGACACGAAATGAAAGTGGTCCACATTGAAAGGCATTTGAAGCAGCAAATGTGTCTGATCGGGACAATAAGGCTCCACCAAAGCTCCACAACAGTGTGACTGATGAAAAGGAGATGCCGGTAATTAAAGCACATTTATTGAGTTCTTTGCAATTAAGAAATTGAACAACAAATTTGGACTTTTACTTAACAATTCAGTGATCGAACTCTAAGGATTTGGAAAATCATCAGGGTTTATCTAGCAAAATCATTACAATAATATCACTTAAGGTCAAGTGATCTAATGGTCAGAATTACAGAATTATAGTTGTTGTTGTTGCATCGGCTAACTACCCCCGCTTAGGGACATGCTAATTAATCTAGGTCATCTAATGGAAGGTATAGGAAACGAGCTGTACCGACGTAATCGGACCAGAGGGAGAGGGGGGTTAAATGCGTCGGTTTCAGGACCATGTAAAAGGTGTTTAGTTCCGTGTGGAGACTCTCCACAGGCAGGACATACGTTGGGTATGTTGGGGTCGGGTCTGGATAGGTAGGAGTGTAACCTGCTACAGTAGCCAGACCTAAGTTGCGCCAGTATTATGCGGATCTCTTGAGGCAGGCGGGGGGCCTGCCAATCGAGATTCGTATGGGTAAGTGGTCCGATGCTAGTGTCAGTATAGTTCGCCAGGGTATACGGTTTATCAGACCACTAGTTATGTCTGGCGAGCTTTGGCAGTTACCCACACTCTGGTAGGGGTATTATCGTTCACAGTGCAGAATGTCGAATCGTCTATCTGTTACGCCAGTATTACGCGGGACTCTCGAGACAGATCGAGCTCCCTCCATCTGCTATGGGTGGGGATAGTTTTTGAAGGTGGATGGCGTTTAGTGCCTGTCTGTACACCGTCCTGTCCAACGGTTGTTGTACGTGTTACTGATAGTGTCCTTAAATCTAGTACTGCCTTTCTGATGTGCCTGGGTGGGGGTTCACCCTCTATTAGATGTCTGTATGGTAGCATCCCAGTAGAAATTGCTCGCATAGAAAAGCATTATGCATTATTTGTTTAGGCATCGCGGCCGCGATAGCCGAGTGGTTAGCATTGCGTACTGAAATTCGGAAGGCTCGGGTTCATATCCCAGTGCCAGCAACATCCAAAAGTTATGGAAAATTAATTTAAATAAAAAAATTAAATTAAATTTTCTAATTGCGGTCGCCCCTCGGCAGGGAATGTCCACCCCTCCGAGTGTATTTCGGACATGAAATAAAGGCTCCTCGTTAAAAAAAACCATCAGCCGTTCGGAGGCGGCTTAGTATAAACTGTAGGTCCCTCCAATTGTTGGAAAAACATCAAGACGCAAAACCACAAATTGGAGGAGGAGCCCGGCCGAAAATCGCATCAGCGGTTACAAAGTGCCAATTATATATATATATGCCTGGACCTTCTTTAACTGCATCTCGCTCGTCCCCGCCCAGATCGGTGCAGCACAGTTAACTACCGGCCGGCCAATTGCTTTGTAGGTAGCCAGCAAGGTTTCTTTGTCTTACCCCAGGTGATGTTGTTGTTGTTGTAACCGCAAAAATATTCCTCAAAGTAATTTTTGGGTTGAGGGAGTGACAGTCCTTGGCGGGATAAAAAATCCGGGTCGTTCCGGATAAAGACCCGACTGTCGCGGGAACGATTGGATTTTAGTCGCCTCCTACGACAAGCATGCCTTACCGCGGGTAAATTCTTGAACCCCTAACCCGCAGGTGCTGCCGGCTAGCGCTATTTTAGAGTATTTTATTGCGGCTCTGGAGTTTTGCGGATATTGCGGTCATATGCGGAGTGAAAGAGAGCAGGCTGTCGAATGTGACTCCTAGTAACTTTGTGTTGTTTGTAGTCGGAATTTTGACGCCATAGAGTTCGAACCTGTACCCCTTCGCCCAACTGTGATAGCTGAGGATTTTGTCGGCTGTATTCGTAATTGTCTTGCAGTGAAGAAGTGGGAAAAATCGTCGGGTAGCAGTTTACTTTCGAACATAGATCACCAATATCCTGGCCAGGCGCCAATATCGAGCAATCATCGGCATATGAGATCAAGGAAACTTCTTCTGGTGGAGGAAGGAGTTTCGAGATATAGAAGTTAACCAGTAATAGGGAGAAAACATCATCCTGCTGAACCCCTTGTTTAATCATCCTGAGTTTCGATGTTTAAACTCGAAATTCAACAGATAATTGGCGACCACTCAGGTAGCCCATGATCCACCTCTTAAGCCCGGTCGGGTTGGTTAAGTCTATTGACTATCTGAGTGTTTATGACGTTAAGTGCTGTTGTTGTACTATGAACTTTGCGGAAACCATTTGATGTGTTGCTAGACTCGCTACTGGGGAGAGGAGAGATATCGACCGATATGATTTTCCGTTGTTGGATGGTTTTGCTGGCTTGAGTAGCGGGACCACCCTGCCCACATATCGGGTATTTTTAGCGTGGTCAAAGAAAGATTGAGCACCTTGGTGAGGATGTCTGCTCCCGCTAGTCCTACATGTTTTAGCATCACTTATTTCGTCGGGCCAATAGATTTGGAGGTTATCGCGAAAACAAATTCGGGTATTTTGCGGTTACAACAACAACATACAGGCACTAAACGCCATTCACCAGGAGTCAGTCAACATCCTCAAAAGCTCCCTCCCTGTGAATGGCGTCATCGGAGTCAAATTACCACCCATAGCAGATGAAGAGCTAGAGTTGCCTCGCTACAACAAGAGCAACAACTCTTCATTCGCAGAACTATATCAATGCCACCGTATAACTCGTACAACTCATCGTTCCATCGTCTGCGCTATTCGCCTTAGCCAATGCGCAAAACTTTTCTCTTGAAGGCTCACAGACTTGTAGAGTGTAATTTTGGATTGTCGATAGAGGACTTTAGTTCAACAGGTGCTGACAAAAGTGATTCTGCGTTGGAGTTCAAGGGTAAAATTTTTTTTGGTGTTAAGGCTTACGCCCAGATAGACGAAATTATCTACGATCTCGGCCTTTATGGATGTCACAGTGAAGTGGAAATTGAATTTGCGGCTACAAAACAACAAGAATTATGGTATCGCTCTCACTTTTGCAAATACATGTGTAATCGCCTTTATATACATATTTAGCTTATTTTAAGAACCTTGAAATGTGACGAAATGAAATGCCAATAATTAAATTTGAGCGGCTATAAAAGCTGCCAAATTACTGATAAATTGTACCTTAAATACGATTTTTTTGTAATAGGTGGGTTTATGGCCCACTTTTCGGAAGAAAAAGTTATGTTCATGTTAATCTTTGTGATGTCAGCTCAACAGTGCAAAAGTGAAAGTGACTGGGCTCTATATTTATTTTAAATTTTTAAATAAAATATACTGTGCAAACTACATAAACTAATTCAGACAAGTGACTCCACTGAAACTGAACAAAGTGAAGTGAAAGTGAAACCTTGTAAATAACAAATTGTGTTATTTGCATGGATTGGCGCTCCATCAAAACTAAATAATATAAAATAAATAAATAAATAGTTCACACTAGCTGAACAGAGACAAATATATTAATTATAATAATAAATCATATATAAAAAGCTCTGGTATTAAAGAAAGGCGCCTAAAAGTATGCAGGAAAATTTGCATTTGCTCCTGCCGTTTCCAAATTAGAGTTGCCAAAAAGCTGTGTTGAAAAATCCACTGTTTTTTTTTTTTTGGGACTAAATTGGTCATTTTGTAAAAATGGGACTAAATCGGTCACCACAACGTGGAAACGTTAACCAAAGCCAACAGCAACAACAAGCGCCACAACAACAGCACCAAAAGCGAATACAACGATTGGAAAATGAGCCCTCTGCTCTTGTAGTCCCTTCTAGGACTACTTTACCAGCCCCTTCATGGGCTCAATCGCCGATTACCGCAACTCCTCCAGCTCCTTCTAGAGTCGAAACGCAAGACTTTACCGAAAATAGCGCTGCAAAGAAAGCAGTAATTCAAACGGGAATCGATCGCTACATTCTTGTGAAAAGGAAACGGTCACCCCAAAAAAATAATGAACAAAATCAAAGCAAAATTGTCAAAACTACAAGAGAAAAAGACAGCATGAGCAATAATCGATTTCAAATGCTTTCTCATGCTGATGATCAAGTGCGTGTGCAGAAAACGTCCAAGCCGCCGCGAATTTATCTTAGAGAAGCGAACTCTAGCAACCTTGTCAACAAATTGATAGATCTAATTGGAAAAAATAACTTCCATGTAGTCCCAATTAAAAAGGGAAATATTCAGGAAGTGAAAGTGCAAACCTACGGAGAAGATAGCTATCGCAAGGTGGCAGATAATTTCGAAAAGGAAAAGAAGTCCTTCTATACCTTCCAGCTCAAAAGTAGTCGTAGCTTAGCAGTCATCCTAAAGGGCATTGAACACAGTGTAAGTCCCTTGGAAATAGAAAGTGCCTTGAAAGAAGAAGGTTTCAGGGTTAGAAACGTATTCAACATCAAAAATAAGGCTAACATACCTCAGCCAATGTTTAGGGTTGATATTGAGCCAGATTTCCAGCTCTTAAAAAAGGGAGAAGTTCATCCCATTTACAAACTGCGGTACCTTCTTCACCGTCGTATTTCCGTGGAAGAACCACATAAGCGAACAGGTCCTGTTCAGTGCCATAATTGTCAAGAATTTGGCCATACGAAGCGATATTGCACTTTACAAAGTATATGTGTCATTTGTGGAGATTTACACAGTTCAAAAGACTGTATGAAATCTAAAACAACCCCTGAGTCTAAAAAATGTAGCAATTGCGGTGAAAATCACACCGCCAATTACAGGGGTTGTCCAATATATATTTCTCTAAGAGGCAAGGGCAGTAAAAAAGCTTCTAACAACTTTCCTGCCTCTCAGCCTCAATCAAAAGCTACCGAAACAAAGCATACTAATACCAACTTTATATCCTACGCCCAAGCTTTAAAAGGTGTACCTCAGCTCACAACACAAGAAACGTCCATCCCGTCCGTTCCGTCTGTTAACTCACTTGAAAATACGCTAAACTGCTTTATACGCATGATGCAAGAACATATGACGTCAATGCAAAGTATGATACAAGACTTAATTCGAAATCAAAATCTCCTCCTTCGAGCGATATTGTCTAAGCCATGAACGACCTTAAGATATGTTATTGGAATGCCAACGGCTTGGTCCAACACAAAAATGAACTTCAACTCTTCTTAGAAAATCAAGCAATAGATATAATGCTAATCTCCGAAACTCATTTGACCAAATTTAACAACTTCAATATTGATACATTTCTGTTTTATGACACCAAACACCATGAAAGGAAAGCGCGCTCTGGAACTGGAATACTTATCAGGCAAAAAATTAAACATTATATAATGGAAGAGTACTGTAAAGACTACCTTCACGCTACCTCAGTTCATATATATGATAATTCTGGTGGAATAAACATTTCCGCCATATATTGTCCGCCCCGATACAACATATCAGAAACTCAATTTACTGATTTCTTCTCTAAACTTGGTAAACGGTTTCTAGTAGCAGGTGATTACAACGCAAAACATTCCTTCTGGGGATCTAGGTTAATATCTCCAAAGGGTATAAATTTATATAAAGCCATTCAAAATAATGGTTTCGACGTTATATCTACCGGTCAGCCAACATACTGGCCAACTGATCTCAGCAAAACCACAGATTTGATTGACTTTGGAGTAACTTGTGGTATCAGTAGAGCACAAGTAAGCGTAAAACCCCTTTTCGACTTATCATCTGATCACTCGCCTTGTCTATGTTCCATTAACATAATTCCAGTTTTCAATGACTTACAGCTAGGCTTAACCAATAAATTTACAAATTGGCTTAAATACAGAAAATTCATTAGCGCGCATCTAAAATTGCTCATTCCTCTAAAATCAATAGCAGATGTCGACAATGCAGTTGATGGCTTTACAACATTACTTCATTTGGCAGCGAAAATTTCAACGCACGGCTTATCTAACACCCATAGAAGACAAATTTTCAACGGTCTTAAGGGTAACCAAAAAAAGACAACTAAGGAGAGATTGGCAGAGGTTTCGTCCCCGGCCTTAAAAAATGAGCTCAATATATGCATAAAAATGCTTCGGGATGTCCTGAAACAAAAAAAGGAAAACGAATTTCAAAAGTCCGTACAATCTCTGTCAGCTACATCTGATACCAACTACTCTTTGTGGCGAAAAGTTAAGAGTTTCAAAAGTCCCGTCACTTTCGACCCTCCATTGAGAACTCACAATGGTGAGTGGGCTCGAAGCGACCAGGAAAAGGGTATCTTATTTGCCATGCATCTTTCCACTGTATTTACACCAAATATTGGATACAAATCTCTTCCAGAATTTCGTGCAAATCCAGATAAAAATTTTATTCAATTTAATTTTAAATCACTTAAAGATGTTATTACTAACGACATAAAGAAAAAGAAAACTCCTGGATACGACAAATGTGGCAATTAAACACTTAATAGTATATTGAGACTACACTATTTTCCTAAATCCTGGAAGCTTTCGGAGATTATTATGATCCCTAAACCAGGTAAAGATCCATCTTTGGTGGGCTCCTACAGGCCTATTAGCTTAATTACGGTATTCTCAAAAATCTTCGAAAAACTTTTATTAAAAAAAATATTACCGATTTTAGAATCGAAACAGACCATACCATGCCACCAATTCTCGTTTAGAGAAAAACACAGCACAATAGAGCAGGTGCATAGAATCGTAGCACACATAAGATCAGCGTTTGAAAACAAGCAATATTGTACTGCAGTGTCATCAGGGTTTATCTAGCAAAATCGTTACAATAATATCACTTAAGGTCAAGTGATCTAATGGTCAGAATTACAGAATTATAGTTGTTGTTGTTGCATCGGCTAACTACCCCCGCTTAGGGACATGCTAATTAATCTAGGTCATCTAATGGAAGGTATAGGAAACGAGCTGTACCGACGTAATCGGACCAGAGGGAGAGGGGGGGTTAAATGCGTCGGTTTCAGGACCATGTAAAAGGTGTTTAGTTCCGTGTGGAGACTCTCCACAGGCAGGACATACGTTGGGTATGTTGGGGTCGGGTCTGGATAGGTAGGAGTGTAACCTGCTACAGTAGCCAGACCTAAGTTGCGCCAGTATTATGCGGATCTCTTGAGGCAGGCGGGGGGCCTGCCAATCGAGATTCGTATGGGTAAGTGGTCCGATGCTAGTGTCAGTATAGTTCGCCAGGGTATACGGTTTATCAGACCACTAGTTATGTCTGGCGAGCTTTGGCAGTTACCCACACTCTGGTAGGGGTATTATCGTTCACAGTGCAGAATGTCGAATCGTCTATCTGTTACGTCAGTATTACGCGGGACTCTCGAGACAGATCGAGCTCCCTCCATCTGCTATGGGTGGGGATAGTTTTTGAAGGTGGACGGCGTTTAGTGCCTGTCCGTACACCGTCCTGTCCAACGGTTGTTGTACGTGTTACTGATAGTGTCCTTAAATCTAGTACTGCCTTTCTGATGTGCCTGGGTGGGGGTTCACCCTCTATTAGATGTCTGTATGGTAGCATCCCAGTAGAAATTGCTCGCATAGAAAAGCATTATGCATTATTTGTTTAGGCATCGCGGCCGCGATAGCCGAGTGGTTAGCATTGCGTACTGAAATTCGGAAGGCTCGGGTTCATATCCCAGTGCCAGCAACATCCAAAAGGGTTGGAAAATTAATTTAAATAAAAAAATTAAATTAAATTTTCTAATTGCGGTCGCCCCTCGGCAGGGAATGTCCACCCCTCCGAGTGTATTTCGGACATGAAATAAAGGCTCCTCGTTAAAAAAAACCATCAGCCGTTCGGAGGCGGCTTAGTATAAACTGTAGGTCCCTCCAATTGTTGGAAAAACATCAAGACGCAAAACCACAAATTGGAGGAGGAGCCCGGCCGAAAATCGCATCAGCGGTTACAAAGTGCCAATTATATATATATATATATGCCTGGACCTTCTTTAACTGCATCTCGCTCGTCCCCGCCCAGATCGGTGCAGCACAGTTAACTACCGGCCGGCCAATTGCTTTGTAGGTAGCCAGCAAGGTTTCTTTGTCTTACCCCAGGTGATGTTGTTGTTGTTGTAACCGCAAAAATATTCCTCAAAGTAATTTTTGGGGAATGTTGAGGGAGTGACAGTCCTTGGCGGGATAAAAAATCCGGGTCGTTCCGGATAAAGACCCGACTGTCGCGGGAACGATTGGATTTTAGTCGCCTCCTACGACAAGCATGCCTTACCGCGGGTAAATTCTTGAACCCCTAACCCGCAGGTGCTGCCGGCTAGCGCTATTTTAGAGTATTTTATTGCGGCTCTGGAGTTTTGCGGATATTGCGGTCATATGCGGAGTGAAAGAGAGCAGGCTGTCGAATGTGACTCCTAGTAACTTTGTGTTGTTTGTAGTCGGAATTTTGACGCCATAGAGTTCGAACCTGTACCCCTTCGCCCAACTGTGATAGCTGAGGATTTTGTCGGCTGTATTCGTAATTGTCTTGCAGTGAAGAAGTGGGAAAAATCGTCGGGTAGCAGTTTACTTTCGAACATAGATCACCAATATCCTGGCCAAGCGCCAATATCGAGTAATCATCGGCATATGAGATCAAAGAAACTTCAACTCTCAACGACAGCCGGTTCTACGTACCGGAGTTGACCCGGATTTTATCCGGCCAAGGGCTGTCACCCTTTCGGCGACCTAACCCCGTTTAGGTCAACAGGTATAATTAGTTTAAGTGCGTCATCGGAGCAATACCTCGCAGCTGGGTTGCTTCAAATCCTTCTAATCAGGGCTGGTGTAGAAACCAACCCTGGTCCGACGGACTATTTCTGCTGCGTGTGCACCAAAAGACTCCACCACTCCTCCATCTCGGTTAGGTGCAACCAGTGCAATGGTTGGAGTCATCTTAAGGTCTGCTCAGGCCTTAAGACACATAGGGAGTGGACCACACGTTATGTGGCCCCATGTTGCCAGCGCCCAAGTGCGCCCCCAGCCTCCACGGCAGTGCCTTCAGCACACTTACCCACTTTGGGTAACCCGCAGACCTCCACGGTCTCCCGGAGCTCCCCGCAACATGACTCCCGCCAACCCTCCCCCCCTTCCCCCCCCACAACCAGCTCCTCATCCTCCTCCCGTGCGAGGGCTACCCAGCAGCTCTTAGTCTTCCGCACAGTCTGTTCCGTGTGTCAGGCCTTAGTACGTCGGAATGTGACCTCAGTCAGATGCAATTCTTGCGCCGGCTGGTGTCATTTTCGGACGTGCTCGGGCCTGCGCACCACCCGTGAGTGGAGTGATGCGTACGTTGCCCCTTGCTGTAGGAGTCTGCCCCCGCCTGTTAACACGACAACACCGCCAATCAACACCAACGTGCGGAACCAACCTCAGCGGGTATTACAGCAGCAACACACGTCATCCACGCACCACTCCCTCACCCCCCGTATCACGAACGTTCCCCCGAGACGGACCCGACTCCTTCAATTCAACTGCAACGGACTCCAGGGGAAGATCGACGAGATAGTCGACTACATGAGCCGGGAGCATCTGTCAATTGCTGCGATCCAGGAAACTAAGCTGACCGCCCGCTCGGATCTTCTGAGTCGGGCCGGATACAACATAATCCGCAAGGATCGCGAGCGAGACCACGGAGGGGGTTTGGCGTTCATCCTGCACAACACCGTGCAGTATCGTCTCATCGACGGCGGCATCGACCGCAGGGATACTACCCTAGAATGTCAGGGCATAGCTATCCGGTCAGGCGATGCCAAGCTCGAAATATTTAGTATATACATTCCTCCCGTTACGAGTTGCCCAGTTGGATATAGCCCTGATATAGGTGCGCTACTCAGAGGCGAAAACCGTTTGGTTTTGGGCGACTTTAACGCGCACCACGATCTTTGGCATTCTAGCCTGTCAAATGACCGTAGAGGAATGGAGCTGGCGGAACAGATAGACGATTCGACATTCTGCACAATGAACGACAACACCCCCACCAGAGTTGTGGGTAATTGCCAAAGCTCGCCTGACATAACAATTGCGAGTGCTGGTCTGATAAACAGTATAGGTTGGCGACCTGTACTGACACTAGCATCGGACCACTTATCCATACACATCTCGATTGACAGACCTCCCGACTTTGTTTCCGCGGACCACCGGACCTTCGTTAACTTCAAAAAAGCTAATTGGACCGGCTTCACGGAATTCACTGAGAACGCCTTCAGTGCTCTCTCTACTCCAACAGACGTCACCTCTGGTGAACGATCATTCCGCAGGATAGTTGTGACCGCTGCCGCCCGCTTCATCCCGGCAGGCCGAATTGCGGAAATCCGCCCTAACTTCCCGTCCGAAGCGGCGGCTTTAGCAGCAAGGCGCGACATCCTCCGTAACTCCGATCCCGGGAATCCCTTAATCAGAGATTTAAATGCGGAGATTCGGACTGTTGTAAACAATCACAAGCGGAAAAAGTGGGAGGAGCACCTAAGGTCCTGCAATCTCTCCTCTGGGGCAACCAAGCTCTGGGCTACAGTCAAGTCGCTGTCTAACCCGACGAGACGCGATGACCGGGTGGAAATTTCATTCGGTGATCGCGCCTCGTCGGACCCGAAGAGATGCGCGAGCTATTTTAGCCGGCTTTTTACACTGCATCCTTCGGTAGACAAAGCGAAAAGACGTGTAACCCGTCGTATGCGCAAACTGCCAAACACAAGCGCGGCGCTTGATTTCTCCAGAGAAGAGGTTCAGGGGGTTATCGGGAAGGCGAAAGCCTCCAAATCCATCGGCCCTGACGGAATAAGCATGCTGATGCTAAAACATCTCGGACCAGCGGGAGCAGAATACCTCACTAAGGTCCTCAATTTGTCTTTGACCACCCTAATCATACCAGATTTGTGGAAGACCGGTAGGGTGGTCCCGCTACTCAAACCGGGGAAACCAGCCAACAAAGGAGAGTCTTATCGGCCGATAACTCTCCTCTCCCCAGTAGCGAAGACGCTTGAGGCCTTACTGCTCCCGAGTTTTACTCACCATCTGCGTCCAGCAGCACATCAGCATGGCTTCCGAAAAGTGCACAGTACCACAACAGCACTTAACGCCATAAACACCCAGGTGATCAATGGCCTGAACCAAAACCGACCCTGTGCGAGAACTGTCCTGGTAGCACTGGACTTGTCAAAAGCTTTTGACACTGTCAATCATTCAGTGCTACTCAGTGACATTGAGGAATCCTCATTACCGCCGGGGTTGCAGAGGTGGGTCATGGGCTACCTGAGTGGTCGTCAATCATCGGTCATATTCCGAGGTGAAACATCTAAATTGAGGAAAATTAAACAGGGGGTTCCGCAGGGTGGTGTCCTCTCCCCGCTACTGTTTAATTTTTACATTTCGAAGCTCCCTCCTCCACCGGAAGGAGTCTCACTAACCTCGTATGCCGATGATTGTTCGATATTGGCGTCCGGCCAGGATATTGATAGCCTATGTTCGAAAGTGAACGGTTACCTCGCTGATCTCTCCCGTTTCTTCACTGCACGACAATTAAAAATCCAACCGACGAAATCCTCGGCTACCCTCTTCACCAGCTGGACGAAGGAGTACCGGCTAGAACTCGATGTGAAAGTTGATGACGTAAAAATTCCAACTGTAAACAACCCTAAGATTTTAGGGGTCACATTCGATAGCCTGTACTCTTTCACTCCGCATACGACCGCAATTGCCGCAAAACTCCAGGGCCGCAACAAAATACTCAAAGCGCTAGCCGGCAGCACATGGGGTAAAGATAAAGAAACCTTGCTGGCAACCTACAAAGCAATTGGCCGGCCGGTCGTAAATTACGCTGCACCGATTTGGGCGCCGGGGACGAACGAGACGCAGTGGAGGAAACTACAAGCCTGCCAGAATACCGCCCTTAGGACTGCGACAGGAAACCTCCTGATGTCACCTGAACACCACTTGCACAGCGAAGCATCTATGCTACGAGTTAAGGAGCATAATGCTTTGCTGTGCAAGCAGTTCCTGTTGGGATGCCACCGCGCGGAGCACCCCAGCAGGCACCTCCTAGAAGCGGAGCCTCCGCCTAGGCACATCAGGAAGGGAGTACTTGACTACGACAGCACTATACAGCACCACGTTCAACAACCGCTGGACAGGACGGCTTACCGACAGACACTGAACGCCATTCACCAGGAGTCAGTTAACACCTTCCTAGACTCCCTCCCAGTGAATGGCGTACTCGGATCCAAACCACCACCCATCGCAGACAGTGAGCTCGAGCTGCCTCGAGAGACCCGCGTGACTCTGGCACAACTCAGATCTGGATACTGTAGCAGGTTAAACTCCTACATATCCAGACTCGACCCCAGCATACCCAACGTATGCCCTGCATGTGGAGAGTCCCCGCACGATACTAACCACCTCTTCACATGCCCCCTTAAACCGACCCATCTAACCCCCCTCTCCCTTTGGTCCAACCCTGTCGAAACAGCACGTTTCCTGGACCTCCCGTTAGATGACCTCGGCGACTTAGACTGATTATACCTGCCCTAAGCGGGGTTAGCGAACCGCTACAACAACAGCAACAACATCAAGGAAACTTCTTCTGGTGGAGGAAGGAGTTTCGAGATATAGAAGTTAACCAGTAATAGGGAGAAAACATCATCCTGCTGAACCCCTTGTTTAATCATCCTGAGTTTCGATGTTTAAACTCGAAATTCAACAGATAATTGGCGACCACTCAGGTAGCCCATGATCCACCTCTTAAGCCCGGTCGGGTTGGTTAAGTCTATTGACTATCTGAGTGTTTATGACGTTAAGTGCTGTTGTTGTACTATGAACTTTGCGGAAACCATTTGATGTGTTGCTAGACTCGCTACTGGGGAGAGGAGAGATATCGACCGATATGATTTTCCGATGTTGGATGGTTTTGCTGGCTTGAGTAGCGGGACCACCCTGCCCACATATCGGGTATTTTTAGCGTGGTCAAAGAAAGATTGAGCACCTTGGTGAGGATGTCTGCTCCCGCTAGTCCTACATGTTTTAGCATCACTTATTTCGTCGGGCCAATAGATTTGGAGGTTATCGCGAAAACAAATTCGGGTATTTTGCGGTTACAACAATAACATACAGGCACTAAACGCCATTCACCAGGAGTCAGTCAACATCTTCAAAAGCTCCCTCCCTGTGAATGGCGTCATCGGAGTCAAATTACCACCCATAGCAGATGAAGAGCTAGAGTTGCCTCGCTACAACAAGAACAACAACTCTTCATTCGCAGAACTATATCAATGCCACCGTATAACTCGTACAACTCATCGTTCCATCGTCTGCGCTATTCGCCTTAGCCAATGCGCAAAACTTTTCTCTTGAAGGCTCACAGACTTGTAGAGTGTAATTTTGGATTGTCGATAGAGGACTTTAGTTCAACAGGTGCTGACAAAAGTGATTCTGCGTTGGAGTTCAAGGGTAAAATTTTTTTTGGTGTTAAGGCTTACGCCCAGATAGACGAAATTATCTACGATCTCGGCCTTTATGGATGTCACAGTGAAGTGGAAATTGAATTTGCGGCTACAAAACAACAAGAATTATGGTATCGCTCTCACTTTTGCAAATACATGTGTAATCGCCTTTATATACATATTTAGCTTATTTTAAGAACCTTGAAATGTGACGAAATGAAATGCCAATAATTAAATTTGAGCGGCTATAAAAGCTGCCAAATTACTGATAAATTGTACCTTAAATACGATTTTTTTGTAATAGGTGGGTTTCTGGCCCACTTTTCGGAAGAAAAAGTTATGTTCATGTTAATCTTTGTGATGTCAGCTCAACAGTGCAAAAGTGAAAGTGACTGGGCTCTATATTTATTTTAAATTTTTAAATAAAATATACTGTGCAAACTAAATAAACTAATTCAGACAAGTGACTCCTCTGAAACTGAACAAAGTGAAGTGAAAGTGAAACCTTGTAAATAACAAATTGTGTTATTTGCATGGATTGGCGCTCCATCAAAACTAAATAATATAAAATAAATAAATAAATAGTTCACACTAGTTGAACAGAGACAAATATATTAATTATAATAATAAATCATATATAAAAAGCTCTGGTATTAAAGAAAGGCGCCTAAAAGTATGCAGGAAAATTTGCATTTGCTCCTGCCGTTTCCAAATTAGAGTTGCCAAAAAGCTGTGTTGAAAAATCCACTGTTTTTTTTTTTGGGACTAAATTGGTCATTTTGTAAAAATGGGACTAAATCGGTCACCACAACGTGGAAACGTTAACCAAAGCCAACAGCAACAACAAGCGCCACAACAACAGCACCAAAAGCGAATACAACGATTGGAAAATGAGCCCTCTGCTCTTGTAGTCCCTTCTAGGACTACTTTACCAGCCCCTTCATGGGCTCAATCGCCGATTACCGCAACTCCTCCAGCTCCTTCTAGAGTCGAAACGCAAGACTTTACCGAAAATAGCGCTGCAAAGAAAGCAGTAATTCAAACGGGAATCGATCGCTACATTCTTGTGAAAAGGAAACGGTCACCCCAAAAAAATAATGAACAAAATCAAAGCAAAATTGTCAAAACTACAAGAGAAAAAGACAGCATGAGCAATAATCGATTTCAAATGCTTTCTGATGCTGATGATCAAGTGCGTGTGCAGAAAACGTCCAAGCCGCCGCGAATTTATCTTAGAGAAGCGAACTCTAGCAACCTTGTCAACAAATTGATAGATCTAATTGGAAAAAATAACTTCCATGTAGTCCCAATTAAAAAGGGAAATATTCAGGAAGTGAAAGTGCAAACCTACGGAGAAGATAGCTATCGCAAGGTGGCAGATAATTTCGAAAAGGAAAAGAAGTCCTTCTATACCTTCCAGCTCAAAAGTAGTCGTAGCTTAGCAGTCATCCTAAAGGGCATTGAACACAGTGTAAGTCCCTTGGAAATAGAAAGTGCCTTGAAAGAAGAAGGTTTCAGGGTTAGAAACGTATTCAACATCAAAAATAAGGCTAACATACCTCAGCCAATGTTTAGGGTTGATATTGAGCCAGATTTCCAGCTCTTAAAAAAGGGAGAAGTTCATCCCATTTACAAACTGCGGTACCTTCTTCACCGTCGTATTTCCGTGGAAGAACCACATAAGCGAACAGGTCCTGTTCAGTGCCATAATTGTCAAGAATTTGGCCATACGAAGCGATATTGCACTTTACAAAGTATATGTGTCATTTGTGGAGATTTACACAGTTCAAAAGACTGTATGAAATCTAAAACAACCCCTGAGTCTAAAAAATGTAGCAATTGCGGTGAAAATCACACCGCCAATTACAGGGGTTGTCCAATATATATTTCTCTAAGAGGCAAGGGCAGTAAAAAAGCTTCTAGCAACTTTCCTGCCTCTCAGCCTCAATCAAAAGCTACCGAAACAAAGCATACTAATACCAACTTTATATCCTACGCCCAAGCTTTAAAAGGTGTACCTCAGCTCACAACACAAGAAACGTCCATCCCGTCCGTTCCGTCTGTTAACTCACTTGAAAATACGCTAAACTGCTTTATACGCATGATGCAAGAACATATGACGTCAATGCAAAGTATGATACAAGACTTAATTCGAAATCAAAATCTCCTCCTTCAAGCGATATTGTCTAAGCCATGAACGACCTTAAGATATGTTATTGGAATGCCAACGGCTTGGTCCAACACAAAAATGAACTTCAACTCTTCTTAGAAAATCAAGCAATAGATATAATGCTAATCTCCGAAACTCATTTGACCAAATTTAACAACTTCAATATTGATACATTTCTGTTTTATGACACCAAACACCATGAAAGGAAAGCGCGCTCTGGAACTGGAATACTTATCAGGCAAAAAATTAAACATTATATAATGGAAGAGTACTGTAAAGACTACCTTCACGCTACCTCAGTTCATATATATGATAATTCTGGTGGAATAAACATTTCCGCCATATATTGTCCGCCCCGATACAACATATCAGAAACTCAATTTACTGATTTCTTCTCTAAACTTGGTAAACGGTTTCTAGTAGCAGGTGATTACAACGCAAAACATTCCTTCTGGGGATCTAGGTTAATATCTCCAAAGGGTAGAAATTTATATAAAGCCATTCAAAATAATGGTTTCGACGTTATATCTACCGGTCAGCCAACATACTGGCCAACTGATCTCAGCAAAACCACAGATTTGATTGACTTTGGAGTAACTTGTGGTATCAGTAGAGCACAAGTAAGCGTAAAACCCCTTTTCGACTTATCATCTGATCACTCGCCTTGTCTATGTTCCATTAACATAATTCCAGTTTTCAATGACTTACAGCTAGGCTTAACCAATAAATTTACAAATTGGCTTAAATACAGAAAATTCATTAGCGCGCATCTAAAATTGCTCATTCCTCTAAAATCAATAGCAGATGTCGACAATGCAGTTGATGGCTTTACAACATTACTTCATTTGGCAGCGAAAATTTCAACGCACGGCTCATCTAACACCCATAGAAGACAAATTTTCAACGGTCTTAAGGGTAAAGACATTACAAGTCTGGTAACCAAAAAAAGACAACTAAGGAGAGATTGGCAGAGGTTTCGTTCCCCGGCCTTAAAAAATGAGCTCAATATATGCATAAAAATGCTTCGGGATGTCCTGAAACAAAAAAAGGAAAACGAATTTCAAAAGTCCGTACAATCTCTGTCAGCTACATCTGATACCAACTACTCTTTGTGGCGAAAAGTTAAGAGTTTCAAAAGTCCCGTCACTTTCGACCCTCCATTGAGAACTCACAATGGTGAGTGGGCTCGAAGCGACCAGGAAAAGGGTATCTTATTTGCCATGCATCTTTCCACTGTATTTACACCAAATATTGGATACAAATCTCTTCCAGAATTTCGTGCAAATCCAGATAAAAATTTTATTCAATTTAATTTTAAATCACTTAAAGATGTTATTACTAACGACATAAAGAAAAAGAAAACTCCTGGATACGACAAATGTGGCAATTAAACACTTAATAGTATATTGAGACTACACTATTTTCCTAAATCCTGGAAGCTTTCGGAGATTATTATGATCCCTAAACCAGGTAAAGATCCATCTTTGGTGGGCTCCTACAGGCCTATTAGCTTAATTACGGTATTCTCAAAAATCTTCGAAAAACTTTTATTAAAAAAAATATTACCGATTTTAGAATCGAAACAGACCATACCATGCCACCAATTCTCGTTTAGAGAAAAACACAGCACAATAGAGCAGGTGCATAGAATCGTAGCACACATAAGATCAGCGTTTGAAAGCAAGCAATATTGTACTGCAGTGTTCCTCGATGTTGCCCAGGCATTTGACAAAGTTTGGTTAGATGGTCTATTATACAAGCTGAAAGTTACGCTTCCCGTGGAAATTTATGATGTCTTAGAAAGCTTTCTTATTGGCAGAAAATTTCGTGTTAGGCAAAAAAGTTACACCACCGAATCCTATGAAATATTTGCTGGTGTTCCACAAGGAAGTGTTTTAGGGCCCGTCTTATATTTAATTTATACGAACGATCTTCCCACAAACCGAAACCTCATCACATCAACTTTTGCGGATGATACAGCAATGCTTAGTGTCCATTCAAACCCCATGACAGCCAGTTACAGATTACAAGAACATTTAAAAGTAATAGAAGAGTGGCTAACAATTTTGAGAATTAAAGTCAATGAGTCTAAGTGTATACAAGTAACATTTACCCTAAAACAAGACACATTTCCTTCAATCTCTATAAATGGGAATACAATACCTCAGAAAGAATTCGTTACCTACCTGGGAGTTACATTGGATAAAAGACTCACCTGGTAAAACCACATAGACAAAAAGATTACTCAAACCAAATTGAAAATTGCGAACTTGCATTGGATTGTAGGCTCTAAGTCCAAACTAAGTCTAGAAAACAAAGTTTTACTTTTTAATATGCTAATAAAGCCATCTTGAACGTACGGGATCCAAATTTGGGGCTCAGCATCTAAATCTAGCCTGGATAGAATTCAAAGACTGCAGTCTAAAACCTTAAGATCAATATGCAAAGCCCCTTGGTATGTAAAAAAACTCCGCAATTCACGAAGATCTCGGGATTTAAACCGTCACCGAGGAAATAGAGAAACTGCTTAAAAATTACTCATTAAGGTTATCTAACCACCCAAACTTTCTAGCTAAAAAATTATTACAGCAGAACTAACCTAAGCGATTAAAGAGAAAGGATTTACGTTTGAACTGTGACTAAGGGTTCTGCCGCATCCAATTATTCTACATCGGAGTTGCGCTCCGCATATATCCCTTCATGATATTATAATTTACTTCTAATTACCCTTTATGATATATCTTTTGTTATGAGTGTTTGGTATACCTAATGATATCTATATAAACACATTCTTTGATAAATCTAAGTTATATTCGTAATTTATTGTACTTTGCTTACTTTGTTAATCTATACAGTGGTAATGATTAACTTGTTCTAGGAATAAGAATTAGCTTTAAGATTTTCGAAATTATTGTTAGTTTCCAAAAAGGAAAGATTCAATAAAACATTATACAAAAAAAAAGGAAAAAATGTTAATCTAAGAAATTTAAATAGTTTCGCCCCTTAAGAGTAAATATATTACTTTAATATCCCGCTCCAACTTACAAAGGTGTTTCACTTAAAAATACTGTACAAGACGAAGTCGGTTTTGGTCCGGCCGAGGGTTATATTTTTAAATGCGGCTGAAAGCCTCCAACTTACAAAGGTGTTTCACTTAAGAATACTCTGTAATGCGGAGCCGGCGTTGGTCCGGACCACGATTATTTTTTTAAATGTAGCCGAATGCCGCTAACTTACAAAGGTGTTTCCCTATATCACATCGTGAATACGTTATTTATTCATTTCTTTGTAATATATTTACTCTTCAAAGGTGTTGCAGCACAGTTTTTTCTGATTCTAACGAACACGCATACTTCATTTTATTTACTAAAGCAAACAAACTTGAGAATGCATATTTTATGTGTAAAATTATGAAAAATGTTAATATTTTTATGAAATTAATTAAATAAAATCTTTGTAAACGTTATTCGGCATTTTTATAAGCGATATTTAAGTGTCCCGTGTGATTATATTACCTTTTATTCGGAAATTTAGGTTGGTCAAAAAATCAACTTTAACAACATATTTCTCGAAAACTATAAGTTACCTCGGGGAACAGCAAAAGTTTTTAGGATCTGTATGGCTTACTCTTGGCGGCCGCGATAGCCGAGGGGTTAGAATTGCGTACTGACTTTCGGAAGGCTCGGCTTCATATCCCAGTCCCAACAATTTTCAAAAGTTATGGAAAATCAATTTAAATAAAAAATTGAAGTTAAATTTTCTAATTGCGGTAGCCCCTCGGCAAAGAATGTCCACCCCTCCGAGTGTATTTCGGACATGAAATAAATGGCTCCTCGTAAAAAACCATCAGCCGTTCGGAGGCGGCTTAGTATAAACTGTAGGTCCCTCCATTTGTTGGAAAAACATCAAGACGCAAAACCACAAATTGGAGGAGGAGCTCGGCCGAAAATCGCTTCACCGGTTACAAAGCGGCAATTATATATATATATATATATGACTTACACTAACCCCCCCACAAGAGGAAAATTTTTTCTAACCCTGGCACAACCTTGTGAAGTTTCCCCAAAACGTTTTCTTTATTTCCATTATGTCGACGTTACAAGTGTTCATAAAATTTGTATCTTCACATAATTTTGGCGAAATTGTACGACCCAAAAAATGTTTAGTGAAATAATAATTTATTTTTTGTAAAAATATATGAATGTTATGTATATTCGACCTCGTTTTTGTATATATACGTGAATTGAATGTTATGCATTTTCGAAGCCGTTCTATTAAAAATACGTGAATATTATTTATTTTAGTTCTTGTTCGATGCAATAAATCGAAAAAACTATGCTGGACCCACAAACGCTGCGTCTTATTTATTGCTCTTTTATTAATTACTTTCACAGTATGGTAACATCGCTATAACCTTGCATTTGTATGTAATGTGTTCGTTAGTGATTTTAGTGCAACTTTAACTGTTAATAATAATAAAACTATTGCAAAATTCAGCTTTCCACTTTGAATGAGAAGATAATCATCAAATACATCTATTTAGCCAAAATCCCCATCATTTTTGGACCGTTTAAGCAAAAGCCGCTCTCCTGAATAATTACCTAATTTTGCTATTTAAAAAAGAAATCCATATAATTAAATAGCATTTAAGACACCCCCTACCGAGACCACAGCTAGGAAAACTAACTTTATTTAAATTAATTTTTTTTATCATTTGGCTGTTGGTCGAACAAGGACTCGAACCATGGCATTCCGAACGGCAGTGCGCAATGATAACCACCCGGATACCGCGACCGACAATTACGAGATTTCCTAGTTAAAGAAGATCAAATCGTACAATCTTTATACGATTTACGGACACACGTAGAATGTCCATTCGACCCAATACAATGCAAAATGGTTCTAAGTAATCTCTTAGTAGATTGTACCAATTACTGAAATATTTATAATAAAAAAAAAAAACTAGTTATAATCTATCATGATACAGACACTTCATCGTTATCTATTTTTTACCACTTCTATCATAGAATATTTAAAAACTCAGATATTTTCTTTAAATATCCTCAAGTACTGACACCACACAACCACTGCATCAGCGGATCGCTCATCTTTCAAAATTTCAATCGATATCACAACTAATTTTTTAAAGCGCAATCGGCCCTTCATTTATTTCTAGCTTGTATAATAAGTTTAAGCACAATTACTTGGCATGAGTTTGAGCTTTTCTCATTTGTGTGAGGATGTTAGACAGCTCTTCACGCTTCCTCTTTGCGCGAATGTGTGTGCCTAAGCGGCGCTTTAAGAATTTCAAAGCACGCTTATCCTTCGACACTTTCAACAATTCCATGGTTCTCTTTTCGTATGGAGCATGCCCCACAACTTCACGAACCAAGTCTCGCATGAATTTGGTGTGGCGTGTTTGAATCTATAATTATAAATCATTAATAGATTTCAAAGATAGGATTTTTAATGCACGTACGTTCTTCAAACGGGATCCACGAAGGCCTTTAACTTTCTTGTCTCCAGTGTATTTTACATTCTTCACTTTTGTTGTTTTATGTCCCTTATTGAGACCAACGCAAAGTTCGTATCGCACTGCCATTGTTGCTGTAAATAAACAAACTAGTTAATATCATATTCCGTCAATTCATTAATACAAAGCGAAGTGTTTTGAAAATAGGATAAAAAGTATTATTTTTCAATACAAGCGTAAGATGTATACAATATTTTTAGATTTTAATAAGAAAATTTAACACCAACCCACCTTAGCAGCTGTCAAAAGGCGGAAAGACCGTTGACAAACGTTTGTCGAAATTCCCCATTTTGCTACAAGCATTGCCAGCGTAAATTATTGAGAATTGACATTCACAATGATGGATTGTCGAACTTGCTTTAACCCTTAAAATATTTTTAAAATTAACCATATATGAAATCCGTCATTAGCAAAATCAATTAATTTTTATTTTAAGAACAAATACATATTGTGCTTTGTTATTTCATTTCAAGCATTTCATGTGGATATCTTTGCTTAAAAGATAGGCAAGTGCAGACAAGCACAGATAAGCCAAAAACAAAATATTGCCTGAGATGAAAATTTAAAGAGATAACTAATGCGAACATTCAAGAAACTTCATTTATGGAACTATACTAGTGCAAATATCACCTCAGATTATCCTCATCTTAACTAGTAATTTCATTACTGGAGTTTATATATAATTTATAATTGGCATTTTGCTACCGTTGAAGCGATTTTCGGCCGAGCTCCTCTTCCAATTTGTGGTTTTGCGTCTTGATGTTTTTCCAACAAATGGAGGGACCTACAGTTTATAATAAGCCGCCTCCGAACGCCTGATGTTTTTTTATGAGGAGCTTTCTTTCATGTCAGAAATACACTCGGAGGGGTTGACATTCCCTGCCGAGGGGCGACCGGAATTAGAAAATTTAAATTGAAAAATTAATTTTCTACAATTTTTGAATGTTCATGCAACACCAGGATTTGAACCCGAGTCTTCCGAATGGCAGTATGCAATGCTAACCACTCGGCTACCGCGGCCGCCATTGCTGGGGTTTGCATTCTTCAAAAATAGAGCGGCATCTCAGTTTGAAAATGTTTTGCACTAGACCGAAAACAGTGAGAATAACAAAAAACTCTCTCAAAATGGTTCCCATAATAATTTAATATTAGGTACATTGTCGCAGATATAATATATTAAAGCTATTTTAAATTTTTCATATTATATTTGAATTTTTGAAATTTTTTCATTTGAAGACACATTTTTTTAGGATAACATTGTAAATTCAATTAATGATAGTATTTAATAATAGCATCTTTAGACGGCTTTGTAATATATTCTGTTAATAGTTTTTATCTATGTATATTAATTGTCAGAACAATTTACTATGTTTGGGGGTGATGTGAGACATAAATAAATATCCTATATAACTTTCAGAAATAATGTTGAATGGCCTAGTTTCTGTCTGAACATAGATTAGTCTAGGCGAATTCATTAGACTGAGTTTACATGAGGTTACTTTTGTCGCTTATTCTCGAAATTTTCTCTTTTGTGTCGTCCTTCACGTTCACACAGAGACACTTTCTTCAAGCAATTTTTTTGACATTTGTTTGATGTTAATTTTTTTTCTCTACTCCGCTTTATTTTACACTCTCAATTTTTCGTTCGCATCGCGCTTTCTAATATTTCTAAAATAAAAACACTATGTTTGTCCGCGACCGCGGTAGCCGAGTGGTTAGCGTTGCGTACTGCCATTCGGAAGGCTCGGGTTCATATCCCGGTGCCACCAACATCAAAAAAAAAGTTATCGAAAATTAGTTTAAATAAAAAATTAAGTAGAATTTTCTAATTGCGGTCGCCCCTCGGTAGGGAATGTCCACCCCTCCGAGTGTATTTCGGACATAAAATAAAGCTCCTCATAAAAAAACCATCAGCCGTTCGGAGGCGGCTTAGTATAAACTGTAGGTTCCTCCATTTGTTGGAAAAACATCAAGACGCAAAACCACAAATTGGAAGAGGAGCTCGGCCGAAAATCGCTTCAGCGGTTACAAAGCGCCAATTATATATATTATATGTTTGTGTAAAGGAAGACACAGCTTTTATTTATCTATTTCTTATATATATCAGCTCTACCCTTTCCAAAGTGTAATCTAATTACATATCTTCACTATCATCAAAATCAATCTCAGGAGCTTCTTCAATACCCTCTAATATTTCTTGCATTAATTCAACTTTATCTGCAATCTCCATTATCTGAAATATTTATCAATAATTGGATACATATAGGCATAGGCATATATGTTTGCATGTAAATACATACATGTAAATATTGTAGTAAAAACCCCAAAATTCAGTTTCCAAATTTACGGCATTTATTCATTTGAAATTTAAGATAGCTACAATCAGTTCAAAATGAGAAACGAAATAAAAGGGAATGTCAAAATCTACAGAGACGAATAGAAACACAAAACGTGTCGAACGAGCATAGCGACACGGTGCGCTGCCCCCTTCGTCGTCACCCTCTCCTCCACAAACGAGTGTTTCGCCGACAAAAAGTATCCCCGTGTAAACTTAGTGAATATCGCCGCGATTCGTAAAAAAAATGGTCTTGTACTATTAGTCTGAGTTTACACGGGATACTTTTTGTCGACGAAACACTCGTTTGTTGGGGAGAGGATGACGACGAAGGGGGTTGCGAGGATGGCAGCATGCTTGCAAATTTTAGTAGAACGATGCCGATTGCAGACGATAATTGAATTTTGCCAGTTCTCTGTTGGGTCGCGTCTTCAATTTCGACGAGTACTCTATTGGGTTCTGCATGTGCTAAGCGATCCGATGTCACTTAACATTTGCACCTTCTTATTATATTAACATTCTCTGGTTATATATTTATATATATAATTGGCGCTTTGTAACCGCTGAAGCGATTTTTCGCCGAGCGCCTCCTCCAACGTTGATGTTTTTCCAACAAATGGAGGGACCTACAGTTTATACTAAGCCGCCTCCGAACGGCTGGCGGTTTTTTACGAGGAGCCTTTTATTTCATATCCGAAATACACTCGGAGGGGTGGACATTCTCTGCCGAGGGGCGACCGCAATTAGAAAATTTAACTTAATTTTTTATTTAAATTAATTTTCCATAACTTTTGGATGTTGCTGGCACTGGGATATGAACCTGAGCCTTCAGAATGTCAGTACGCAAACACTCGGCTATACGCTAATATAATTCCTGTCACAGTGGTGAAAAAAACGATCATAGCGTTCTGGCTCATTTGACAGTTTCCAAGTTTACGTTCTCTGTGAAGGGCGACACAAAAAAGAAAATTATGATAATAAGCGACAAAAGTATCCTCATGTAAAATCAAGCTGCAACTACGTTATGAGAGCGCCAAGTAAATAAAATTTGTCACCGCTTGTCGATGCCGTTACTCACGGTTGTGCCGCAGAAAATACTCGTGTTTGTATATTCTATTATGGTGTTATGTTATGGCCGTGCGATATGTTAGATGAGTAGTTTCAGCATCAGACTTCCCTGCAAGAACGGGCTGATGGGTTCACCAATGCACTCACACGATTTCGGGCAGCACTAACACATAAGCAAGTTTTTTTGTGTATCTTTCTCTTCTGAGTACATACAAATTGGAAGAGAATGCAGTTAACGGATAAACCGTTTTATTTTATGTTCTTATTTTCGAGAAGAACGCCATTTTTATTGTTTTCATTATGGCAGATAGAAGTGGAAAATATAAAAAAACATCCTGTACAAGCTGTGGTAATAGTAATATAATAATTAACTACATTTTTAATTACTTTTCACATTTATTTTATTTAAGAGCACCTTATATTGTACGGAAAATTCAGCTAATGGAGCAGATTGACTGGAATGGACGCTTCTTACCTTGCAGCAGGAGCAGATCTAAAAATAACAACAAAACTTTGCGAGGTACAACTGCATTTAGATATTAATAACATTCTGATTCGAACATTAATTTTCTATTTTACTTAGATTACGACGGAGGCGTTCGCAGAGCTGAGGAGCTGAACTTTTGAGTTGATTTCTTTCAATGCTGTCGCTCAGCCATGATGAAATAATATACAGGTGAAGTAAGTAAGCAATTGCCCCTTTCCCACACGCTGCCTTGGCAAGAGATGTTGCTTTCATAGAATTATATTCCCATATTTAAATAAAAATAATAGAAAAAAGGGAGAATTTAAAGTTTTTGATCACTGAGAAGAGTAGGCATTATTGGAGGTATTTCAATGTTTATTTTAACGATATTCCGTTGTAAATATGTTTTGTTCAAACTTTTTGTTTAAAAAATTATAGAAGGAACAATATAACGCGCTAAGAATTGAATATAACACACATTTTGTTGAATACAAACTTACAATAAATGGATTTATGCATTTTACAATTGGCCACTGTCGTGTTTTTAATGAAAGGGAAATTTTGTTATTGACCTATCGGTGATCAGCGATTTTGTTTAGTTTAATATAATAATTTTATAGTTACCTTGATATTGCTTTAGATCCAGTGATTGGAAGTTAATTGTTATTTACTGCATAGTCGTAAATCGATGTTAGAAGATTATTTTAAACTGAATTTATTAGAGGTCTTATCATCCCTTTAAGATCATCTAGACCCCTTTTATTGTGTTCGTGCAAAACCAATGTGTGAGCAAAGATTTTAATACTCATTCCACCAGCTTCAATCTCCCAAGTCTTATTTTTGCATCAAGAACTAATTACTTTAAATAAATAAGTAATTTCCTTCTTTATTTGTAATCTATAGCAGTTGGTGGGTAAATCTGTAGCTGTTTAGTGTAAGAGGCAAGTATAACCGCGACCTTCTATGGTCGATCTCGGATTCAGGGCAGACCACTGGGTGTATCACTGGGTTTTAGTTCGGGCTCGACAAACATCCAAACTTATAGAAAATCCATATGAAAAAATTTACTTAATCTTTTCTAATTGCGGTCGTCATTCGGCTGGGAATGTCATGCCCTTCAATTGTTTTTCTGACAAGAAATAAAAGGTTCTCATACAAATTTGTCAGAAATTTGTTGGGAAAACATCAAGATCACAAATAGGAGGAGGAGCTCAGCTGAAAAACACTTCAGCAGTTATAAAGCGCCAATTATATATGTAAATAATGTTTGAATACATACTTACATATATATTTTTCAAAAAATTATTTATTATTTTCAAAATTTATATAAATACCTCTGAAATTCCCAATTTTTGTTTCTTTCCTCCCCTTTCTCTTCAAATTCGAAAATACAACTTTGAGCTAAGGCAGTGTCAAAGTCTCTTTCTACTCTACTTTCTTCAACCAAGGCGAATTTAACAAGGTGGATTTACTAGGGCAGCGAATTCAACTTTTTTCATTTAATTAATTCGCCTCAGTGTAAAGGCTGTCAAAATGTTTGTTTATGTTTTGTATGTTTGTTTTTATTTTGATTTTCTTGTTATTTTTATTATGAATTTCTAATTGTATGCATATGTATTTAGCAGAAAATTTTCAAATCAAATTTGTGACTTTTTTCAAATAAAAAAATGTTGGCCGTTTTTGATTTGAGTGGAATTCATACGGCTATTAATCAGTGATCAACGTACTAAGGCCAATATGCCCATTTTAATATCGCTATTATGAGGCTCTTATCTTCATCTTCACAAATGTTTGAACCATTTCGTGTACATTATAAAAACAACGAGATTGCTAGTTTTCGCTGAAGCAAGCTCAGCGTGAGAGACAAAAAAGTGTTAGTGTTCTATAGAATGTTTCTCTGGGGCAAAAATCATTATAGTGAAAGCCTATATTTCCATGAAGTCAAAGCTATCTGGTCACGTTACACGTGATCTCATTCTGCCGTCTAGTGTTTGTATTTTTCTTATCATATTATTTACCATGACAAACGTAAACCTGCATCTTGCACATGGTTTGTTTTGGATAGAAGGGATCCTTTTCTCACTGTTAGTCTGCCGTGCAATTGCTTGGGGTGTTCGGGCACCCAAACTATGGTGTTGCATTTAGTCGAGAGTTTTTTCAGATTGCTTCCACATTTTTTAGCCACTTTTGACGTTGTACTGTTACACTGCAGAGCTCTGATGGCAGCTTGACTATTGGAATTTATCGTAACTCATATTCCTGCTACCGTTGATTTGATCAGATACTCGGCGGCTTCCATGATTCTGCTTGGTAGGCGCTACAGTACTAGTCTCATTATTGAGAGCCCGCTTTTTCATCAAGCTTGGAGCGGTCTGTATTGGTATGTCTCCCTGATAGATAGTTGTGTTTTGTTTGTATGTAGAACGGGGAGATTGATAATTTTTCCAAGTTGCACAAGATGAAGGATCTACATCTTTCTGGATTCATGTTAGCTAAAGAAATTTGAAAAAGGGGCTTGGTATGCATAGACCATTTTTTTTGAAAAGAAAATTACGTTATTTTATGGTTAAATATAATATATTTTTACATATATATATTTTTTTAATGTTACATAAACTAAAGAACTGCGGTATTTCTAGTAATCCCTTAAGAAGGAGATAGTAAGAAAACACTATATAAAAGAAACCTACTCTACTTTTAATGCCATTTAACACGTTCACGCCGGCGCTGCAATTCATGTTTCGCGCCCACAGGCGGTTGCGCTGAAAGCTTTTTGTTCTATCAGGCGGCGCCGAACTAAATGTTTCAACGAAAGATTATCGCACGGGAAAACGGTCTAATAAAACTTAAATAATAATGTTTATGTTATATCATTGAAATATTTATTTATGGTTTTGTTATTAGTACCATTGAATTCGTTATGTTTGGTGATGCACACTGATTGGTAGTACAATCATATGCGAGCCACCGGTGGTACGCGCCGCCCAATGAGACAATTCTGTGCGAGCCACCGGTGGTACGCGCCGCCCGATCAGGCAGACATGTGCGAGCCACCGGTGGTACACGCCGGCGTGAACGTGTTAAATAAGCAAACTTTGATTTTTAAGCTAACGACATCAATTATAATTTTTGTTTTTCCTCTTTTCTGACTTTTGTTTTGAATTTTTGATTAAATTTGACAAAAGCGAATTGCACGAACTTGCCTTGATTTTGACAATTGTTACACTGAAAACAAAAACAAAATACATGGTAATTGTTGTATTTGTTCTCCTGCTCTCACCTTGTTAAATTCGCCTTGACTTCACCTGTATATTATTTCATCATGTCGCTCAGCTGTGTTTATGTTATGTTTGCTTGAGTTCAATTTGATTTTCTATTTGTAAATGTGAAAATTTTGAGAATTGTGATTGTGATTGTGGTTTGCGCGAAAGAAAGAGGGAAACAGAGAGTTTGGGCATTTTTAAAATCCAATAAATGTTCCATGATATTGAAAATGGCTACGCAAAAGCTTAGTAAAATACAAAATACATGGTAATAGTTGTATTTGTTCTTTTTAACTCATCTGTATGAATTTGCCTTTTTTCAAACCGCAGTTAACGGGATGACAATCCATAAAATCCTTACATTTAAAGTTCAGTTGATTATTTCCATATTAAAAGGTATATTATTCTCTTAAAATAAATACTAAAATTGAGCAGCAGTTCTGTTTATTGCGTTAAAAATTATTTAATTAAATTTAAAGGTTCATTCATGATTGTGTTTTTGAAACTAGCCATCGAAAAAGCCATTCCTTTTAATATTGTATGTAGTTTATTTAGTATTCTACGCTAATAAATAATGCGCGATTCTGTCTATAATATTACTATATTAGTTTTCTAACATCTTATCTTTGCTATTTACTATTCGGATCAATGTTACTATTTGTGACTAAGGAATTAATTTAACATGCGTTTTATAACGTGATGAATGATAATTGTTAAAAAAAACGTAATAAGATTATAAATTAGAACATTCCTCTTTTAAATCATTTTTATTGTTCGATGTTATAATAGGACTGGCTGCACAAGATTTCGGCTGGGTTTTGCCGAAGTTTTCTATGCATATGGATAGTGTTTAATTTAAAAATTGAAAATATAAGAATATAAAGTATTCATGCACATAAAATTGTTAGAAACTGTCGTAAATAACTTAAATAAATTTGCATTAAAATTGGACAAGCTTTTTCTTTGATCTTTTAATTCTTCAAACTATTCATGTGTCCATTTATGTAGGCGTATTTGTATTCTATTGGAAATTACATCCAATCGCCTCGTGTTATTGAATGAAGAAATTATTCGTTATAAACATTACCCGCCACACAAGCAAAATACTTTGAACGATTTCCGATTTTGACTCTTTGAAACTATAATTACACAAACAAAATACATAGGTTTTTTGTTTTTGTATTCTTGCTACTACCGTGTGTGAATTTGCCTTAGTTTCGTATACTGAAAACTACTCAATTGTTGCTATATATAGCACGAGTATGTTGCAGTAATACAGTTTTTATATGACAAAATTTTAGGTTGTAGCAGTACTCTAGTTTTTTATTTGATTTTTTCTTTAAAATCTACTAAAAAATACTTCACCCTTGAAGTACAACGCAAAAATTCTTCTGGAATTACTCTTTGATGCAACTATGTATATACGGTATTCGTAAATCGAAATTATGGAACTTCAAATTCGAACAACATATTTCGAAAGATATATTGGAAATTTTGTACGCCGGCCATATTGTTATTGTGTGTATGAAGGAAAATACTCTAGACACGTGTTTAAAATTGCGAGTTGTTTGGTGGAAATTAAAGAAAAGTTTGTAAAATATTTAACATATTCAACTTGCGTATTACTGAAGACTTTTTAGCAGCTTTGATTAGCTGAATATTCTTGAATTTTTACTGTGTTTAATAAGGTAAGGGCGTAGAAAGGAGAAAAAACATAACCTAATCTGTCGTCAGTCCTTCTATTATGTGTTATTATAAATGAAATGGTGTAAACATATTTTACCTGGTTTTAAGCAATAATTTTTGGAATGTAATTATATTTTCCCGTTTTGAACTTTTAAAGGTATTGTGCAACGTAATCAATAGTTTGGAAATACAAATAGGAACTACAAATGGGGAACAAAAGTAGTATTTGGTTTATTCATGGAAAAGCGGGGGAAGGGTGATTGTATGTACATATGTAAACGTATGTAACAAATATAATACGCTCATTGATTGAATAAATATGTTCAATGTCTACGTATCACGTAAAAAGCTATCGAAAATTTTACAAAAATTTCAATATAAAACTTCCATGGTATCGTTTTGTTTCGCAATTATTGGTTTCAGTTAAATGCCATGAAGATAGATGTAGGTACATACGTATATATATACATATGTATATACTATGTGTATACAACGTATATTTATACTCAGATGTTTTTTATTTATTTTTTTTTATTAAAGAACATGGAATTTACACGCTTCTTCAATTAATTATTATAAAATATTCACATATTTCTTTTTAATATTCCAAGAATACAATCTTTAAAAATATATTAAAAATAAAAACAATTGTTAACCTATTTGTTATATTTTTATGTTTTAGCTTATACCAATTGTATGGATACATATTATTAGGCCAAGTATATTTTCCAGAATTTACTAGAAATGCTTCATATAACATATTCTGATTTTTATATTCAGCTTACCATATAAGAGATATATTTTACAGAACATTGATTTGTTATACCACTTGTTTGTTATATATTATTTTTCGTTTTTTATCAATGCACATAACTATTTCCACTTTTTTTATACTTTTCATAAAGTTAAAATAAGAATCTGAGCTTTAGTCTTCAGCCGCACTTAATATTGTAAGCAAGGAATTTCGACATCAAACTTCGTAGGAATGACGAGAGAGATATATTTTTCCAATATTTTAACTTTTGGAATATAAATATATTATAGTTTATAAGTTATTTGTTGTTAAAAATTGTTAACATTATCACATCATTTCGTTATGAAATGTTCACTATTCTTTCATTTTCGTTTAACAAACACAAATATTGCTTCGATTTGATTAAATATTTTCACTTATTTTTTTTATATTAACGCGCAATGGAACTTAAATAAACATTAACAAATTATATTATATTCAAAACAAATGCTCAATTAAACATGGCTGCATGGTGGTGTTGTCGTACAGGGTAAAATATTATATAAATTGGACAATATGCAAAAGTAAATATGGAAGATTTTTCATAGAGGCGTTTCACTTATTAAGAATATTGTGCAAAGCAAAGACGGTGTTGGTCCGGCCCAGGGTTACAATCCAAAGCGCGGTCGAAAGCCGCGAACTTACAAAGGAGTTTGACTTGATTTAGAACTTTTAAGTGAATAACATTAATTTTTTAAATAAAATTTTTATTTTATTATTCTGCACATTTATTAATTTTTTTTTTTACTGAGTGGCTACACCTGCCTAGCCAAAAACAGGCTCTATACTAAAATATTATTTTACTTAGTAGTCTGGCAAAACCAATGTGGGCGGAATTTTACCTTTATTACGCAAAATTTAAAATACAATTATTAAAGGACTATAAATCAGCTAGAAAAAAGAAAAGTAGTTTTAGAATCTGGGATTTTTCCCCTTTCCATCCATACAAAATTTATTTACTAACTAACATTTACCCAAATAAAAAATTGCTTAAAGCATGGCTGTGTCACTGCCCTAAAAATAAGTATTTTTTTTTAATTTGATATATAAAATATTTTGTAACAATTATGGATTGATTTTTAAAACTGTGCATTGATCATAAATTTATAACGTTATTGTCTATTTAAGGATTCTTCTAAAACTTAAATTTTGTTGTTTCATTTTCATTTAAGACTTTTTAAATTAAAAGTCTCTTTAATATTCAAACAAATTTAAAATAAAAATACACCTTAAAAAGCAACTTTCATCAGTGATAGAGACTTTGTAATTAAGAAACTCGTAAGAAAGTATTTTGGCAATACATTTATCATTTCTCTAATTTAGATGATACTCGTGCTGCCAGCTTACAGAATAAAAGTATATTTAATTCCCAACAGTTTAAAGCAACTGCTAATGGCAGTAATTGTCTAATAAAATTATGTTATGTATGTATGTAATAAAACTTTTAGTTTTTTGAATTGTTTTTCCGTTGTGCAACAAGTTTGTATCTTTTGCTTAAAGAGAAAATATTACGTGAACAAAAATATCAAGAGAGAATACTGCTGCCAAGAAACTACATATTCTAACAGTAAGGAATGCTGAATTTTTTATGTGTTTTAGTTAATGTCTGTTTCTTCTGTGTTCCGAATGTCTTACGCGAATTTTTAATTCTAAAACTAAGGGAAACAAGAAATGGTGATATTTTAATTAAAGGAGTTTAATTAAATAATTCAATACTTATTTATAAATTCGCTAAAATCAATAAATTTGTAATTTATTCATTTACCATTTAATTTATTTATATATAACTATATAAAAAATTTTAATTAAAACTAAAGATAATTCAGTCAATAATCAGTTAATAATATACATATATATTTTTTTTTTGATAAGGATTTAAAAATATGCATACATTTGGTAGTGCGTGTTGGCAAAATTATTTTCATCTTTATCGAATGCATTCGTATGTACACGTACGTACGTAATTTTTTTTTTTTTTTTGATGCCGAAACTATAAATAAGTCTCTCGTGAGCGGGAACTGAATTTTCCGCCCGCAACGATACAAATAAAACAATAATGAAAATTCGTTATCGTTCCTGCTATGTTAAGATTTTCAAATCAAAGATTCACGTGTTGCTTGATTTACCATTAGTTTCGTTATAAAAATTTCAAAAATATTTTATTTTTGATATTTGTTTGGTAAATATTTTTTTCAGCAATTGAACACTACGAAAGGAACCCTTAATATTGTTTTAAATATCGACCGAACGAACTAAACAAATAAAAGTTGTCAGAAAATGAAAATTCTTTAAATTCGTGAAAATTTGAAAAATACTAAGTTAAACTAAACAAATAATTAAAAGTTTAAATAGGTAAGTAAACATATTTTACATTAGTACCAAGGCGAATTTTGAACGTTCAGATTACACAAACAAAATTTATAGGTTTTTGGTTTTGTATTCTTATAGTACCGTGTTGCTGCCGTGTGTGAAATTGCCTTGAGTCGAATGTACATACAGATTGTCAAGAATGAGTTTTCACACTGCAAAATAACACACTTTTTTAACTTAAATTGCGTGTATAATTCATTTTATTCGCTTTTTTTAAATTTGGTTATCAAATACAGTTATTTACAATATTTACAACGGATTCATAATGAAAAAATCAGTTGAGTGCAAAAGATGCGTAAAACAACAAAAACAAAAAACTATTCCAATTTGTGAGTGTCAAACAACTCTTCACAAATAATGAAAAATATTTGTGTGGTAATTTTATTAATCTAAAACCTAACCATATGGAATATTTAGTACTTAGAATGGTTGCCTCTAGCATTTACCATGCAGCCGTTTCTTCATGGAATATATCAACTTTTTCATATCGTACACGTTGGGTATATTTGCCATTCTTCTAAGATAGCACTTTTGAGTTGTGTAAGGTTTTTTGGTTACCTTTTAGCCACATTTTTTTTTTAAAAAGAACCCACGAATTCTAAATAGGATTTAAGTCGGGACTTTGGGCCGGAGTATCTATAATTTTCACGCAGTTGTACAAAAGCCACATACGCATCATATTCGCATTATACATATGGTCGTTATCTTGATAAAATTTGAAATGAAATAAAATTCATATTCATAATAAATCCAAATTTATTTGCACTGCTTAGCCAGTGACTTCTTAAAATATTCAGATATTGTTTTGCATCCATTATATTCTCTATGAAAGCCAATTCGCCTACTCCTGTGGCTGAAATACTTTTCCAAATTTGACCGTTGGTATGATGTTCCAGTTTTCTGGTGATGTAAGTGCCTTTAGCTATACTCTAGTGGGCCCGTCACGCCGTAAACGCTGTGTTACTTTCGGTTTGGGGCCGCCACGATACCTTGGTTCTAATCTGGCTTTACACTGCACTCGTTTTAGAATATTATAAATGGTTCTTTTCGTGACTGAAAACATTTCCGCGAGTTATTTAATGCTTTTACCTAATTCGTGATTGTAATAAATCAATTAAACCACATCAAACGATAACCTTTTTCCAGACATTTTTTCAAACAAAAAATTTTTATTTTTGATGTGTACATACGAAAAATTATTCATAAACTAACAGATACATTCATAGACAACAAAATTGTAGCCATCTACGATGCATTGATAACGGTAAAAGTTATCGTTAACCATTACATTCGTATTAAATGCAAATGTGAAAAGAGTTATTTGACACTCACAAATTGGAGTAGTTTTTGTTTTTGTTATGTCTTTCGCATGTTTTGCACTCAACTGATTTTTTTTCTTTATGTTTACGTTATAAATTATGTAAACAACTGTACTTGATAACCAAATATTTTAAAAAGTATATAAAAGGGAGTAAATGTGCAATTGAAGTTAAAAAAGTATGTTTATTTTCAGTGTAAAACGTCATTCTTGACAGAGTGTGTACCTTCTGCTCAAATATAAACGAGACTGCTCAATAAAACAAACGGTTCATTATTCTTCAATATTTATTTTATCCCCTTCAAAATAGTCACCATTAGAGGCGATACACATATGCCACCTTTTTGTCCAATCTTCATAACACTTCTGGTAGGCCGCATTAGGTATGGCTTTCAGTTCCTTCTTTGAATTCTCTTTTATGACTTCAATCGACTGAATATGCTTTGCACGGCAATTTGAGTTTAGGGAAAAGAAAAAAGTCACACGGTGCCATGTCGGGTGAATACGGTGCTTGCGGAACAATATTTACGTTGTTTTTGGTCAAATAATCACGTACAAGACGAGACGTATAAACGGATAAATAATATTCAGCGTTAACGGATTGACCTTCTGGAAGGAATTCCGAGTGCACAACACCTTGTCTATCAAAGAAAACAGTGAGCATAACTTTGATTTTCGATTGAATTTGACGTGGTTTTTTGGGTTTCGGCTCATTTGGAAGGCGCCATTCAGATGATTGCTGGGCTGTTTCAACGTCGTATTCATAGACCCAAGTCTCGTCACCAGTTATGATGTGCTGGATGTCCGTATCACTCATTGTGAGCATTTCCTTGGCGACAGTTGTGCGTTTTGCCCAAAACATCGTAAATAATGCTATGAGCGGATCCATTTGATACGTTGAGCTCACTAGCTATCTCTCTTTCAGTCACGCGACGATTTTCCAACGCAATTTTCTTCACTTTTTTGACGTTTTCTTCGTTTATTGACGTTGCTGGACGACGATCATGGGGCAAGTTCTCCAGCGATGTACGGCCGTCCTGGAACGACTTATACCAGTCAAAAATACGTGCAACGACAGCCGGTTCTACGTACCGGAGTTGACCCGGATTTTATCCGGCCAAGGGCTGTCACCCTTTCGGCGACCTAACCCCGTTTAGGTCAACAGGTAAAATTAGTTTAAGTGCGCCATCGGAGCAATACCTCGCAGCTGGGTTGCTTCAAATCCTTCTAATCAGGGCTGGCGTAGAAACCAACCCTGGTCCGACGGACTATTTCTGCTGCGTGTGCACCAAAAGACTCCACCACTCCTCCATCTCGGTTAGGTGCAACCAGTGCAATGGTTGGAGTCATCTTAAGGTCTGTTCAGGCCTTAAGACACATATGGAGTGGACCACACGTTATGTGGCCCCATGTTGCCAGCGCCCAAGTGCGCCCCCAGCCTCCACAGCAGTGCCTTCAGCACACTTACCCACTTTGGGTAACCCGCAGACCTCCACGGTCTCCCGGAGCTCCCCGCAACATGACTCCCGCCAACCCTCACCCCCTTCCCCCCCACAACCAGCTCCTCATCCTCCTCCCGTGCGAGGGCTACCCAGCAGCTCTTAGTCCCCCGCACAGTCTGTTCCGTGTGTCAGGCCTTAGTACGTCGGAATGTGACCTCAGTCAGATGCAATTCTTGCTCCGGCTGGTGTCATTTTCGGACGTGCTCGGGCCTGCGCACCACCCGTGAGTGGAGTGATGCGTACGTTGCCCCTTGCTGTAGGAGTCTGCCCCCGCCTGTTAATACGACAACACCGCCAATCAACACCAACGTGCGGAACCAACCTCAGCGGGTATTACAGCAGCAACACACGTCATCCACGCACCACTCCCTCACCCCCCGTATCACGAACGTTACCCCGAGACGGACCCGACTCCTTCAATTCAACTGCAACGGACTCCAGGGGAAGATCGACGAGATAGTCGACTATATGAGCCGGGAGCATCTGTCAATTGCTGCGATCCAGGAAACTAAGCTGACCGCCCGCTCGGATCTTCTGAGTCGGGCCGGATACAACATAATCCGCAAGGATCGCGAGCGAGACCACGGAGGGGGTTTGGCGTTCATCCTGCACAACACCGTGCAGTATCGTCTCATCGACGGCGGCATCGACCGCAGGGATACTACCCTAGAATGTCAGGGCATAGCTATCCGGTCAGGCGATGCCGAGCTCGAAATATTTAATATATACATTCCTCCCGTTACAAGTTGCCCAGTTGGATATAGCCCTGATATAGGTGCGCTACTCAGAGGCGAAAACCGTTTGGTTTTGGGCGACTTTAACGCGCACCACGATCTTTGGCATTCTAGCCTGTCAAATGACCGTAGAGAAATGGAGCTGGCGGAACAGATAGACGATTCGACATTCTGCACAATGAACGACAACACCCCCACCAGAGTTGTGGGTAATTGCCAAAGCTCGCCCGACATAACAATTGCGAGTGCTGGTCTGATAAACAGTATAGGTTGGCGACCTGTACTGACACTAGCATCGGACCACTTACCCATACACATCTCGATTGACAGACCTCCCGACTTTGTTTCCGCGGACCACCGGACCTTCGTTAACTTCAAAAAAGCTAACTGGACCGGCTTCACGGAATTCACTGAGAACGCCTTCAGTGCTCTCTCCACTCCAACAGACGTCACCTCTGGTGAACGATCATTCCGCAGGATAGTTGTGACCGCTGCCGCCCGCTTCATCCCGGCAGGCCGAATTGCGGAAATCCGCCCTAACTTCCCGTCCGAAGCGGCGGCTTTAGCAGCAAGGCGCGACATCCTCCGTAACTCCGATCCCGGGAATGCCTTAATCAGAGATTTAAATGCGGAGATTCGGACTGTTGTAAACAAGCACAAGCGGAAAAAGTGGGAGGAGCACTTAAGGTCCTGCAATCTCTCCTCTGGGGCAACCAAGCTCTGGGCTACAGTCAAGTCGCTGTCTAACCCGACGAGACGCGATGACCGGGTGGAAATTTCATTCGGTGATCGCGCCTCGTCGGACCCGAAGAGATGCGCGAGCTATTTCAGCCGGCTTTTTACACTGCATCCTTCGGTAGACAAAGCGAAAAGACGTGTAACACGTCGTATGTGCAAACTGCCAAACACAAGCGCGGCGTTTGATTTCTCCAGAGAAGAGGTTCAGGGGGTTATCGGGAAGGCGAAAGCCTCCAAATCCATCGGCCCTGACGGAATAAGCATGCTGATGCTAAAGCATCTCGGACCAGCGGGAGCAGAATACCTCACTAAGGTCCTCAATTTGTCTTTGACCACCCTAATCATACCAGATTTGTGGAAGACCGGTAGGGTGGTCCCGCTACTCAAACCGGGGAAACCAGCCAACAAAGGAGAGTCTTATCGGCCGATAACTCTCCTCTCCCCAGTAGCGAAGACGCTTGAGGCCTTACTGCTCCCGAGTTTTACTCACCATCTGCGTCCAGCAGCACATCAGCATGGCTTCCGAAAAGTGCACAGCACCACAACAGCACTTAACGCCATAAACACCCAGGTGGTCAATGGCCTGAACCAAAACCGACCCTGTGCGAGAACTGTCCTGGTAGCGCTGGACCTGTCGAAGCTCCCTCCTCCACCGGAAGGAGTCTCATTAACCTCGTATGCCGATGATTGTTCGATATTGGCGTCCGGCCAGGATATTGATAGCCTATGTTCGAAAGTGAACGGCTACCTTGCTGATCTCTCCCGTTTCTTCACTGCACGACATTTGAAAATTCAACCGACGAAATCCTCGGCTACCCTCTTCACCAGCTAGAAGGAGTACCGGCTAGAACTCGATGTGAAAGTTGATGACGTAAAAATTCCAACTGTAAACAACCCTAAGATTTTAGGGGTCACATTCGATAGCCTGTACTCCTTCACTCCGCATACGACCGCAATTGCCGCAAAACTCCAGGGCCGCAACAAAATACTCAAAGCGCTAGCCGGCAGCACATGGGCTAAAGATAAAGAAACCTTGCTGGCAACCTACAAAGCAATTGGCCGGCCGGTCGTAAATTACGCTGCACCGATTTGGGCGCCGGGGACGAACGAGACGCAGTGGAGGAAACTACAGGCCTGCCAGAATACCGCCCTTAGGACTGCGACAGGAAACCTCCTGATGTCACCTGAACACCACTTGCACAGCGAAGCATCTATGCTACGAGTTAAGGAGCATAATGCTTTGCTGTGCAAGCAGTTCCTGTTGGGATGCCACCGCGCGGAGCACCCCAGCAGGCACCTCCTAGAAGCGGAGCCTCCGCCTAGGCACATCAGGAAGGGAGTACTCGACTACGACAGTACTATACAGCACCATATTCAACAACCGCTGGACAGGACGGCTTACCGACAGGCACTGAACGCCATTCACCAGGAGTCAGTTAACACCTTCCTAGACTCCCTCCCAGTGAATGGCGTACTCGGATCCAAACCACCACCCATCGCAGACAGTGAGCTCGAGCTGCCTCGAGAGACCCGCGTGACTCTGGCACAACTCAGATCTGGATACTGTAGCAGGTTAAACTCCTACATATCCAGACTCGACCCCAGCATACCCAACGTATGCCCTGCATGTGGAGAGTCCCCGCACGATACTAACCACCTCTTCACATGCCCCCTTAAACCGACCCATCTAACCCCCCTCTCCCTTTGGTCCAACCCTGTCGAAACAGCACGTTTCCTGGACCTCCCGTTAGATGACCTCGGCGACTTAGACTGATTATACCTGCCCTAAGCGGGGTTAGCGAACCGCTACAACAACAACAACAACAACAACAACAACAACAACAACAACAACAACAACAGCAACAACAACAACAACAACAACAACACGTGCACGTGATAGGCAAGACTCCCCATATGCCTTCTGCAACATTTTCATTGCGTCCGTCGCACTTATTCCATTGGAATAACAAAATATCAAACAAACTCTTTGGTCAACGTTAATTTCCATAGTAAAATTCGAAAAACACACTCGAGGTTGACTTGTTTATAGTGCCGTAAAAAAAAACTATGTGACAGATCGCGCTCAAATTTGACATGTAAACATATAACAGTCTTGCCAACCTAAGCAAAAAAGTATGGCCATATGTCTTGTCCTTGTCGAGTTATGGATAAAGTCTCCGTTTATATTTGAGCAGAAGGTATAATAAGATATTCTTATAAGGCATTTAACTGAGTATAATGAAGATAAAATGTAAAATGAAATGGCAAAACAATTCTATGGATTTGAATAATTTATAAATTCGTTTAAAAAAGGAACAAGGAAATTTGCCACCAAGGATAAATATACTCATACCTTATTTTTAATAAAAATCTAATAATTTTTTTAATTCCCTCACGAAATAAAAAAAAAGTTATCAAACATTTTATTAAAATTGTTTCACAATTTTTGATTAGCGCTTGTTTTTGTGTCTATTTTCTAAAAAATTGAGTTCGATTTTTTTTGTTTTAGCTGTTGTTTGTAATTTTACTATACTTTTTTTTAAATCCTTGAATAATGATTATTGCGTTACAACTATTGTTTTTGTTTTTTTCCATAGTTTTCAATATTCAACGAAAATGGTTTCTGGTCGCCCCCTTTTATATATGTCACTGCCGGGAGTAGTATTTATTCTCGGTGTATTTTGGTACCGACGTCGCAATAAAAGTCGTTCAATGGAGGATACAACTGTGGAAGAACCAGAGAACATTAACATGAAAGCCACAAAAGAATCATCAAAACCTCATGCAGGTGTAAATTACATGCCTAGCAAATCAGAACCCTTGCCAAGTGATTCAATGAACATAAGCAATAAAAACATAAACGAAGAGAGTCCAACTGGGAGACTTTTTGGCAAATCGGCTCCAATAAAAATTGTTCAGAACTCAAGAGGTTCGCCAGTTAAACAACAAGTCGATTCCGAAGTACTTAAAAGCAAAATTCAAAATGCTGAAGATAAAGTACTCCGTTCAATTGATGAAGACTTTGAAAATTTATCGTCTCCGATTGATTTGCCAGACTCTGTTGATAATCGCATTACGTTTTATTCAAGGAATGTAAATTGTAAGAATGACGCTCCAGTTGTAGTGAGGGCAACCCGCACACCAAAAATATCTCCTGAAAATTCTTTTCTTGAAAGTAAATACATCAAAGATTGTGAAGAAAATAATAATTCTGAGCCTATCACAACTGCTAAAACAGAAAATATTAATGTAAAAGAACAAGAAGAAGCAATAAAATCGACCTCGCAAAAAATATCTGAAAATCATATAATAATTGAAAATAGTTTTAACAAACAGAATGCAATAGAAGTTATAAATCAAGGGAATACTGTTCTTGAAAATGAAGAGCGCAATGTTGATGCTGCTAGTCCTTCATTAAGTTCATGTAGCGATCAGTCAGGCGATTCTGGAAAAGGTTCAAGTTTGCCACGGTCCGAAGCTAATCGTGCCAAAACTAAATATGAGTTCTTCATCCCAAATAGTTTTGTCGGCCAATTGTATGGCAGAAAACACACGTTTATAAATCATATCAAAGCTAAAACTTCAGCAGATGTGGATGTACGCAAAACATATTATGGCGGTGTTGTGGTATGCATATGTAGAATTGAGGGCTCTGATAGTGAAGTAAAAGCTGCTTTGGCAATGATTAGACAGCGCCTACCCATTAAACGTTATCCAAATTTTACCATGCAGAAAATAATTTTTGCACCCCCTGAAACTGTAGTTCCTTTATCTGTCGAAAACATTCAAAATTTACAGGTAAGTCAATTAGAAACATGTATGCACATGTGTATAAACTCGTATAGCTATGTATATACAAAAACTATTACATTGATATACATGTACGTATTTATATATGCATTTGCATATTTATATATAGTAGTACTTTTGTTAATTCAATACAGACACATTAACACATTCATAATATATTTGTTTTCTACTACAGCTTAAACTTATAGAAGGCATCAATAATGATGTACGGGTTTCTACTATCATAAATGCCGGACATATGTTCGTACAACAACCTTTGCATCCCACTGCTCCTAAACTAGATGTTCTTAATAAATGTATATCTGACAGCTATGAAACAATGGTTACGCCTGCGTTGCCTCGAGTTGAATTGAATGCTATTTGCGTTATGCCAGCCAACGGACTTTGGTTAAGAGTGCAAATTGTCGATCAACACGAGGGTGGAAAATACTGCTTAGTGAAATTATTGGATTATGGAGGTTATGTGACTGCAGAATTTAGCCATTTAAGGCAAATTAGATCAGACTTTCTGACAGTGCCATTCCAAGCAACAGAATGTGTTCTATCAAATGTGGAACCAATCGGTATGCTAATAATTTGAAATTCAAAACACAGCGTATATTAACAAAATTTTTATTTCAATTAGATTCTATCTGGTCACAAGAAGCTGCGGAAGTATTAGGTTACCTTACAGGCGGTATCATCTTACAAGCTCAAATAGCGGGATACAATAGTCTTAATATACCAGAAGTTTACCTGTTTGCTAATTTGGGTCCAAATGTAAGTATTTTATTTCTATTTTATTATTTGCCTTAAATTAATTAAGACGTTAGAATTGAACTGATACCCTTCCGGGAATCGGAATAGAAATTCAGGAGGGGAAGGAAATATATAAATATTTAGAAAGGTATATAAAAATCAATTTTAGCTTTACGGTGTTGTTTTGTGGTCGGCTTTGGGAGGGTGTGCCAGGCTTTGAAAAAAATTTCCTCTCGGTGAGGGAGGGGGTTAGAGGAGGTCATACACATCATAAAAATATATGCCGTTCCCCGAGGTAACTTATAGTTTTCGAAAAATTGGTTGTTAAAGTTGATTTTTTGACCAGCCGAAATTTTCGAATAAAATATTTTATAATCACCCGGGACACTTAAATATCGCTTATAAATTTCCGAATAATAAATACAAAGATTTTATTTAATTAATTTCATCAAAATATTAACATTTTTCATAATTTTTACACATAAAATATGCATTCTCACGTTTGTTTACGTTAGTAAGTAAAAAGTTTAAAACTTGACTAAAACTCACTCATATGGATATAGTTCCATATTTTTAACTGGGAATTAAACGCGAAAAAGATAATATAATTTTGTTTATTTTACAATTAAATTTAAATGCTAATAAATATTTAACAAAAGTGAAATATTATTTCTTTTCAGAACATCATTTTCATTAATAAAGAACTTGTCGCTAGAAATCTAGCTAAGTGGGTTGACTGATTCAAAGAAGGAAGTTTATATAAAATCTACTAATGCAGAAGCTGCAACTATCATCTAATTCATTTTCAAATATTTAAAAGAACAAAAACGCTTTTTAACTATTTAGAAATAGTAAACGTATTTCATTAGGTAAGCTATAATACGCGTAGGATATAAAAGTAATCAATTGTAAGGCCCAATTTTTCTGTGGAGAGAGTTTAATTTTCATATTCGAAGGTTAACTATTGACTTTTAGTAAAAAAAGTTATGAATTAACCTTATTGAGAGTTATCTCTGTACCGTAAAAACGGATGCCAGAGTTGTGAAGATTTTAAAGTCTTTGAGGCATTATGCGGCACTCTGTGTTGTACTAAATAGTCATTTGTGTCAAGTGAATGAACCTGTTGTAAATATGAAATATAATTAAAACAAATCGCCAAAATTGAGGTGAGAATAGTATATAGATAGTAATATATCAAGCAATAGAAGGCTCGTATTAATTCTGCCGGACAAAAAGTTTAAAATAACTCTTGTATATATATGCATATTAAATTTTTATTTAAATATATAGTATATTTTTACCTCTCTTATTGATGCATAATAACATATGTTAAAAACATATACTTATGTATATTTTTTTACCAAACGTAATAAAAAAAGTAAAAGCAGTCTACATCTTTGCAGTAAGGCATTTTGATGGAAGTCGGACAGAAATTTTAATAAACATCTGAAACCATTAACTATTTTAAGCACATGCAGCTTATTTATTCTGAAAAGAAAATCCCATTTTATTAGCTTTCCTCTTTAATAAAATTCATTCACATGTATTTTTTGTATTTGGCGGTTTTGACTTCAATTTTTGGCTGTCCTTTGATTCCTCTATTAGTGACAAAAAATGCATCAAAATGCCTCCTGTGCGTTGTAATTTACATTTCTACTTGAATACACTTAAATATATTAGAATTTAAAGTAATTTTCTAATAAGTAATATTTTAGGCCTTTTAAGTAGATATAAGTATGCTAAATGTAATGTGTAAGTAATCGTTCAGTTATTCTTAAAAAATGTCATATTTATTTTGCACCTTATATACTAGCCAGAAGGCATGTTTTACTAGAATGAAACCCCATAAGCATTAGTGTTAATTATTGTTTTGATTTTGAATTAGTTTGTTAGTTTTAATTATAAATTTATAGATTTAAATTTATTCATAAAGTGATTTAATGAAACGTTATAATACTGAATATTACAACTGGAGTATACAAAGACATAAAAACAATGGAGAATTTCTATTATGAAAAAAAATACACAAAAATATATTGCTTTGTTCATCGTTCTACTGCACATTGAAGCCAATTACACCGATAGCTATGCAGAAATAATAATCTTATGATACTGTAATATACATTTCTTCAAGTCTATTTTATGTATTGATTAAAAAGTGGGATGATTAAAGTGGCCCCTACAGCTCTAATGTATATTACAATGCAAAAAATATGTTATCAAGATTCAAGCAGAATACATTAAGCAGTCGTAAAAGTAAGTTGACTGAAAAATATACTCTAATAAAGAGAACGTTATTAAATCGTTAATTTTGCTTTTTATTTATTACAAATTCTAAAACATTAAGTGGTGGCTTTCTGTCTCTGTTGATGGGATCTGATATGATGTACAGGTCTACACTGTTCGGTCTTATTCTTATGAAGTTACGTTGATTCATTTGGGGTTGTATGTCTCCGCTTTCTGCTTAGTGTGTCTGATTAATTTATGCTATGTGTGAAAGCTGAAGATGAAATGAAACGAAATCCTCATGCAATATTTCTTACATCTTTATTTGTCACATTGTGAATTCTTTTTAAAACTTTTGTAAATACCGATAGAAGCCTTACAGCAGATAAAGTATTAAAATGTAAGTATATTCAAGAGGAAAAATTACTCATTGTTTTAACAAAAAATTAAAAAAGGGACATCAGCATTTGTTCTGTTCGTTGACTAGATGGGCAGTCACAATTTTTACCAAACTTTAATGGATCATGTTTGTTCAGCCAAAAACAGTAAAAATTGGTAACGAGAGAGCGCAATTTTGACGTTTAGTTGGAGAGAAAGTTGCGAATTCGTTCTGGGAAAATTTGATCCAGTAAAAACTAGCAAGTAACAGCTGGTTTGTGATCATATGATTGAATTTTTGTCAAACAAAACAAAATTGATTTAAAATTTAAATAATTTCAATTCTTTAATATTAATTATATGCCAACAAAATAAGTGGTAAAAAGTAATGTTTAATTTAACTGAACAATATCAATGATTCCAACCATAGTAAAGGCACTCGTTAAACGAAAATGTGGTGGAAGTGCAGTGGATCATCGCCCGCACACCAACCAGCTTGCGTTAACAAATTAGAAGTTAGGAAGACATAGAGTTAGATTATATTATTATTTTATGTACAGCGCATGTTGATTTGGGGATTTCCATAATTTACCAGAAAGCTGTGGCGACGAAAGGAGCCGCATAACAAATTCGAAGCAAAGTTGCTGCTACGGCCACAATGAGGATAATGCATTCTTTATCTTCCGGAAGCGATGACGATGTACAAAATGAAATATTAGTAGCATTTAGAAGGAAAAATAAAGCTTTTGCTTGGTTTTTATATAAACAAAGTCGAATAAACTCTACATTAATGTTGAGTTAAAAAGGCCGGAAAAAGAATTTTAAACTTATTTTCGTATTTCAGTCATCCTTACTGAAAATCTAAGCAATAAATGGTTGCAATGCAAGTTCTACATCAATCCCCTTCCCTTTAGAGGACTATTAGAAAAAACATATTTATATCTTTTCATCACTGTTGAAATACAATACAATTTGAATACAATAACAACTTAAAAATGTCACATAATTGCCAATTTTATTAAAACACTTAGGAAAATACTTAAAACCAGAAATAGTGTTGTTGTTGTTGTTGTAGCGGTTCCTTAACCCTGCTTACGCCATCCGCTTCTTTTTGCTGTGTGGCGCCAATTGGAAATACCAAGTACAGCCAGGTCCTTCTCTACCTGGTCCTTCCAACGGAGTGGAGGTTTTCCTCTTCCTCTGCTTCCACCGGCGGGTACTGCATCGAAAATTTTCAAAGCTGGAGTATTCGTATCCATCCGGACCACATCTGCTGCTTCTTGATCTGCTGAAGTATGCCAATGTCGTCGTATAATTTGTACAGCTTATCGTTCCATCGTCTGCGATATTCGCCGTTGCCAACTCGAAGAGGACGATAAATCTTACGCAAAACCTTTCTCTCGAAAACTCCTAACGTCGACGCATCAGATGTTGTCATCGTCCATGCTTCCGCACCATATAGCAGGACGGCAACGATGAGAGACTTGTAGAATTTGGTTTTCGTTCGACGAGAGAGGACTTTACTTTTCAACTGCCTACTTAGTCCGAAGTAATACCTGTTGGAAAGAGTGATTCTGCGCTGGATTTCAAGGCTGACATTATTATTGGTGTTGATGCTGGTTTCTAGATAGACAAAATTATCTACGACCTCGAAGTTATGACTGTCAACAGTGACATGGGAGCCAAGTCGCGAATGCGATGACTGTTTGTGTGATGACAGGAGATATTTCGTTTTGCCTTCGTTCACTACCAGACCCATATCCTTCGCTTCCTTATCCAGTCTGGAGAAAGCAGAACTCATGGCGCGGTTGTTGACGCCAATAATGTCGATATCCTCGGTTTACGCCAGCAGCTGTACACTCTTATAGAAGCTTGTACCTTCTCTATTCATCTCTGCTGCTCTTATTATTTTCCCCAGCATTAAATTAAAAAAAGTCACACGATAAAGAGTCACCTTGTCTGAAACCTCGTTTGGTATCGAACGGCTCGGAGAGGTCCTTCCCGATGCTGACGGAGCTTTTAGTGTTGCTTAACGTCAGTTTACATATCCGTATAAGTTTTGCGGGGATACCAAATTCAGATATAGCGGCGTAAAGGCAGCTCCTTTTCGTGCTGTCGAAGGCGGCTTTAAAATCGTCGAAGAGGTGGTGGGTGTCGATTCTCTTTTCACGGGTCTTTCCCAAGATTTGGCGCATGGTGAATATCTGGTCAATGGTAGGCTTACCAGGTCTAAAGGCACACTGATAAGGTTCAATCAGTTTGTTGACGGTGGGCTTTAGTCTTTCACACAATACGATCGACAAGACCTTATAGGCGACATTAAGGAGGCTTATCCCACGATAATTGGCGCAGACTGTGGAGTCCCCTTTTTATGGATTGGGCGAGCACACTTAAATTCCATTCATGGAATTCGGCATGCTTTCGTCCGACCATATTCTGCAAAGTAGCTGATGCATGCACCTTGTCAGCTCTTCACCGCCATGTTTGAATAGTTCTGCCGGTAAGCCGTCAGCTCCAGCCGCTTTGTTGTTTTTTAAGCGAGCGATTGCTCCCTGCGGTGGCAACTCAACAGGAACTGCTTGCACAGCAAAGCATTATGCTCCTTAACTCGTAGCATAGATGCTTCGCTGTGCAAGTGATGCTCCGGTGACATCAGGAGGTTTCCTGTCGCAGTCCTAAGGGTTGTGTTTTGACATGCCTGTAATTTTCTCCACTTCGTCTCTTTTTTCTCCGGGGCCCAAATCGGTGCAGCGTAGTTTACGACCGGCCGGCCAATTGCTTTGTAGGTTGCCAGCAAGTTTTCTTTGTCTTTACCCCATGTGCTGCCGGCTAGCGCTTTGAGTATTTTGTTGTGACCCTGGAGTTTTGCGGCAATTGCGGTCGTATGCGGAGTGAAGGAGTGCAGGCTATCGAATGTGACCCCTAAAATCTTAGGGTTGCTTATAGTCGAAATTTTCTGGTCTTCGTCCAGCTGGTGAAAAGGGTAGCCGAGGATTTCGTCGTTTGTATTTTCAAATGTCGTGCTCCTTCCGGTGGAGGAGGGAGCTTCGAGTTATAAAAATTAAACAGTAGCGGGGAGAGGACACCACCCTGCGGAGCCCCCTGTTTAATTTTTCTCAACTTAGATGTTTCTCATCTTAATATGACCGATGATTGTCGACCACTCAGGTACCCCATGACCCACCTCTGCAACCCCGGCGGTAAAGAGGATTCCTCAATGTCACTGAGTAGCACTGAATTATTGACAGTGTCCAAAGCTTTTGACGAATCCGGTGCTAGCAGGACAGTTCTCGCGCAGGGTCGGTTTTGGTTCAGGCCATTGACCACCTGGGTGTTTATGGCGTTAAGTGCTGTTGTGGTACTGTGCACTTTTCGGAAGCCATGCTGATGTGCTGCTGGACGCAGGTGGTGAGTGAATGTCGGGAGCAGCAAGGCCTCAAGCGTCTTCGCTACTGGGGAGAGGAGAGTTATCGGCCGATAAGACTCTCCTTTGTTCGCTGGTTTCCCCGGTTTAAGTAGCGGGACCACCCTACCGTTTTCCACACATCTGGTATAATTAGGGTGGTCAAAGACAAATTGAGGACCTTGGTGAGATAATCTGCTCCCGCTGGTCGGAGATGTTTCAGCATCAGCATGCTGAAACCCTCTGAACCTCTTCTCTGGAGAAATCAAGCACCGCTCTTGTGTTTGGCAGTTTGCGCATAAGGCGGGTTACACGTCACCGAATGAAATTTCCACCAGGTCATCGCGTCTCGTCGGGTTAGACAGCGACTTGACTGTAGCTCAGAGCTTGGTTGCCCCAGAGGAAAGGTTGCAGGACCTTAAGTGCTCTTCCCACTTTTTCCGCTTGTGTTTGTTTACAACGGTCCGAATCTCCGCGTTTAAATCCCTGATTAGGGGATTCCCGGGATCGGAGTTACGGAGGATGTCGCACCTTGCTGCTAAAGCCTCCGCTTCAGTCGGGATATTAGGGCGGATTTCCGCAATTCGGTATGCCGGGATGAAGTGGGCGGCAGCGGCCACAACAATCCTGCGGAATGATCGCTCACCGGAGGTGACGTCTGTTGGAGTGGAGAGAGCACTGAAGGCGTTCTCGGTGAATTCCGTGAAGCCAGTCCAGTTAGCTTTTTTGAAGTTAACGAAGGTCCGGTGGTCCGCGGAAACAAAGTCGGGAGGTCTGTCAATCGAGATGTGTATGGGTAAGTGGTCCGATGCTAGTGTCAGTATAGGTCGCCAGATTATACTGTTTATCAGACCAGCACTCGCAATTGTTATGTCGGGCGAGCTGTGGCAATTACCCACAACTCTGGTGGGGGTGTGGTCGTACATTGTGCAGAATGTCGAATCGTCTATCTGTTCCGCCAGCTCCATTCCTCTACGATCATTTGACAGGCTAGAATGCCAAAGATCGTGGTGCGCGTTAAAGTCGCCCAAAACCAAACGGTTTCGCCTCTAAGTAGCGCACCTATATCAGGGCTATATCCAACTGGCCAACTTGTAACGGGAGGAATGTATATATTAAATATTTCGAGCTCGTTATCGCCTGACCGGATAGCTCCGGGAGACCGTGGAGGTCTGAGGGTTACCCAAAGTGGGTAACGTTGCTGAAGGCGCTGCCGTGGAGGCTGGGGGCGCACTTGGGTGTTGGCAGCATGGGGACACATAACGTGTAGTCCACTCCCTATGTGTCTCAAGGCCTGAGCAGACCTTAAGATGACTCCAACCATTGCACTGGTTGCACCTAACCGAGGTGGAGGAGTGGTGGAGTCTTTTGGTGCACAAGCAGCAGAAATAATCCGTCGGACCAGCTGCGAGGTGTTGCTCCGTTGGCGAACTTAAACTAATTTTACCTGTTGACCTAAACGGGGTTAGGTCGCCGAAAGGGTGACAGCCCTTGGCCGGATAAAATCCGGGTCAACTCCGGCTGTCTTGAGAGTTGAGTGGCTTGATGTATTTTTTTGTGCTGGAATCTAGTACTACAGACAACCATATTTCGAGCCCTGGAGGCTGAATTTTCCAACTGTCGCACCAAAGGTACCTTCTTTGCCCACCCTGGCATTAAAATCGCCAAGCACGATTTTCATATCGTGTCGGGGGCAGCGCTCATAAGTATGCTCTAGGCGCTCATAAAAGGCATCCTTGGTCAAATCGTCCTTCTCTTCCGTCGGGGCGTGGGCGCAAATCAACGATATATTGAAAAATTTTGCTTTGATGCGGATTATGGCGAGACGCTCATCCACCGGTACTCGACGAAGGAGTCTCTCTCGCACCACAAATCCGACACGGCCATATTGGACGGCGACGATGTCAGCCTTTATTCTTACGAGGACATCAACCAGCTGAGCAACGGCAACTTCCCAATTAAGGGACCGGACATTCCAGGTGCATGCCCTCAAATCGTGATCTTTAATTCGTTTGCAGGGATCGTCAACAGAAAGGGGGTATCTCATCCGAGGCGTTGCTAACATTTCCATTGGAGCTGGTTTCTACGTGACGGGTCCCAAACCCAGCACACAACCCCGCTAGGGGAGTAAGTTTAAAGATTTTACACATTTATATAGCGAGCCGCTTGCTTCAAAACCGACGCCCGCTCGCAGCCGCACCTCTGGTCAACAGACGCTGCAATTAGACTTCAGCGGACCCTTAAACCGAATAAGTCGGAGTGGCTCCACTGGAGCCTCCTCTCTGATTAGCCGTGACCCAAGGCTCTATACGGGTTGGTTACCGCATCTTGCACAAGGGTTGCTCACCTTTCCAGGGTGCGCGACGTAGAAGCAAGAGTAGGAATTGAGTTTAGCCGCACAACTGTAACAGCGTACCCAGAAGCTTGACTACACCCCATTTACACCCCCGCTTAGGACAGGCGTAATCAATCTAAGTCGCCTAGGTCATCTAAAGGGAGGTCCACGAAACGTGCTGTATCGACGGAATTGGACCAAAGGGAGAGGGGGGGTTAGATGAGTCGGTTTAAGGGGGCATGTGAAGAGGTGGTTAGTGTCGTGCGGAGACTCTCCACATGCAGCGCATACGTTGGGTATGCTGGAGTCGAGTCTGGATAAGTAGGAGTTTAACCTGCTACAATATTCAGACCTAAGTTGTGCCAGGGTCACGCGGGTGTCTTGAGGCAGTTCGAGTGGTGGTTTAACTCCGATCACGCCTTTAACGGGAAGGGAGTCTTTGAAGGTGTTGACTGACTCCTGGTAAATGGCGTTCAGTGCTTTTCTGTACGCCGTCCTGTCCAGCAGTTGTTGCACGTGTTGCTGGATGGTGCTCTTCATAGTATTCCCTTTCTGATGTGCGTAGATTGAGGTTCGGCTTCAATAAGGTGCCTATTGGGGTGTTCCCTACGGTAGCATCCCAATAGGAACTGCTTGCTCGGGTTAGACAGCTTGATTGTCCCTGAGAAGAGGTTACAGGACCTTAAGTGCTCCTCCCACTTTTTCCGCTAGTGGTTGTTCCCTACAGTACGAATCTCCGCGTTTAAATCCCTGATTAGGGGATTCCCGGGATCGGAGTTACAAAGGATGTCGCGCCTAGATGATAAAACCGCCGCCTCCGTCGGGAAATTGGGGCGGATTTCCGCAATTCGGTATGCCGGGATGACGTGGGCGGCAGCGGTCACGACGATCCTGCGGAAGGAACGTTCACCAGAAGTGACCTCTGATGGAGTGGGGAGATCACTGAAGGCGTTCTCGGTAAATTCCGTGAAGCCGGCCCAGTTAGCAAATGTCCGGTGATCCGCGGATACAAAATCGGGAGGTCTGTCAATCGAGATGTGTATGGGTAAGTGATCCGATGCTAGTGTCAGGTCGCAAAACTATACTGTTTATCAGACCAGCACTCGCAATTGTTATATCAGACGAGCTTTGGCAATTACCCACAACTCTGGTGGGGGTGTTATCGTTCATTGTGCAAAATGTCGAATCGTCTATCAGTTCTAGAATGCCAAAGATCGTGATCCGCGTTAAAGTCATCCAAAACCAAACGGTATTCGCCTCTGAGTAACGCACCTATATCAGGGCTATATCCAACTGGGCCCCTCGTAACATGAGGAATGTATATATTAAATATTTCGAGCTCGACATCGCCTGATCGGATAGCTATGCCCTGACATTCTAGGATAGCATCCCTGCGGTCGATGTCGCCGTCGATGAGAGGATACTGCACAGTGTTGTGTAGGATGAACGCTAAGGCTCACCACGGACTCGCTCGCGATCCTTGGGGATTATGTTGTATCCGGCCCGGCTCAGAAGATCCGAGCGGGCGGTAAGCTTCGTTTCCTGGATCGCAGCAATTGACAGGTACTCCCGGCTCATAAAGTCGACTATCTCGTCGATCTTCCCCTGGAGTCCGTTGCAGTTAAATTGTAATAGTCGTGTCTGTCTCGGGGGAGCCTTCATGATGCGAGGGGTGAGGGAGTGATGCGTGGATGGAGTGTGTTGCTGCTGTGTTATCCGCTGAAATTGGTTCCGCATGTTGGTGTTGGTTGGCGGTGTGTTGTAGAAACAAGCGGGGGCAGACTCATAAAGAACGGGGCAACGTACGCATCATTCCACTCACGGGTGGTGCGCAGGCCAGAGCACGTCCGAAAATGACATCAGCCGGGGCAAGAGTTGCATCTGAGGTCATGGTCCGACGTACCATGGGTCTGACACACGGAACAGACTGTGCGGGGGACTAGGAGCTGCTGGGAGCGCTCACACGGGAAGAGGAGCTGGTTGTGGGTGAGGGTGAGGGTTGGTGGGAGTCATGGTGCGGGGAGCTCCGGGAGACCGTAGAGATCTGTGGGTTACCCAAAGGGGGTAAGGGTGCTGAAGGCACTGCCGTGGAGGCTGGGGGCGCACTATTTCTTTTTTTGATATACACAATTTATTTATTTACTGGATCTGCTTTAATATAAGCCTAACAGTAAGTGTACAAATCTTAAAAACTAAGTTACAAACATGATAGCTCGAGTTATGTTCCGCAGGGTAGCATCCTTGGGCCTATTTTATATATTATATACACTGCAGACATCGCATTAAACCGAAAAGTGCAGACATTTACCTTTGCGGATAACACAGCTGTTTTATGCCGGGATAAATACCCTAAAAGAGCAGCAAAAACGATTAGTGATCATTTACTCCTCATCGAAGAATGACTAGAAAACTGGAGAATTAAAGTTAACGAACAAAAGTGAAAACACGTTACATTTACTTTAAGAGCGAAATCATGTCCTGCAATTCGCTTAAATGGTATAAACATTCCCCAAGTAAATGATGTTCCATATCTCGGTATACACTTAGATAGACGTCTCACTTGGAAGAGACACATAGAGACAAAAACTACACATGAAATTAAAGCAGCTAGTTTAAATTGGCTTTTAAATAAAAACTCCGGTCTAAAATTAGACGACAAAGTCCTTATTTACAACGCAGTATTAAAACCAATTTGGATGTATGGTATTCAACTGTGGGGTACGACCTGTTGATATTAGAATGACTACTAGTATATTTTTTGTATTTTAGCCAGTTTGTTTCTCTGTTTGTTAGTCTTGATTCTTGTGCAACTATCTTCGGGCGCTCGTATATTTTTATTAGAACGCAAGTGAGGAAAGTTTTTGACTGCCATTCACCGTGGCCAGAAACGATTCTTTTGCATATGGTTCAAGCAGCTCACGACATCCGATCTTAGACCACGTATCTCCTGGGTAGCCAACGAACATCCGTTTGGAGGCGAGCTAAAGTGAAAAGGCGAATCCCATGCGGTTGTGCGTAGGGTTTGGAACCCACCACATGAAAAAACAACCCAATGAAAAACCAATTTAAGCCTCGGATGAGAGACCCCCCTTTTGATGACGACCCCCGCAAATATTTTAAGGATTACGATTTTAGGGCATGCACCTGGAATGTCCGGTCCCTTAATTGGAAAGTTGCCGCTACCCAGCTGGTTGATGTCCTCATAAAGTTAAAGGCTGACATCACCGCCGTCCAAGAATTGCGATGGACGGGACAAGGACGGAAGAAGGTGGGTCCTTGTGAAATTTACTACAGCGGCTATATAAAGGAGCGCAAATTTGGTGTCGGATTCGTGGTGGGAGAGAGACTCCGTCGCCGAGTACTGGCATTCACTCCGGTGGATGAACGTCTAGCCACAATTCGTATTAAGACAAAATTTTTCAACACCACCCTAATTTGCGCCCACGCCCCGACGGAAGAGAAGGATGACTTGACCAAAGATGCCTTTTACGAGCGCTTCGAACACACTTATGAGCGCTGTCCCCGCCACGACGTCAAAATTGTGCTTGGCGACTTCAACGCTAGGGTGGGCAAAGAAGGTATCTTTGGTACGACTGTCGGAAAATTCAGTCTCCACGACGAAACATCTCCAAATGGGCTGAGGCTGATCGACTTCGCCGGGGCCCGAAATATGGTTGTCTGTAGCACTAGATTCCAACACACAAAAATTCACCAAGCTACTTGGCTGTCTCCAGATCGGAAAACTTCCAACCAGATCGATCATGTTGTGATAGACGGAAGACATGTATCCAGTGTTTTAGATGTGCGTGCGTTCCGAGGTCCCAACATTGACTCGGGTCACTATCTTGTCGCAGCGAAGATACGCACGCGCCTCTGTGTATCGAAGAACGCCTATCAACAAACACATGGAAGGTTCGACGTTGAAAAGCTGCAATCACAACAGACTGCCGAGCGGTTTTCTACTCGACTTGCACACCTGCTCTCTGAGAGCACTCATCAGCAACTCGGTATACGGGAACTGTGGGACAGCATTTCAAGCTCCCTACGTACAGCAACAAACGAAACTGTTGGATTTCGTAAAGGTCGCAAAAACAGCTGGTACGACGAAGACTGCTGTGTCGCAGTGGAGAGAAAACAAACTGCCTACCTCGCAACGTTGCGATCGACCACAACACGTGCGGGGTGGGATAGGTATCGAGAACTAAAGAGGGAAGCAATGCGCGTCTGGAGACAAAAAAAGAAAGAGGCCGAGATACGCGAGTACGAGGAGCTTGAGAAGCTGGCCGACAAGGGTAATGGTTGAAAATTCTACGAAAAGATACGGCGACTTACAGAAAGTTTCAAGACCGGAGAAAACTCTTGTAGGACCCAGGGAGGTGAGCTAGTGACAGATGCCCAGAGTATACTCGATTTATGGAGGGAGCACTTCTCCAGCCTGCTGAATGGCAGTGAACAGGAAACATGCGGAGATGGTGAACCCGAAACTCCAATTGATGACGATGGAAAAGTTGTTCCGTTACCCGACTATGAAGAAGTGCGAATAGCAATCGTCCGCTTAAAAAACAACAAAGCGGCAGGGGCCGATGGATTACCGGCTGAGCTATTCAAATACGGCGGCGAAGAACTGATCAGGTACATGCATAAGCTTCTTTGAAAAAGAAGAAGATGTCAACATTTGATGAGTCGGCTCTAGGAGTCTTCGAGAGAAAAGTTCTGCGAACGATTTATGGTCCTTTGCGCATTAGCAACGCCGATTACCGCAGACGATGGAACGATGAGCTGTACGAGCTGTACGCTGATATTGACATAGTTCAGCTGGCTAGGCCGTGTCGTCCGAATGGATGAAAACACTCCGGCTTTGAAAATTTTTGATGCAGTACCCGCTGGTGGAAGCAGAGGAAGAGGAAGACCTCCACTCCGTTGGAAAGATCAAGTGGAGAGTGACCTGGGTGCAATTGGCATTTCCAACTGGCGCCAATCAGCGAAAAGAAGAGATGAATGGCGCGCTATAATTGACTCGGCTATAATCGCGTAAGCGGTGCCAACGCCAATAAGAAGAAAAAGAGTGGTCTGAAGACAACTCAGCAACTGTTACAGCTGATACAAGTTGCCTGTCGATTTTTCTTGAGGCAGCAAAGTCTATTAAGTCAGGTATTTTCTTCCGATCGGTAGGCCAGTATTTTGGTTGGCCTGGGGAAATACAATCTAACTTGTTACGCTTGTTTATAATGGTATTGAACAGCTGTTTCCTTTGGGGTTAATTAAACGGGATCCCCAGTATACATGCTTTGCATTGTAGTCTCCTCCTGCTATAAATCTATCACCAAGATTATCAAAAAATTCCTTAAATTGATTTTTTGTGATCTTAAATTTTGGAGGGCAATAAATGGCTGAGAGATTTAGCTCTTTGCCATAATTATTCAGAGTTACAGAGGAAGCTTGTAGATAATTGGTGGCGTAAGGCTGTAAGACGCAGTGTTTAAGGCGGTTTCTTAGAAGTATTCCAGTGCCGCCGTGCGCTTTGCCATCAGGATGGTTAGTGGAGTAGAATATGAACCCAGGTATATAAAAGTTATATTTATCCGTCAAGTGAGTTTCAGACAATAGCATTACGTCTGTAGCATACTCTTTTAAAAATCGTGCCAATTCTAATTTATGTTAGTTCACACGGTTTGCGTTCCAAAAACAGGCTCATTTTTTTGCATGAAGATTTGTAGCATGTTATTCTGGCCTTTAATCAAGTCTTGGATCATTCTTTGCATAGTTGACATGAACTGTGTCATGCACTGCGTAAGGTTTAAAATCATCGATTCTATACCTCCATTAGATTGGTTCTGTGGAATATTATCTGAATCATTCTTCAGTACATTCGCATAAGATAATTTATTTGGATTCATATTATATAGTATATTGTTTACCAACCTAACTTTTAGATCTTTATATACAGGGCAGCCCCTATAATTAGCAGTGTGATTACCTCCACAATTAATACATTTTTTCATGGTGGCATCATCTTTCTTTGACGTACATTCAGACGTGGGATGTAGGTCCCCACATGCTACGCAAACACTGCGCAATGTGCGGTAGGATTTAGTGTGGCCGAATTCTTGGCAGTTGGTGCATTGCACTGGGCCGTTTCTTTTGTGTGGCTCTCCTACTGTTACCCTACGATGTAGCAAATATTTTATATGGGTTTCGTTTTTCTTTAACTGACTTGCATTGGGCTCTAGTTATACCTTAAACATTGGCTGGGATACTTTGTTTCTATTAAGTATATTTATAACCGATTCAGTACTGAAACCATTTTCTTCGAGAGTCTCTTTTATTTCGCCTGTCTTGACTGGGATTCGATACCTTTAATTACAACTGTTAGGTCTTTCGAGCTCTTCAGTTGATATAAGTAATAATTTTTATTACTCGACAATAGAAAGCTTACTATTTGCATGAAGCTTTTTTCACTGTAAGTTTGGATTTTTGTTTCATCGATGGTACCTTTTTTTAAAGGCACAACGTGAAAGTTATTAGTTCCGACTAGTTTGGTAATATTATTAACTAACGTGCTTGAGACATGTTCGCGCAAGTATATTGGCGGTGGTTTGGCATTTGCAACTGTGTTAGTACCCTTTACGTTGTCCTCACTTAATAAAGTAAATCGGTTGCTACTGGAGGGTTCTTGGATTTTTACGTTTGTCGCGTACTGGCCACAACAAAAACTTCTTTTGTGTTTGGTTGTTCACTTCCTTTGTTTTGCCTAATATTCCTTTCACTCCAAGCGTTGGCAGTGGCATCTGTCGGCAAAAAATTGTATAATTCAAAGCCATGAATTGTTGGCACGGTTGCACTAGGTGTGTGCCTACCCAGTGGTATAAGTCTTCAAAAGGAGGTGTTCGTACTAAACGGTTCCTCCACTAACAAATAGGTATTAGGGAAACGGAATGCTTTGCGCGGGTATTCCGTAAAAAGGGGTGTCGCCTTTATTTTTATACGGCGAGGGGAAAATTATCCCAGTGTACTTGGTGTGCCATGGTGGCGTGCGCTATACAACTCTGTCCCTTTGGGTAATGGGGGCGGCGCCAAATGATTGGGCACCAATACACACTCGCCTGAGAATTCTGAAGGCCGACGCGTAGCTTGCGGCCTGGCTCGTAAGTGCGTGCCGGATCAGATTCCAGCAATCTACAAAAGCGTGCACACCTTTTTACGCAGACGTGCGAAATTTTAGTGAAAAAAAAAATAAATAAGATTTTATAATAGTGCCGGGCGAAGAAGAAAAAGCAGTTGAAGCCTAGTTTTGTTTGTGTCAGGACAAATTAGGGCAGTCGAAGCCCATAGTGTTTATTTATTGGTTTCGCGTTCTAGTGGCGGAACCGGAGTTTGGAGGCATCACCGGAGGAACACCGAAGTTGGGTACTCACACCCGATCGAGAAACCGCTAAGTATCATTTGGTTTATTTATTGTTTGTCCACTTTTTATCGTGCCGAGAGTGTTGCTTTCTTCGTTTTCCCCATACCCATCCTTATAGCATCCCGCACCCAGAGCTCAGTCATACAGGCGGGTTAAAGTTACCCCCAGCAGCACGGGAGTAGTGCGAGTGGGTTCGTAACCAGTTTGGTTGGACCACACCTCGGGGGCACCCAAAAACATATTTTGTTTACATATAGTTGATCTGTTGTTCAATTACTGTCGTCGTGTGATCTCCTTCTGGTAGTAGCGTTGATCGACTTGATTTCCTTTTGACATTTATATATCGATCTAGTCCTGTCTGTATTTTTGTGTTCTTTTTTATTTCATTGGGCTTACCGCTTGCTTGTTCCTTTTCATTTGTATTGGTGGGCGATTTCCTGCTGGGTGTTTGCATGCTGTTACCTTTGTTCTCTTGTTTTCTGCCGACTTCGCCGTCTGTTTAGCGCTAGCTGAGTACTGCTGAGAGTCTTTTCCTTGCATGTTGCTTTCTTTTGCCGTTGTTTGTGTTGGCGTTGTTTGCTCGAAATAAGAAAAATAGGCATTTAGAGCCTTTGATCCGGCGGGTTTGACCGCGACGCCCTCCTTTTTGTTTCTGTACTCACTGGATAACTTTTTGTTTATTTTTCCGTTTGCACTTATTGTTTATTAATATTATGTTCTATTCTTTAATTTTAATTTGGAGTTTATTAATGTTTTCCTTTTTTAAAATGTTCTTCAGATTACACTAAAGGCACTCGCTTACTTATTTTGAAAATTTCATAGTATGTTTTGTTTTATTTTATTTTATTTTGATGAGCAGTGCTTAATTGCTTGTGTGCTTTTACAGCTCTCTCACTCGAAAAAAGCGCGCTTGGGGGCTGGAAGTATGGCCTGAGCAGAACTTAAGATGACACCAACCATTGCACTGGTTGCACCTAACCGAGGTGGAGGAGTGATGGAGTCTTTTGGTGCACACGCAGCAGAAATAATCCGTCGGACCAGGGTTGGTTTTGACGCCAGCTCCGTTGGCGTACTTAATTAATTTTACCTGTTGACCTAAACGGGATTGAATCACCGAAAGGGTGACAGCCCTTGGCCGAATAAAATCCGTGTCAACTCCGGTGCGTGAAACCTGACTTCTTGAGAGTTGACCAGAAATGGTAAACTGTATAAATAATAAATAAATAATTGGATCCTGCTCGTTGAAAACTCAGTAAATTTCTTTCGGAGAGTAAAACATCATACTCTTTCAATTTCGTTACTTGCTTTTTTTTACTGACATTTATCAACGAACACAGCTATTGACTTCCGTGCTTTACATTAATGGGACTAATGTGGGGTTTTTTCGATTATTGAAAATGGTGTAACAATTTGAATTAGAACATAGATAGAAAGCAGATGTGGTGTGGGTTACGTACTTGCCATAAACGAATTATGTATTGTCATAAAGTAATTTCACCGGTCAAATAACTTTCCAGTAGTATAAATTTATTTTGTAAAACTATTAGGTTGTCCCAAAAGAAACCGGTGATTTTTCATATAGACGGCGTTGACAATTTTTTTGAAAAGTTTTAGAAAAACAGTACGCATATTTTTTTTTTATATTTGTTTGTTAGGCGTCAATTTTAATATGGAGCCTCCAAAAGAACATTTTCACCGTATTTTACTTTATTATTTTTTTAATGGTAAAAATTCAGCGAAGATTGCCAAAAAGTTACATAATTTGTATGGTGCTATATTGACACATGGAGTAAATGATAAGTAAAGCGACAAGATCAATAATGGTTTGCAGAAGATTAGCAGGGAAAACATAGGGGTGCACCCCTAAAACACTGCACTGGATGTATACCAAACATGATAGTAAAACCAACAATAACATATGCAACGGTTGTCTGGACAGAAAGAGCAGAGTTTAACACGGCCAAAGCTGCCCTAACTAAACTGCAAAGACTAGCGTACGTCTCTATAACTGGATGCATGAGAACGTGTCCTATAGTAGCACTAGCTCTCCTTGATCTTGCGACTCTCCACAAGGAAATAGAGCTTTCACATAAGAAAGCCCTATTGACAATGATGAAAGAGGGGTCAGGGAAAGGAAAAATCATATCAGCCAAGAAAGGGGCAAAGATAAAAGAAAGAATACCTCCAGCAATTTTCAATACAGATGAAATATTAAAGATAACAAGTTTCTATATCAAATTCAAAATATCCCTAGGAGAAAAAAGATCACGGAACCAAACTCAGGTACAGAATGTAATAAAACCCTTGTGTGGTACACAGATGGTTCCAAGACTACTGATGGAATAGGTGCGGGGGTCACTGGACCCAGAACTAAGATATCGATTCCTCTAGCCTGATTAGTTTTCTAAGGCCATTAGGTCTGGTTGAAATAATGTGAAGAAATCGGTGAGCACAATAGACCGCTAGTCGCGGTGCATATCCTCCTTACTAATAAATCTATCTATCTATGGTGATAAGGCCTTCAAAGAAACACAGTGTCAAAGTCGAAGATGAATTGAAAGAAATTCATTTAACAAAACGTTTCAACGCTTGTGATATGCATCTTAAACGCAATGAATATGTTCCGTTTTTGAGGCAAATCTTAACTGGAGATAAAAAATGGATTGTTTAAAACAACGTCAATCGAAAAATTCTAATGATTGGCGCTTTTTAACCGGTTAAGAGATTTTCGGCCGAGCTCCTCTTCCAATTTGTGGTTTTGCGTCTTGATGTTTTTCAAACAAATGGAGTGACCTACAGTTTTATACTAAGCCGCCTCGGAACGGTTGATGGTTTTTTTACGAGGAGCCTTTTCATGTCCGAAATACGCTCGGAGGGGTGAACATTCCCTGCCGAGGGGCGACCGCAATTAGAAAATTTAACTTAATTTTTTATTTCAATTAATTTTCCGTAACTTTTGGATGTTGGTGGCACCGGGATTTGAACCCGCGCATTCCGAATGTCAGTACGCAATGCTAACCACCCCGCCACCGCGGTCATTATAAACTTAAAAAAAATGTATGTATTTACTTTCATTAAAAAAATCAACGGTTTCTTTTTATTATGAAATTTTTAATTTCCAAACTGAAATAATTACTGTTGTTGTTGTAGCGGTTGCTCTACCCCGCTTAGGGAAATTGCATAATTGATTAAAGTTCATTATAAAATTAAAAAAAAATGTATTTACTTTCATTAAAAAAATCAACGGTTTCTTTTTATTATGAAATTTTTAATTTCCAAACTGAAATAATTACTGTTGTTGTTGTAGCGGTTGCTTTCCGCCGTTTAGGGACAGGCTAGTCAGTCTAAGTCACCGAGGTCATCAAATGGGTTGTCCAGGAAACGAGTTGATTCGACGGGTTCGGACCAGGGGTTCTAGAAGGCATGTAAAGAGGTGAATGGTGAATGGCGTTCAGTGCCCGTCTGTACACCGTCCTGTCCAGCGGCTTTACGTGTTACTGGATAGTATCCTTTAAATCTAGTATTCCCTTTCTGATGTGCCTAGATGCTTCACTGAGCTAGTGATGCTCAGGCGACATCAGGAGGTTTCCTGTCGAGGTCCTGAGGGCAGTGTTCTGGTAAGCCTCTAACTTCTTCATCTGCGTCTCGTTCGTCCCCGGTGCCCAGATCTGTGCAGCATAGTTAACGATCGGCTAGCCAATCGCTTTGTAGGTTACCAGCAAGGTTTCTTTGTTTTTACCTCAGGTTCTGCTGGCTAGCGCTTTGAGTATTTTGTAGTGGCCGTGGAGTTGTGCGGCAATCTTGGTCGTATGGGCAGTTCAGTGTGTCAAATGTGACTCCCAGTAACTTTGGGTTGTTTGTGGTTGGAATTTTGAGGCCATTGACCTTTACATCGTGTATTCTTTCGTCCAGCTAGTGAAAATGGTAGCCGAGGATTTTGCCGATTGTATTTTTTGTTGTCGTGCACTGACGAAGTGGGATATGTCGTCGAAATAGCCGTTTACTTTCGAATATCGAGCAATTATCGGCATATGAGGTCTGGTGGAGGAGGAAGCTTGGAAATATAGGAGTTGAATAGTAATGGGGAGAGTACACCACCCTTTGGAATCCCTTGTTTAATATTCCTGAGTTTTGATGCTTGACCTCGAAATTCTACCGATAATTGACGACCACTCAGATAAACCATGATTAATGAGTATTTCTCAATGTCCGATAGTAGCACTGAATAGTTGACAGTGTCAAAAGCTTTTGACACATCCAGTGCTACCAGAACAGTTCGCGCACAGGGGCGGGTTTGGTTAAGGCCGGTTTTTCAGATTTATGTACCGTATTGAAAACCGAATTTTTCCATTTAAGCAAAACAAAAATTTACTTATTAAATATTTACGATATAGGATTCGGATTAATAGTATTTCTTAAAATGAGAGCTACAAACTTTTTAACGTCGATGAGCTTATTGGTTTTTATTATTTTAGTAATCCTAAGGAATTATGCTTTATTCTTAAGGTCTATAAAATAAGCTCACTTACGCCGCTTTACTTCCCAACCAAGCTCTCAGAGCTTCTGGGAAGTCACTATCGATGTCCTGATGAAAAGCAATATCCCGGCTTTTGATCAAAGCTGGGCGTTTCTCGGCCATTGCTTCTTTCAGACAAAATCTTTCTGGCTGTCAATCCTGGCTTGGAGGCTGTATGTGTCGGCTCACTGCTCTCGACCAAGCCATACTTTAAAAATCTTCCGGGTCCACTTCCCGGAGAGAAAAGTAGTGTTTCTGCAAATCTACTCAAAGAACTACCTGGTACCTGGTACACTTTCCGGACATTTGTTTTGTACAAACCTTCACGGGAGCCACAGAAAAATAAGAAATTTTTCGTAATATTTGCCGACTAGACGGAGATTTCTATCTATGAAGGAAAATAAATTGAACTCTTTCTTAGTTTTACCTGTAATGAGGTAGATACCATAATACAGCTATAAAGTTTTTTAATATTTATTTAATGAATCTGCAATAAGTACAATAATAAAATCTTAAACTAAACTAAAACATAAGACCACTTAGTAGGAATGGGCTGTTGTGTTGTTGCTTGGGCCAAGGTGTTAACCAAAGGGTTCGGATGGTTACTTTTTTTTCTGCGATTTCAATCTCTTCCTTGATGGTAGGTATATTTAGATCTCTATGGATATTTTTATTACGGATGTACCATGGTGCGCCCGTTATTACTCTACGTTTTCGATTGGAACCTTTGAATTATATTTATATTCGCGCGCTATGCCCCATAACTAGATTCCATACATTCATATCGGTTTTATTTTTACATTATATAAGAGGACTTTGTTGCTAAGACTAAGTCCAGACTTCTTGTTTAAATGGCAATGTAAACTGGCAGATTTGAGTTTAAGCTGAAGCTTTTTAGCTACAATGTGTCGTCCCCAGGTTAAGCGTCTGTCCAAGTGGATTTCGAGGTATATAATTTCGTCAGCTTGTGGTATCGAGACATTTCTGAGCATAACAGTAGGACACGTTTTTCGCCTTAGAGTAAAAGTGATGTGTTTGCATTTGTTTTCATTAATTTTATGCACCATTTTGCTAGCCATTTTTCAATTAGTTTAAGATGTTGCTGTAACACTTTTGTGGCTGTAATTGGGCATTTATGTCGACTTAGCTTAGCATTATCATCCGCAAGTGTTCAACTTTTACTGTGAATCGCCTGTTGGATAAGTAGGATTCAAGGATATTGTGGAACGTGTTTGGTAATATTTGTTTAATTTTATGAATGAGACAATCATACCATACCTTGTCCAATGCTTTAGCGACATCAAGAAAAACAGCCGAGCAATACTCTCTGAATTCGAAAGCTTTCCTTATTTTATTTCTTATATTGTTCAATTGTACCATTTCACGAAAACCAAATTGATGTGTAAGAAAATTATCATTTTGATAGAGAAAAGGAGTAATTTTTGATAGCAGCACTTTTTAGAAAAGTTTGGATAGGCAAGGCAACAGGCTGATTTGGGTTGCGTATTTACCTATCATAATTATCTGCGACTTTTTCCATATTTGTGGAAATATCCTAGCTTCAAAATGGCGTTGAAAAGCTTTAAAAAAACGAAAGCTTTGCTTCGCAATCCTTTTAGCATTTTTGGTGATTTTTTTTTTATTTAAGGCGGTAATAATGTTTTCTAGTTCAGACACAGATGCTTCGCTAGTAACAGTAAAACAATCGGAAGCCTTCTTGCAAGGATGGAAAATAGCTGATTTAAGATCATATGATTGAATTTTTGTACACAAAGCAAAAATGATATAAAATTAAAATAATATTAATACTTTAATATGAATAATATAAGTATGTACTACCAAAATAAGAGACCAAATATATTTTTGCTAAAGAAAATTTCATGGTATCGACGATTCAATTAAATAGTTAAGGTACTCGTTAAATGAGAATGTGGTGGCAGTGGAGTGGAATCATTGCCCGCCTTGAGGAATTAGAAGTTAGGAATATTGATAGCATAGAATTAGAATATATTCAGGGGTGTTACAGAAACAGATTGTTGTCGGAATCAGAATTGAAACCGACAAAATTCTGTTCAAGGGGTTACACATTCCGATTATTGATTTGCATATCGGGTTTTCAATAGAATTTGTGTCGATTTTAGGTATTACAGAAACCGGTTTATTGGTTTAAGTGTCAGAATTAAATCGACCAGTTATTCATTGACAGAATTGTGTGCTAATTTCTTATTTTATAGCCACTGAGACTGTAGGTCGCGCTAAGGAGATATTTGAGTCATTACTTACAGACCGTTGAGAGGAGCATTCTGCCAAAAACCGCAGAGTCGCTGCAAGTTAGAGCACAGTTGGGATAGACAACCTATCTAACTTGCCTTCAGTAAAAGTAAAAGTAGAAAACAAATTGCACTTACATCGATTCTGTCAGCTCCAGAGGATTGATCTTTTCCCTTAAAATTTGACGCTTTATTTTTATATTTCGTTCGTCTATTTAGAGGGCTATTAGAAACTAACATATTGGTACATATCTTTATCGTTTCATCATTGCTGAAATATAATAAATTTTGAATACAATTAATACATTAAAAATGATAATGCCAATTTTATCAAAATACTTAGGAAAATCCTTAAAAGAGGAAAAAATAAACTGTGCAAATGAACAGATTAAAATTTAACCGCCAAAATAAACAGCTGTTATACTACTTGCTGGCTAATTTTTACTGAATCCTGTTCAAATCTATTCTCTTCGCAGTCAACTTCATGGCTATCTTACGTTAAAGGTGTTTCGTCTCTTTTATGTTACCCTCTTTCTCCTAAAAAAATTTAAAATTTTTAAATAAAAATAAATATATAAAAGAAGAATTTTGATATTCTTTAATTGCCGATTGTATGACTTTTATGATCATTGTATTACAACTTTAGTATGGAAGGAGACTGGACTCCCAAACTTTTTAATAGAGTGGATTTTCCAATATCTGACTATCTGTTTCAAATATGTATGTATAAACAATATCATAATTTCTGCTTAAAACATATACACAACAATAATTAAAAAATCTCCAAGTTGAAGGTTTTATAAGTGGCATTATCAAACAATTCTGAGCAAACAAGTTTAGAATCAAAACTTATAAGTGGAACTACCTTATACAATTTTTGTATCATAAATTAAGGAAAAATATCAGAGATGCACAACAAACGCTTCGATATCATTTTGTTTCGCTATCAAGAAAAATTAACTAAACGAAATGAAACTCATCATTAACGTTAGCTGTTTGCTATGATTTAACAGCATACTTAAATTTTAACGTTTAACATTAGCTCGTTCGTTGAGAAATGTCAGTAGAAACTAGCCAGTAACGAAATTGAGGGAGTAAGATGTCTTATAAACAAAGAAATTTACTAAGTTTTCTCCGAATATTATATATATTCAGTAAAAATTAGCCAGCAAGTTGTACAACAGCTGTTTATTTTGGCGATTGCATTTTAATTCGTTCATTTTTTTCTGCTTTTAATTATTTTCCTAAGTATTTTAATGAAATTAGTATTCAAGATTTATTGTATTTCAGCAATGATGAAATTCTACATTCTTTATAGCCGCAAAACTATAAGGATGCAAATCTGATTTTTCTAATAGTTCTCTAAAAGGACGAATATTTATGTAGAACTTTCTTTGCAACAATTTGTCGCTTAGATTTTAGATTTGGAATTATTTTGCCGAGTAAGCCGGCAATATTAACTGAACATTATTATAGAGTTTCTTTGATTCTGTTAAATAAAATGCAAGCAAAAGCTTTATTTTCACTTTTAAACATTGTCGTAGTTTCCGAAAGCTTAAGAATACATTATTGTCATTGTGACCGTAGCATCAACTTTGCTTTGAATTTGGTTTTGCGGCTCCTCTAGTCGCCACTGATTTTTAGTAAATTATATTGTAGTTTGGGGCGGCCGCGATAGCCGAGTGGTTAGCATTGCGTAATGACATTCGGAAGGCTCGGGTTCATATCCCACTGCCAGCAACATCGAAAAGTTATGGAAAATTAATTTAAATAAAACATTAAGTTAAATTTTCTAATTGCGGTCGCCCCTCGGCAGGGAATGTCCACCCCTCCGAGTGTATTTCGGACATGAAATAAAAGGCTCCTCGTAAAAAAAAAACCATCAGCCGTTCGGAGGCGGCTTAGTATAAACTGTAGGTCCCTCCACTTGTTGGAAAAACATCAAGACGCAAAACCACAAATTGGAGGAGGAGCTCGGCCGAAAAATCGTTTCAGCGGTTACAAAGTGCCAATTATATATATATATTGTAGTTAATATTATTTTTATTTTAAATCAATTTTTATTTGTTGACAAAAATTCAATCATATGATCACAGATCATACTATGTTAGTTTTTACTGGCTGAAATTTTCGGAGCACGAACTTGCAACTTTCTCTCCAAACTAAACTCAAAATTGCATCTCGCGTTACTAATTTTACTGGGTTTTTAGCTCAACGAACACGATGCAATAAAATTCAATAAAAATTGTTACTACCCATCTAGTCACCGAACAGAACTTTTGAGTTTGCAGCGGCAGCCGTTGTTAATATTTGCTGTAAGAGCTGATTTTAAAAACTGTCACTGCTACTGCCCTATTGTATTTTTGTCTTTAACGATTTAAAATTATCGATAGCTTATTTATTATTTAATGGCCTGATGTAATCTAAGTTTCTACTATGACATTTATCTTTGGCTCATTTACTTCTGGTATAGGCTGTGGAGATGAAAACTCTCAGTGGAATATAATCTAAACATTCGTAAGGTGAAGACCCTCAGGAACGCTACATATGCCTGTGGTGTCAATACCACGATATGGCGGCGAAACCCTTATCCATATAATCAAGGTCTACTTTGGCAAAGTTCGCAATTATGATATTATTGTCACCATACATTTAATCTTCTTCTGACTCTGGGAGTTGTGTCCCCGTTTTAATGAAAAATTAAGGAAAACGATTCATTTTTTTAATTTGTTTGTTGCACCGAGCATATCCACGTACTATAAAATTTGTTTCAACATAGTCACCAGCATAGCTAACTCTGTTATACCAAATTTTTGTTTTTCAAAAAACCGTGGGGAGTTAAATGATATTGCCCAGGATTGCCCTATAAAAATAAAAATGTGTGTCCGTTGAAATGCTGTACGTACTTACTCGTATGTACGATTATTTCTCTAACTTTTTCTTACTTACTTTTTTCTTACTTTACTTTACTTGCGTAGACATCCCTTACGCGATTATAGCCGAGTTAGCAACATTACGCTACTCGTTTCTTATTTTCGCTGTTTGGCGCCAATTGGAGTGGATGTTTTCCTCTTCCTCTGCTTCCACCGACGGGTACTTCATCGAAAATTTTTAAAGCTGGAAGAATCTTATCCATCCGAACCACATGATCTAGGCAGCGTAGCCGATGTTTCTTGATTCGCTAAACTATGTCAATGTCGCCGTATATCTCGTACAGCTTATCATTCCAGCGGTTGCGGTATTCGCCGCTCCCAACTCGCAAAGGATCATAAATCTTACGCAAAACCTTTCTCTCGAAAACTCCTAACGCCGACTCATCAGATGTTGTAATCGTACATGCTTCCGCATCATACAGCAGGACGGGAACGATGAGATATTCACCATACGCTAAATATTGGAAAAGACCCATGAAAAGAGGATCGATCCACACCACCTCTTCATCGATTTTAAAGCCACCTTCGACAGCACGAATAGGAGCTGCTTTTACGCCGCTATGTCTGAATTTAGTATCCCCGCAAAAATTATACGGCTATGTAAACTGACCTTAAGCAACAATAAAAGCTCCGTCAGACTGGATAATGACCTATCCAAGCTGTTCGATACTAAACGAGGTTTCAGACAAGGTGACTCTTTATCGTGTGACTTTTTTAATTTAATGCTGGAGAAAATAATACGAGCAGCAGAGATGAATAATGAAGGTACAATCTTTTATGAGAGTGTACAGTTGCTGGTATACGCCGATGATATTGACATAATTGGCCTTAACAACCCCGCCGTGAGTTCTGCTTTCTCCAGACTGGATAAGGAAGCGAAGGGTAAGGGAGGTAGTGGACGAGGTCAAGACGAAAGTCATCGCATTCGCGACTTGGCTGGCTGCCCCGTCACTGTTGACAGTCATAACTTCCGAGTCGTAGATAATTTCGTCTATTTAGGGACCAGCATAAACACCAATCATAATGTCAGCCTTGAAATCCAGCGCAGAATCACTCTTGCCAACAGGTGCTACTTTGGACTAAGTAGGCAATTGAAAAGTAAAGTCCTCTTCCGACGAACAAAAAACAAACTCTACAAGTTCCTATTTTTTCACTATGCGAAATATGTAAATCTATCTTTCCTATGTGTATGGTATAAATTGTTTTCTGTACATACATATGTACATATCCATATGACAACAACAGATCCGGCTTGGTATATAAAATATAATTCTACTTCCTTCAATTATATTGTGTTATACTTACATAGCTTGGGTATGGGTACGTTCATAGGTTCGATATTGTAGACATGAATTTGGAAACGTATACGGTTTTTTATAGTTGTTTATTCAATTATAAGACTAAGCATAGCCAGCTACATAAACTGATTCAATAGAAGTGAAGTGAACTTGTCTTTGAATTGAATTAACTAACAATTTTAAATAGTACATTTGTAAGCATATCAGTTAATAAAATATAAACTTGATAATGATAAATGAAGAAGAGAGCTATTAATTTGCAGATATGTTTATATAAAAATTTTTATTTTATTGTTAGAGATAACTATACAATAAAGTTATTTTAAGACTGTCATATGTAATCGTATGTACCATGAGCATCTACATCTGCCTTGTGTCAATCTATTATCAAACAAAATTCACCAAAATTAAAATATCTGTGCTAACAACTGTTCTTACATTAATACAATACAATCATAAGTTCCTTGTCGTAGTGATGTTATGATCTCCACCTGCTGTTTTTTTGGTATGTTTTATTGTCATCGTTTGTTCCGTGAATAATACTTTTAGCAAACCATTTTTTATTTTCCTCTTATAATTTATTTTAAACTTTAACATTGAAAATAATAATGGTTGCTTATATTTAAATGCATTTCCATTGGAATGACGGGAGTAATCAAAATATATGTCGTAGATTTGATTGATTAATTGATTGATTAATTGATCGGTTTCGAACTGAAATTTTTTCTGTTAACTTTTTGAATCGTACACAGGGTTATACTAACTATTTTTAATAGCTGATACTTTTTAAAACTTAGCAGGAACTTTTCTCATGGCTAATATCAAATACCGCTTGAAAAAGATCACAACAGTACGAAACCTTTGTCCACCTTTCATATAATGGTTAATGTGATATTTGGAATCTGGTATAGAACGGTTTGGTAACGAAATAAAAAGCTTAGCACAAATCTGTAGATCTGTAGATTTGTTGGAAAAAAATCAAGGCGTCCTCCACAAATTGGAAGAGGAGCTTAGCCGAAAATCACTTCTGAGCTTATACGTATGTATAAGCAGCTAAAAAGCATTAAGTAAATATAATATATAAAAATTGACACTGAATTATATACATATTTTATTTCTCGTTTTATTGAGAGTTTATTTTATCTTTTTCTCTTACTGCTAAAATTAAATTGTAGCAATTTCATAATCTACTTCCGACTGATGGTACAATGAATAGCGTGTGTGCATATCTGTGGACACGATGGGAATGCTGTTTAAACCCTTGGCTGTTCATTAAAAATTCATTTGGATAGTACATCATGAGTTGTAGATATAAATGATGACTTTTTTTGGTACCGCACTGTTCTAGAGAAGTTAGACTTCGGACAGCACCGAATATTAGATATTCCGCTTTTTGATTATAAAGACAAGACATTGATGATAGGGGAACCGGTTTCCAAGTTTGAGACCAAATTTTTAAAAGATTGCTTCGGGTGTTAAACAAAAGTAAGTTGGCAAGAAAAAAAAAATAAAAAAATCTATTTGCATTTATTCGTAATCTTTGTCCTTTTTAATTTTCTCTACATAATCGCCATTGATTTCTATGCATTTCTTCAGCTTATGTAAGGATCCCAAAATCTTGGATTGTTGGAGCCCTTACAACAAAACATATACATACATATACACATACGGAACATACTCAACATGGGTACACTGAGTTTACCCCAGCCAAGGAACTTCATTACACTTACCATATAGATCCTCTTCTGAAAACAGTTTTCAAAATCTTACTTTTTAAGCTTATCAAGTTCAGCATTAACCGCATTAATTATCTCCTCGTGGCTATATGGTGCAGAAGCGTGGACGATGTAAACATCTGATGAGTCGGCTCTAGGAGTCTTCGAGAGAAAAGTTTTGCAAACGATTTATTGTCCCTTGTGCATTGGCAACGGCGAATACCGCAGACGATGGAACGTTGAGCTGCACGAGCGGTACGCTGACATTGGCATAGTTCAGCGAATGAAGAGACAGCGGCTACGCTGGCTAGGTCATATCGTCCGAATGGAAGAAAGCACTCCAGCTTTGAAAGTATTCAATGCAGTACCCGCTGGTGGAAGCAGAGTAAAAGGAAGACCTCCACACCGTTGGTGAAGGGTGATCTGGCTTCACTTGGCTTCCAACTGGCGCCAGACAGCGAAAAGAAGAGATGAATGGCGCGCTAATATTGATTCGGCTATAATCGCGTAAGCGGTGCCAACGCCAATAACGAAGAAAGAAGAAGGACGCTATTAAAGGCCTTTCCTTTTAAATTTTTTTTTTAATTTTTGACAATAACCAGAAATCACAAGGTGCTATAGCCGGGGAATATGGTGCTGGACGTATTTCTACCATCCCAGAGATCGCAGTAAAACTACTCGTTATTTCAGCAGTGGCGCGTTGTCATGATGTAAAAAGGAGCGCCGCAAATCATCTTTCTTCATTTTTTCCTACAAACTTTTGATAAGCACTCTTCGGTGTACCATTTTGCATTGGAATACGATTGTACCATTTTGCAGTGGAATACGATTATACGATTTTAGATCGGGTGAAGTAAACTAACATCATTACTTTTGCTGCTGATTTTTGTTGCTTAGAATTTACGGGTGGGTTTCACCTGTTAAATTTAAACATGGTACCCATCGATCAGATTTCTTCGTGTATCCCATTTTATTACTTAATATTCGCGTTCCAGCCATGGAATTCAAGCCCAATTCATTAGCAATCATTTCTTGTGTCAATCGTGAGTCTTCGTCAATTTTGAACTTCACCAGAGCTACAATGACGTCATCAGTGGAAGATTTTGGTCGACCTTCCCGGGACTCATCCTCTATGGAAAAAAAACCGGTTTGGAATCTTCGGAACCACTTAAAAATTGTCCTCAAAGATGGTGGCATTAACTGAATATTTGTATTGGCTGTAAATTACGCCGAAACCCGAAGAGAATCACGTGGGGAATTTCTATTTGCGTTGGTGGTGGAATATCCTCTAACCTATCCTCAGCTATCTTGTGTTTTCTCGTCTCCATTTTAGCCGTTCTTCCTAAAATTTGTAAAAAGGACTGTTAAAATCAAATATTTCAATATTTGAGAGCCACTGGAAGTTTCCGTCACCTTGTTATTTACTAACACTGAAGTCGGAAAACTACCGGTGATTTTGATTATCATACTTTTGTAGTACTTAAGCCAATGTTCCGCTAAAAACAAGCATACTTTTTTGAAGACGTCTACTCCAGCGGACACTATAGCGAATTAAGCGAGTACGATAGGTAATTTTAATTTTTATTTACTGCATAACTTTAAATATATGTACAAATAAACATATACATATATTTGTAGTTAATTATTTCATTTTTAAAAGATTATCAATATATGTATATACATATTCGTATACCTCCATATATGGATGTGTTGGTAATCAACTCTTTTTACTGTTAGCCTATATTCATAAAATGTATTTTGTATAAAAGTGTAGTTTGTATCCTATTTATTCGTTGCTCATATAGGCGGACGGAACAAGCATCAAATATAAATGACTTAGCAATAGTTCTCTTTCTTTGAAGTTTGATTCATTCGTGACTATGTGCCCCGTAGCTAAATTAAGTATAGAAATAATGACATATATTGACATTTGCATTAGCCTTAGGACAAATTAGCCTGAAATGATGTTTTAGATATATACGATCTACCGCCACCTCAAAGTCTCCATACCTGAATCTAGCGTGTGCACAGTTCTGTTGTCCAGTAAAGAGCTCCCTACTTGGATAGCTGTCATTGTCAAATGGTGGCTATGTCCACAAATGGTGTATTGGCTTTACAAAAGGGTTGTGAGACTTATACTAACATATGGAGCATTAGTATGATGGATCACATTAAAGAAGAAATGCCGTATTAAACCTTTGGAATAGGTGCAACGTATCTGGTTACGGGGTGCCTCAATAAAGATCCTGGATGTTAACATCCTGGATGTTAACATCAATTAATTTATAAGTGATGTATGAAACGCCCCTATTAGCTAAAAGTAGTTGATAATTAAGTATGTCAATGCAAAATCCAAATGTCTTTGAGAACCTGTAAAATCCTCCAGGACTAACAATAAATGTTTAAGCATTAAACCATATGTGTGTGTACATAAGTCCATTCATAAATTGTTATCACGAATAATAAGGATTTATGAGTTTTTCTTATACATACTAAAATCGCCGGACGTTCGTTGTATTATCCGACTCGAGCTCTAGAATAGTTTTATTGTAGTTCATTGGATTAATATTATATTGTATATGCTTTTTAGTTATTGTAAAATGTTGCGGATAGATAACAACGCACAACCGTTCGTTCTTAGTTCATTTATTCAAGTATAAAGTAGTTACAATATGTAAAATATATTAAGCTTATGTACTAAAAGTAATATCGTATCGGGTTGCCTATGTTGCATACATTAGCTATGCATTTTCTTACAAATTCCGCCTCAACCCAAATGCGATTTGTTAAACTAATATTTTATAACAAAGTCAATCCAAATTCATTTTTCTAAATTTCATTATGCAAAATCAATATTTAACAATTTACATAAATTATTATGTTTATCTCCAGATAAAGGTTTTGTAAGTATATCTGCTGCATTTTTCGCCGTCGGGATGTACTCAATATCGATCTCGTTCTCGATGTACTTCTCACGTATGTAGTGAAACTTTATGTCGATATGTTTACTTCGCTTATGTGCCACAGGATTTTTGACTGCAAACTGTGCACTCTGATTGTCGCAAAAAATTCTGGATGCATCTTTGACATACTGCTTAAAACCCATTTCTGATAATAAGCTTCTTATGAACGATATTTCCTTAGCGGCATTGCACATAGCAATATATTCAGCTTCCATTGTACTGAGAGAAACTACATTCTGGATGCATCTTTGACACACTGCTTAAAACCCATTTCTGATAATAAGCTTCTTATGAACGATATTTCCTTAGCGGCATTGCACATAGCAATATATTCAGCTTCCATTGTACTGAGAGAAACTACATGTTGCTTCTTTGACTCCCACGCAATCAACCCATCGCCCAGAAACATTGCGAATGCACTAATCGACTTGCGAGCCGTAGAGTCTGAAGCCCAGTCAGCATCTGAAAAACAAATTAAGCTTTGAGGGTTAGCTTCATAAGTTATCCTACCCTTTGGTTTCTGCTTCAAATATCGCAGAACACGCTTGGCTACCACAAAATGTTCCTTGTACGGATGACTGTTGAATTGAGCCAATTTAGACACAGTTTGTGCTATATCTAGCCTTGAAATTATTGCCAAATATGTCAGACCACCAATAAGCGACATGTACTGTTGTGTCAAATAGCCTTTACAATCTGAATTACTACATTTTTCAAGAACCGTGCCACTACTATATGGCGTCGCTACTCCTTTGCAATCTTCCATATGCCACCGCTTGAGTAACTCTTTCACATAACGACCTTGATGGATAGTTATGTTTCCACGAAGACCATCACGTTCAACTTCAATGCCGAGATAGTATCGAATCGGACCACGATCGATAGCTTCTACTTTCTCGTTTAACTGTTTTATAATATTTTCCATTGTATTTTCAGACGAACATGCCAATAAAATATCATCAACATATATGCTCAATATGTTAATTTCACCATTTTCGCATTGAGTGTAAACACAATTGTCTGCTTTGCATTGTTTAAACCCCATTTCGCATAACACCTTGTTAATTTTTTCATTCCAATACCTTCCAGCCTGCTAAAGGCCATAGAGCGATTTTTGAAGTCGACAAACTTTGTTAGGTTTAGTTTTATCTACGAAACCTTCTGGTTGTCGCATGTATAGCTCCTCCTCCAACTCGCCGTTCAGGTACGCTGCTACGACATCTATATGATGTACCAACAACTTATGTTGAACTGCCAAACTGAGGATTAAACGAATGGTCGTATGTCTGACCACTGGAGCGTAGGTAAGTTCAAAATCATCACCAGGCTTCTGGGAACAGCCTTGCGCAACTAAACGCGCCTTGTATTTTTCCAGCTTACCAGTCTCATCGTACTTTTTTACGAATACTCATCGACATCCGATTACGTTTTTGCCATGTGGACGATCAGTAAGGGTCCAAGCACCACTCCTAGTTAGGGAATCGTATTCCGCCTGCATCGCGGCTCTCCACTCTGAACTTTCATTAGACTCCATTGCTTCTGCGACTGTTGTAGGATTTTCACACGCCAAATTCAACACTTCAGGATATTCAGCTATGTACTTTTTCTTTGGATGACACACCTTTCCAGTTCTGCATATACGTGGTCTTCCACGCTTCCTTTTGCCGAACACAATCTCGCCGTCTTCACTCGAAACAGATTCTTCACTAATTTCTTCTTCTTGCTCTTCGTCGCCTTCGTCTTTTTCAATGTCGATAGCTCTTAAATTATTTTCAATTACTATATCATTTTCGATTTCTCTAATTTTATTAAATTTATTTTCAAAAAATATTACATCACGCGCTATTATAATACATTTCTTCACTGAATCATAGAGTCTATACCCTTTTGTATGGTTAGCGTAACCAACAAATCGAACTTTTGTACCTTCAGAATCGAATTTTGATCTACCTGGTTGTTTATGTAATACAACGGCTTCACAGCCAAACACTTTTAAGTGGTTCACACTTGGTTTATAACCTCGAAAACATTCAAAAGGCGTTTTATTTTTCAAAATTGTTGTTGGACACCCATTTCTAATATAAGCAGCCGTATTTACCGCTTCCGACCACAATGACTTTGGAAGGTTTGATGACACCAACAAGCACCGTGCCATCTCAACTAATGTCCGGTTGGCACGTTCTGCTACCCCATTCTGTTCCGGCGTGTAAGCCACAGTCTTTTGGTGTACAATACCTTTGGCTTTCAAATAATATTGGAACTCCACACTTAGATATTCGCGCCCGTTATCACTACGTAAACATTTCACCTTGCTACCGATTTGATTTTCTGCGCGCGCCACAAACTGCTTAAATGCTTCAAACGCATCTGATTTTTTCTTTAAAAAATGTACCTCATTATAACGCGAAAAATCGTCTATAAATGTTATAAAGTAGTTCGAACCGCCTTGCGATGTTGTACGCATAGGCCCACATACAGTGGCGGACTAAAGTCTACATACGACCCCTTTTTTTGGAATCCCTACCGTCCCATAGTTTTTACAGGAAAAGTATTGATGTAGTCTTGCTTTGAATTTAATTGTAAGACAAAACCGAAAATTTCATATTTGTTCAACATTAACTTTCAATGTTATTAACAAAAAACTCAAAAAAGCCGTTGACAAAAGTGAACATACGTTTCATTAATTTGTTTCGTTTATTACTTCAGCTATTGTTTTCAGCGGTCAAGTACCGTTTTTTTTTTCTTTCTATACTTTTCTTGGTATTTGGCTTTATCTTTATTGTTTTCCATCATTTGAAAAAAGAAATACAATCGCGAAAATGTCGTCAGGAACGGAAATCCCGGTGGCTGTGCAAAAATTGATTATAAAACACAGAAATGATAAGAAAACGTTCTGCAAAATAGCTAAATTGTTAAATTTAAGAAAAGCGACGGTGCAAACAATTTATAAAAACTTGCAGAATCGGGCTCGTTCGAGAGTAAGCCGCGAAGTGGCCGTCCAAAGAAGCTTACCCATAGGGACATCTCTTTCATCCGTAATAAAGTAAGCCAAAATTCCAAGGTACATGCTACCAATTTGGCTCAGAAGCTAGCGAAATGATCCCAAATTGTTGTGCACTTACGCACAATAACAAGAACTCTTAACAACGAAGGATTCTACAGCAGAACTCCTCGCAAGAAGCCTCTCATAAGCGAGAAAAACCGCGCACATCGGTTGGAGTTCGCTAAAAAGCATCTAAAGAAGGATCATGAGTTCTGGAAAAGCGTGCTATTTACGGATGAGTCAAAATATAACATATTTGGATGCGATGGCAGAGCAAAAGTTTGGAGAAAACCCATTACTGCCATGGATCCCAGGCACCTTATTTCGACCTTAAAGCATGGTGGTGGGAGTGTCATGGATTGGAGAGCAGTTGCAGCGTCTGGGGTGGGTAAATTGGTCTTTATTGAAGGAAATATGGATCGCTTCGAGTATAAGACCATATTGGAAAATAATTTGAAGTTATCTGTGGACAAACTGTGCCTTGGCTCGAGCTGGATCTTTCTACAGGATAATGATCCTAAGCACACAGCGCAAATTGTAAAGGATTGGCTGCTGTATTATGCTCCGCGGCAGTTGCACTCATCACCACAAAGCCCGGAATTGAATATTACATAGCACGTATGGAAAATATTGGAGCGGAAAATTCGAAAACACCCTATAAGTAATGCATCAAAGCTCAGAGAGAAACTTCAAGAAGAGTGGCAAAACATTACAGGAGAAGAGCTGGAAAATTTGGTTTTTTTCAATGTTAGACGCTTGCAAGCGGTGATCGATGCGCATGGTGGCCCAACAAAATATTAACTTAGTTATTAAAATTAATATGATTACCTAGAATAGCTAAGCAAAAAATCGTATGTTCACTTTTGTCAGTGCCTTTTTTCCATTTTTTGTTAATAACTTTGAAAGTTAATGTTGAATAAATGAGAAATTTTAGTTTTTGTTATTTACTTGAATTTAAAACAAAACTGCATCATTATTTTTTCTGTGAAAGCTATAGGACGGGTTGAATTCCCAAAAAATGGATCGTATGTAGACTTTAGTCCGCCACTGTATATCCGAGTGTATAATTTCTAAACACTTTGTCGATCTTACGTTTGTATATTTACCGAACGCGCTTCTTTTAATTTTACACAACGCGCAAATGTCACAATCAAAATTTCCACAGTTTTTGATTTCCAATCCACGTACCATATTGCTTTCCGAAAGCATATATAAATCTTTATAATTTAAATGGCCAAAACGCCGATGCCATTTTTCAATATTTTCATTATTCTTTTGTACGAATTTATATTTTCATTGTTTTTTAACGCACTAAATTTTGCATAAAAAACTCCGTTAATCATTTTCGCCACGAACACTTTTTTATTTTCTTTAGTCTTAACTATCGCTTTGCTGTTTCGAAAATGTACTTCTTTTCCATTATTGAGTATTTTACTCACCGCTATAAAATTGTTTTTAAGCTTTGGTACGTACAAAACATTCACCAACAAAATATCACCAAAATTTGATTTGAGCAGAATTGTTCCGTTGCCCTCTGCATTTACAGCTTCTCCAGATGCCAAAAATACTTTTTCAGTGGATTTGAGCAACGAAGTAAATAATGATATATCACTGCACATGTGAGATGATGCTCCGCTATCAAGAATCCAGGTATTCTCACCACACGATCTTTGAGTATTTGAGTCACATAAATTAAGTACTGTTGGCTGCTGCGGACTTTTGCATTGCGCTTTAACGTGACCTCTCTTACCGCAACAATAACAATTAACATCGTTCATATTGCGCCTGGAATATCTCGGCTTATTGTTATTGCTATTGTTACGCTCATTGGAAATATTCGATGATTGGTCACCTTTTGCAGGCCTTATATGGTAATTAGCGGAAAAAACTTTTTCGCTTTCTGTTAACCGTTGGCCTCGCCTTCGCTCTTCTTCAAATATTTTCATTTTTAATGCTCCATTTTCGGCAGCGTGTCTCTGCTTTCAATTGCAATTACAATACAAAGCTTTCCAGCTCATCTGGTAGACTACATAGCAGTAATATGCAAAGAAGGTCATCAGGTACAGTGATGCCGATTTCGCTAAGGTTGTCGACGATCGAGCAAAACTCATTTATTTGATGTGCGAATTTTTCTGCCGCATTCAATTTGAATTGCACCAACATTTTGAATAAATTTACCTTGCGAGCTAGACCATCGGCATTGTAGAGATCGCTTAAAAGAATCCAAGCTTCTTTCGCCGTTTCACACCTTTTTACGTGAATCAACTCAGACGGCCTTACGCATAAATGTATCATTGCCAATGCCTTTTGATCGGCAGTCTTCCATGTCCTTGCTTCCAACTCTGATGGTTCCACCTTAGGACTTTCTTCAATTACGTGCCATAAATCTTGAGTTACAAGTAAACTCCTCATCAACAGCGACCACGTAGAATAATTCTCGCCGTTGAGCTTTTCTATGTTTGTTAATGACGAACTCATTTTCACGCCTTAAATATTTATTTAAACCAAACCAAATCGACCAACGATTTATTTGAAACCCGATACTACTGAACTTTAAGAACCACGTGATCTGGGCCCATGACCCATGTAAAATGTTGCGGATAGATAACAACGCACAACCGTTCGTTCTTAGTTCATTTATTCAAGTATAAAGTAGTTACAATATGTATAATATATTAAGCTTATGTACTAAAAGTAATATCGTATTCGGGTTGCCTATGTTGCATACATTAGCTATGCATTTTCTTATAGTTATGAAATACAATATCTTAGTTTTCATGAGACTGGATACAAATATACGCATTGTAGAAAAAAAGAAGGAATCCTGACTTATGATTGGGTTCAGCTGATTTAAAAGCTTCATCAACATTCGACAAACAAATTTGGAAAGCTATAAATTTATTATTTATAAATAAGAATATTTTTTTATACTTTTTAACTTTTTTTGTAGTAGTTAAAATGCTTTGCAACTGTTTACGGTTATTAAAATTGCAAAAAATGTGAGTAATGATATATTTATAAATATTTGTACACATGTACATATGAACCTTTGCTGGTTTGTATTATGAGTTATAACATGCATACGTTCAAGTTAGAATATTAAAGGGTGTAAAGAGAAGTTTTACAGTATATTTATTGTTTATCTGATTGTTAAACGCAATCAATTTTAATAAGAAAACGAAAGAGCGTTAATTAGCTGTTTTTTTTGTAAGCCGATTTTTTTCCCAATTACAATATTCCCACAACAACAATAGTTCCAAATAGCTGCGCAACTGATGTCTCAAACTCCACTGATACGGGCCGTCCAGACGTAACAACGAGAACCCTGTTTAAGTGTTTGCTGCAAATTCATTCAGCCAATTTTAGTGTCCACATTGTTAAGAGCGCTTCAAAACAGTACCGTTCTGTACGCTAACCAATGCACAACTCGAAGTAAATTGAATTTTTTAAACGCGAAATTGACTCTCAATTTGTATAAATTACGCCCAACTGTATTTTTGCTTATTCAACTGCGAAATAATTTTATAAGAAATAAATATGTGTGTAATGTAAAGAACGTTTAGAGTAAATAACATAAATGTGAAATATATATATATATATATATATATATATATAAGTGAATAATTGCAAACCTTGACGTTATTTAAATCTAAAAAAATAATAACATGGCTGTTACAAATGGCGATGTCAGTATTGAGGTAAGCTCATAAGAATATCTATTAATGAAACTCGCAATGGAACGCTGAACGAGACGCTAATATATGTTTTAAAATTTAAATAAATCCGCAATTTATAAAGTATTGATAAATGTTATGTTGATATTTTAGCAGCTACATTTTGAAAATTTTTAAATTAATTTTAGCAATACAGAAATAATTGATAAATAATTTGATTATCTATTTCCAAGTCAAAAATTGGCTAAGGTGTTTGACTACCTATAAACAAAACAAATAGAAATTGAATTAAATTCCGAAAAACATGAGACAAACCCAGTTATTTCTTTTTGTTCTCGTATTTACATCCACAGATTTTCATCTATGTATATATAGGGCGATTTAAAATTACAATAATTCCAATTTAATTCATTATCATTGAAAATAAAAAACAACAAAGTCCTCTGCGACCATTAATACTTTTATAAGTTGTAATACTTCCTTATTTATCTCCACGTTACGTATTGTGCTTTTGCGATAAAACAGTGTGGGTTATAATAACTTTGATTTTTATGAATTCATTTTGAAAAAGTAAAGAAAGCGGTAGATTCGGTTAGAACTCTTGTTTGACTGTGAACTTGCCAATAACATCTCTAGGTACAGTTTTGTTCACATTCCAAATTTATATTTCTGTTATTGTATTTTGCTGTTACAAACAAGTTAGCTTAATAAATCTATTATGCCTATACAATACAATATGCAATATATCTATACAATATCTATAGAAAGTTATTCAATATATGTATATTGCTATTGAAGATTAACAGTCAGAGTGTCAAAATCTTGGACATGAATGAAACCTTAAAAATTAAATAAAAAACGGCATAACTTGCGGAAATATGCTCAGCGGTTCTAAAAAACACCTATATACTCGTACATACATATATATTTTCCTGTGTGGCATTTCACATTCTGCATTCCGCCTTCAAGATTTGATTTAAAATTTATTTCGATTATCAGAGATATTTATTAGAAGAAATTTACTCAAACATTTGACTTGCCAGTTTTGTCAAGGGTGTCAGCTCTTTTGGTGCTAAAAACATCACACTTAGATCACTGGGCTAATGTATCCGCTAATTGTTATCAAAAACATACGCGTTATCTTCTTTGTAACTGTACGGTTTTTTATTTAAGATATATGTACATACGAGTACATTTATATATTATATTTGCAACAATTCCTATTTATTTATGTATGTGCTTGTAGTGCGAAAAAAAAGAAAAAATCTCGAATACAACATATGTCAATTAATTTAAGAAGACAAATCACACCATAATTAATAAAGTTCGTCGTCGCCATATTTTGTTGAGGCGAAAATATTTGGAAAATTTTGTTTACATTCGTATGGCGTTCAGCGCACCCTGAAATCAAGATTCTTTATACATTAAATACAACTAACTATAGAATTTAGTGCATTGGTGCATTTAGCTTATGTATGTGCGGCCGCTGTAGCCGAGTGGGTAGCTTGCGTATTAACATTCGGATGGCCAGGATTCTAGTCCTGGTTCGACCAACAAAATTAATTAAAAGCCCTCCGTGCATTTCTAACATGAAATGAAAGCTCCTCATTAAAATCCATCGGCCATTCGGAGGCGGCTTAGAATAAGCTGTATGATTCTTCATTTGTTACGCTGCAAATCTAAGTAACTGGTTACATAGTAAACGATCTTCTATGCCTTTTGCAGGTTGATTTGGCGAGAACCTTACTTACTTACTTTACTGGCGTAGACACCGCTTACGCGATTTTGTGCCATTCGCTTCTTCTTTTCGCTGTGTGGCGCAAATTGGAAATACCAAGTACAGCCAGGTCCTTCTCTACCTGGTCCTTCCAACGGAGTAGAGGTCTTCCTCTTCCTCTGCTTCCACCGGCGGGTATTGCATCGAAAATTTTCAAAGCTGGAGTATTCGTATCCATCCGGACCACATGGCCTAGCCAGCGTAACCGCTGCTTCTTGATTCGCTGAACTATGCCAATGTCGTCGTATAACTCGTACAGCTCATCGTTCCATCGTCTGCGATATTCGCCGTTGCCAACTCGAAGAGGACCATAAATCTTACGCAAAACTTTTCTCTCGGAAACTCCTAACGCCGACTCATCAGATATTGTCATCGGCCATGCCTACTTAGTCCAAAGAAGCACCTGTTGGCAGGAGTGATTCTGCGCTAGATTTCAAGGCTGACATTATTATTGGTGTTGATGCTGGTTCCTAGATAGACGAAATTATCTACAACCTCGAATTTACGACTGTCAACACTGACATGGGAGCCAAGTCGCGAATGCGATGACTGTTTGTGTGATGACAGGAGTTATTTCGTCTTCCCTCGTGCACTACCAGACCCATATCCTTCGCTTCTTTATCCAGTCTGGAGAAAGCAGAACTCACGGGGCGGTTGTTGAGGTCAATAATGTTGATATCCTCGGCGTACGCCAGCAGCTGTACACTCTTATAGAAGATTGTACCTTCTCTATTCATCTCTGCTGCTCTTATTATTTTTCCCAGCATGAAATTAAAAAAGTCACACGATAAAGAGTCACCTTGTCTGAAACCTCGTTTGGTATCGAACGGCTTGGAGAGGTCTTTCCCGATCCTGACGGAGCACTTATTGTTGCTTAACGTCAGTTTATATAGCCGTATAAGTTTTGCGGGGATACCAAATTCAGACATAGCGGCGTAATGGCAGCTCCTTTTCGTGCTGTCGAAGGTGGCTTTAAAATCGACGAAGAGGTGGTGGATGTCGATTCTCTTTTCACGGGTCTTTTCCAAGATTTGGCGTATGGTGAATATCTGATCAATGGTACACTTACCAGGTCTACAGGCACACTGATAAGGTCCAATCAGTTTGTTGACGGTGGGTTTTAGTCTTTCACACAATACGCTCGACAGGACCTTATGGGCGATATTAAGGAGGCTTCTCCCACGATAATTGGCGCAGACTGTGGGGTCCCCTTTTTTATGGATTGGGCAGAGCACACTTAAATTCCATTCATGGAATTCGGCATGCTTTCGTCCGACCATATTCTGTAAAGTAGCTGATGCATGCACCTTGTCAGGTCTTCACCGCCATGTTTGAATAGTTCTGCCGGTAAGCCGCTTTGTTGTTTTTTAAGCGGGCGATTGCTATTCTAACTTCTTCATGGCCAGGTAGTGGAACGTCTTTTCCATCGTCCTCGATAGGGGTTTCGGGTTCACTATCTCCGGTTACTCCGTTTTCACTGCTATTAAGCAGGCTGGAGAAGTGTTCCCTCCATAAATTTAATATGCTCTGGGCATCGGTGGCTAGATCACTTCTTTGTGTCCAACAGGAGTCTGTTCTGGTCTTGAAACCTTCTGTAAGTCGTCGTATCTTCTCATAGAATTTTCGAGCATTACCCTTGTCGACCAGCTTCGCAAGCTCTTCATACTCACGTATCTCGGCCTCTTTCTTTTTTGTCTGCAGATGCGTTTTGCCTCCCTCTTCAGATCTCGGTACCTATCCCATTCCGCACATGTTATGGTCGATCGCAACGTTGCGAGGTAGGCAGTTTGTTTTCTCTCCACTGCGACACAGCAGTCTTCGTCGTACCAGCTGTTTTTGCGACCTTTACGAAATCCAACAGTTTCGTTTGTTGCTGTACGTAGGGAGCTTGAAATGCAGTCCCAAAGTTCCCGTATACCGAGTTGTTGATGAGTGCTTTCAGAGCAGGAGTGTAAGTCGAGTAGAAAATCGTTCGGCAGTCTGTTGTGGTTGCAGCTTTTCGACGCCGAACTTTCCTTGTATATGTCGAAACACAGAGGCGCGTGCGTATCTTCGCTGCAACAAGATAGTGGTCCGAGTCGATGTTGGGTCCTCGGAGTGTACGCACGTCAAGAACACTGGAGACATGTCTTCCATCTATCACAACATGATCGATCTGGTTTTGTGTTTTTCGATCAGGGGACAGCCAAGTGGCTTGATGTATTTTTTTGTGCTGGAATCTAGTACTACAGACAACCATATTTCGAGCCCTGGAGGCTGAATTTTCCAACTGTCGCACCAAAGAGACCTTCTTTGACCACCCTGGCATTAAACTCGCCAAGCACGATTTTCACATCGTGTCGGGGGCAGCGCTCATAAGTATGCTCTAGGCGCTCATAAAAGGCATCTTTGGTCAAATCGTCCTTGCCAAATCGTGACTGCGGATTCACCGGGGCGAATGCCAGTACTCGATGACGGAGTCTCTCTCCTACCACAAATCCGGCACCAAAATTTGCGCTCCTTTATATGGCCGCTGAAGTAAATGTCACAAGAACCTACTCGCTTTCGTCCTTGTCCCGTCCATCGCACTTCTTGGACGGCGGTGATGTCAGCCTTTATTCTTACGAGGACATCAACCAGCTGGGCAGCGGCACCTTCCCAATTAAGGGACCGGACATTCCAGGTGCATGCCCTCAAATCGTGATCCTTAATTCGTTTGCAGGGTTCGTCAACAGAAAGGGGGTATCTCATGGCGAGTAAGTTTAAAGATTTTACACATTTATATAGCGAGCCGCTTGCTTCAAGACCTCACGTTTCCAGGGTGCGCGACGTGGACGCAAGAATGGGAATTGAGTATAGCTTCACAACTGTATCAGCATACCCAGAAGTTGGATTACACCCCACTACACCCCATTACAACTCAAATTATCGACTGCTACTTCTGTGTGACAAAAGTGTCTGGGTTTTCAAGGAAAAACAAACATAAATTGAATATACCGAGATTCTATCAGCAAGAAGACCTCACGGAGAAGCCTTACTAGCTTCAGGTCCCCTAGAAGATTTGGGAGATTTGGTGCGGGAAAAACAGACGCTACTTATTCTCTTTTTTAATTCAACTTTAAGTGTAAAAAAATAGTACTCTGTAACACAAAATTTGATGGATAAAATCCCTCACAAATCTCTTAGCACATAATCGCAAATTTCTCTTGCGGATTTGTTGAGTAGTGTAATTTTCGCATGAACATGCATCTATATAAAAATAACCTGTGTTATGTACATCTGTGTATATACTTAACTAATTATATATACAGTGATTTACAGAAGTTTTTTACATTCGAAGGCGATTAAGGAAATCTTAATTTTTTCAAATCGTTCCCAATTTTTTGATAATTAAGTTCCATGTTCTTATAACTGTACTGTAGCTTATTAAATAATCCATAAGAATTAAATATATATATGTATATAATTACTATATACAATATACAGGATTATAGGATTTTTCAATAAGATTGATATGATTTCTTTAAAAAAAAAAACAAACTAATTGTTAAGGAAATTCAAATGTTTTTTATTTAAAGTGAAGTGAAATGGCCTCCATAACTTCTCCTGCAGGAACGAACTCGATAAATCCAATTTTTGAGCACTTTTTCCACTAAATCAAGTCGTATGTCATGAATAGCATGCTCAATATTGACTTTTAAAGCTTGAAGAGAGTCTGATTTCTTGCTAAAGAACAATGACTTGAAAATAGTCTAAAGGTGTTATATCACAACTACTTGGAGGCCATTCAATGTCACAATTTCTTGAAATAATCGAATCTTCGAACCTTTCTCGCAATAATTCGGCTGTTGCGTGTGCTGTGCGACACGTAGCCCCGTCTTGTTGGCACCAGATGTTGTCAAGCTCAACTTCTTCCAATTGTGGTCATAAAAAGTAGGTTTCATCGATTTATACCGCTCTACATTGATAGTAACGGTGCTACCAGTTTCATTGAAAAGAAGTGCGGACCGATGATTCCATCAGACCACACCAAACTACCAATTTAGGTGAATGTAATGGTTTTTTTTTTATTTACCGCACCACTCAGTTGAAAGTGAGCCTCATCGGAGAAGATAATTTTCTCAAAATTTTTTTATCGTTTTCAAGTTCTTGTTGTTTGCAAACGTTCTTCTTGTGTATATCTTGCCATGATTAAACTGTAAACATTACTGAATACAATGAAAAAAAGACAGATCATGACATATTAAAAATGTCCAAAACGACACTTAGATCAGTCATTTTGGAAAATCCTATATACCATATATATATATTTATATATATATATATAATTGGCGTTTTAACCGCTGAAGCGATTTTCGACATACAAAATGGAGGGATATACAGTTTATAATCAGCCAACTCCTAACGGCCGATGAAATTTAAGAGCAGCTTTAATTAAAATATCAGAAATATACTCGGAGGGGTTGACATTCCGTGCCGAGGGGCGACCGCACTTTGTGTTATCTGGTACAGATCTTAAAGATAGGCTCAAAGATTTTTATGATGGATGAATGGCGATTGAAAGCATCTTTTTTATTTGCTATTTACCATGAAGGTCATTCGACATTTTTTTGTATGTTGACTTTGGCTGCCGCAGTAGTTCCTTTCTTTTGAATTTAGTCTTGGTGTAAAAAATCTATTCATTATATTTTGGGCTGTTTTGCGCACGGTAAGAACTTGTATGATTAATACACAGCTTAATAAATATTCAATTGTTAGTTTTGGCATTAATAATTTAATCTTAAAAGTTTATCCACAAATTAACTTTAGACACTATTATGGAAATTTCTCCCTAAGAAATTAACATAATAAGAACAGTAACGAATCGATGTTTCGTTACGAAATTAACTTTGAAATAGCTGATTTTTGACACAAAACAAAAATTTGAGTGAGACGAATTTTATATTCGCACTTGTTACGTTGAAAGTCAGAATGTCTAACATGTAAATTTTCACTTGATGTAATATTAGCTCGTCTGGTGAGAAATGTCAGTAAGAAGTAGTCAATAACGAAATGCCAAAATTGCCCTCTCTTGGTGCAAGTGATACTTGGGTTTAGTCTGTTGCTGTTGTCCCAAAAGTATTGTATCTTATAAAGTATTTTTGGGGGAATGTTGCGGGAGTGACAGCCCTTGACCTGATATAAATCCTGGTCGTTACTCCCCATCAGGTCACCGAACAGAACTATTGGCTCAAATATAAACTGATACCGTTTCAATTCCATTTATAACTTGAGTACATGTCCATCAAAAGAAAAATGTGTTGTTTTGCAAAAAAATATGGGCTACACTCATGGTCGTGAGTTAGAGTACACTTCAGTTAGACTACACTAAGAAGATAAAGCGCAGATAAATATAAATTTCTCATGATCTAGGAAGAGCCTACTTTATGCAGTCTTCTTCCATTTTAATGTTAATTCAGAGTTTCTGTTCTATAATTCTTCTTCTTTAAAATTTAAAAATCTTATTGATAATCGATTTACATTTATTGAAATTTGACTACCTGTGATGATTGTTTGTAAGCACTTATGTACCGTCGGACAAATGGAAAATGATCTGCAAATGATCAAAACTGAAAAATATGCCAGGAAGGCATTCAAAAGTTTAGATTTGGAGAAGATATTATGCGGATGCCCATTGAATTGCAAACATCTAATGTTACAAAAAGCAATACGTTGCTGTTGTAATTTCTGTTTCCGTTCCTCTAGAGCTGCTATTCTTCCTCTCTTATTCGTCAGTTCTTTACTCCTTTATATTCACACGTAAATCATATAAAATAAATATTATATTTGAAGCTCTTCCTTTCTAGTGAAATGCAGGGGTGAAAACCAGAAATTATTCTATAAAAAAGAGTTTGGATTAAGATAGTTCCTTAAATATTCTCAAAACATTGTCCCATTTCTGCAATAAAATTTTAAACGTAATATAAAGTATTTTTCGGGCAAAGACTGCTTTTGAATATAAATATAATTTAATGTTAAAATATTTATGATGGTTCCATATTTATTCTAAAAAGGGACCCATTGATAATTAATTTATCTCTTAGCACACTATATTTAACTGTAATACTCAAGATCTGACTTGAATTGGGATACACCAACTTACTTATAGTTCTGAAAAGACAAGCACAACAAATTTGGCATTCAGTTTATTGTGATGAAATTACACACCAGTAAACAAACTGAACTCAGACAAGCCAGTAGTGTGCTATTTTTAATGTACAAGAAAAGCCTAATTTTTGAAAAGTGCAAGTGAAAAGTTGAAAAAAGTAGTGATGCAGTTTTAAAACTAACAGCCTTATGAAAAATCGTGTTGTAATAAATTGACGAAATTTTGCATAGCTAGACTGCAGGAAGTTTTTGTTGCTTATATTAGCACAAATATATATAACAAAAAAAAAATTTCTGAGCAGTCGTCTTTGTGCGGTCTGGAAAGGGTTAAGTAATGAGTTTTTACATTGAATTGTTCGTACGCATATGAATGTATGTTGTAGTATTATATATTGAAACGAACACACAAGCCAATGTAAAGTTCGTTGTGGTTCTCTAATATATATATGTAGATATATTTAAATACTACGAACTGAAAATAAATACGTATTGTAATTTACATCTTCCATTAATACGAGATAAAAGGAAAAATACAGCTTCCTAAGAATAATTGCGCGAGGCAATATTTCTTTTAAGTGGTTTGACTGTCACGTGCAAAAGGGAAAGCACATATATTTAAATGTTATATGTAATCAACTAGTAAGGTGAGATTAAGCTTGGGGGAAACTTATATTAAATAGTAAGTTAAGTCAATGAGAGACATACAATACATAGCGAAAATAGCTTTGAAAAGTAATATTTACTTGAAAAAAATCTGAGTTTCTCTAACCTTTCAAGAAACTTCTTGTACTTAGGTTTATCAACGCAAAAATTTTACCTCTACTTTAAAGCATTAAATCATTGTCTTAGGTTTAAATGTTTTTTAAATATGTAGATTTAATTTTTAATTGAAGATAAAATCATTCAAATATATTTTCATTGTTTTTATGAAGTTAATAATTCTAATGTGCACCTTTTTACTTTTTCTTTTGTTTGCGTAAGTACTTTCTCCTATTTCATTGTTCAAATCTCATAAATATTTTTAAATTTATTTAGTTGAGCAAGCAGTATACTCGTATGTACTTTTGACGAGGTCTTTTGGTTCTCTCCAGATCTTTGGTGTTACAAATTTCATAAATTTTTTCTCACGTCGACCCCTCTCTTATATTTGGTTCATCGCTTAATTAAAATTGCTTACCTTTTACAATAACTATAAGCAACATGTGGAGTACAGGGCGGTATTTTTGATAGTATTAAAATTATCTAAATTTTACTAAAAAAATCTAAAACTAATATTATTACTATAAAAATCACAAGAGTTAAGTTTACACAAAAGAAGGTAAAATCATAAAATAAAAAAAAATAAAAAATATTTGTATTAAGTAATATTTAGATTTTACTGTTACCCCTTACACACATACTCGTATGTACATATATAAAAATAATTGTAACGTAAATTATTTGTATTTATATTTACATATATGTTTTATTTGCTTTTGTTTATTTATTATCAATGTTTTATTTCCCGTTAGAAGTTCAAGTTCATGTTGGCTAATCAAACACTGGGTGCACAATTCATGTAAATAGGAGTTTTACAGGTTACGCCGTTCACTGGATCAGGTATTAGCTTTAGAAATCTAAAATATGATTTTTGCTAACTAATTAACTGACGCATTTATGTATGTGCGTACCAGAATACAGTTACACAGCAAATGTTAGTATGTTTACATTACAATCCATATTTTTTTTTGTGTTTTAAATAGTGATTAGTTCGGTATAACACATGTAAAAAATTATAAAAATGTTTCTTAACTACGAGTGACAGCACAAATGTGATAGCTGAGTTAACAGTAAAAGCTTTAAACGTCAATGATTTGTGATTGAATAGGTACGAACAAAACTGAAATTATATGTAAGTACATATATACGAAAAGTACAAAAAATTATGTTAGCAAGCTATAACTGCCTGAATCGATTTATGACAGAATTGCGGTATTCCATCATCGCGCACAGTGCTTCAAAATCTAAATACATACGATGGGCTCAACAAAAGTTTGCAATAAAATTACTCTTTACTTCAGCAGTGTGGGATGGCGCGTTGTCAGGATGTAAAAAGTAGCACCACAAATCCTTTTTCTTCCTATTTTCTAATAAATTTTTGAAAACTTTTGGTAAGCACCCTTCGGTGTATCAATTTGCAGTTACCGTCTGACACTTTTCCAGTGGAATAGCAGCTACGATATTAGATCAGGTGAAGTAAACTGATTTTCGTTGCTTAGATTTTACGGGTGGGTTTGCTCCTGTTGCTAAACTTTAAACTGCTAAAGTTACAGTCTAGTAACACTTTCACACTAGTAACATTTTCAAATTTGTTTGAAAAAAATTGAGCAAAATATTATATCTTCTTGGGTATATCGCTAATGTACCATTACATTTCGTCTCGCTATTCCATTTTGGTGTCAGTAGTTCATTGCGCATTTTCCATTTTGTTTGAGAATTTGAAGCAGTGAGGGTTTGATTTTCTGTATTATGTATTTTGCATAAGTTTTTTATTAAAGGTGTTATGGAGTTCTGGCGGGTACCGAAATTAACATCTCTCACCGCAGCCGGTTCTACATACCAGAGTTGACCCGGTCTGTTAGCAGCATTTCCATTTTGCGTTTATTAAAGTACGGTCATTTTATTTTACGCTGCGCAAGAAACTCTATAATTCAGTGGGTTATGGGCCGCTTGTCACGAGATAAAGTCGGCATCGTGATGAACTTAACGATATTGAAGTGCTTAGCAAATTTTATACGCGATTGATCATTTGTAAACAGATACTATCCGATTTGCTTCATCATGGTAATTACCTCATTGACTTTTCCATTTGAAGATCTAAAATATTGTAAAAATTTCGAAACCTGGAAGCGACACGCGAAGTCGTGAAAATGTGAAATAAAATAATAAATCGAAGCAATTTCGATGTCACGGATGCAAACATATAATCAATTTGTAAAACAAAGAGAGCAACACTATTAACGGAAACTATAAAACTTCAATAGAAAATCCAAAAAAATCCTCGGATAAGGAACAATTTTTTTGATGGCAGCCCCGCAAACGTTTTAAGGATCACGATTTAAGGGCAAGCACCTGGTCCCTTAATTGGGAAGGTGCCGCTGCCCAGCTGGTTGATGTCCTCGAAAGATCAAAAGCTAATATCACCACAGTCCACGAAGTGCGATGGACAGAAGAAGGTGGTCCTTGTGAAATATACTTCAGCGGCCATATAAAGGAAAATTGGGCAAACTTGGTGATGAATTTGTGGTGGAAGAGAGACTCCGTCGCTGAGTACTTGTCTGAATTTGGTATCACCGCAAAACTTATACGGCTGTGTAAGCTGGCAACACCAAAAGCGCAGATAGAATTAGGAAATGTCTCTTCGACCCGTGCGATACCAAACGAGGTTTCAGGCAGAATAACTCTTTATCTGATGATTTCCTCAATTTGATGATGGGGAAAATAGTAAGAGCAACTGCTGGCATATCCGATGATATTTATACCACGCCGTTAGTTCTGCTTTCTCTAGACTTGTTAAAGAATCAGAGCGAATGGATCTGGCAGTAAACGGAGACAAGACGAAATATCTGCTGTCATCAATCAAGCAGTCACCGCATTCGCAAGACGGCTCCCACGTCACTGTTGACAGTCATTACTTCGAGATCGTATATAATTTCGTCTATCTAGGGATTAGCTTTAATGTCAGCCTTGAAATCTAACGTGAGAATCACTCTTGCCAACAGTTGCTACTTTGGAATTCCACGATGTCGGCCGACTTATCGCAGGCCTTGGGAGTCTTTGATAAAAAAGTTTTGCGAAAGATTTATGGTCCTTTGAGCACTGGTAATTGCGAATACCTCAGAAGATAGAACGATGAACTGTACGAGTTATACGATGACATTGACATAGTTCAGCGAAAGAAGAAACAGCAGCCACGCTGGCTACGTCATGTCGTCCGATTGGATGAAGACACTACAGCTTTAAAAGTATTAGTTGCAGTACCCGACAACAGAGGAAGAGGAAGACCTCCACTTCATTTAGAGGATTCCCGGCGACGTATATAGGGCGTGGTGAATGGTTAGTTGGTTTCAGTTGTTGTATGACCTGATATGACATGATGGATAATATATAACGAACATCTCAAATAATGCTTTTAAATTTAAAAAATTCAATTAATACGTATGTATATACATTAGGGTGATTCAAAAAAACAACAAATTTTTTTTTCTTCTTTCCAACATGCTTAAGAGTTCAATATAGATGTAAAAAGATCCCAGTTAAAATTTCAGCGCTTCATATTAATATTAAGGACGTCCGCATCGCACTTTTCTATTTCCCATAAGAATAACATAGGCAAATATTTGTTTGCGCCTTCTGATTTTTATTGCTTATCCATCGCGAGTCACACAAAAAATCCCTGCACATATTTTTGTAGAAAATTGAACGCTCTACAAAAAAGGTCAAAGTTCAATATGCTGAAAATTTGACCGTTTGTAATGCATTACAGTGAACTCGATGAAGTTATGGAAATCATTTATCAAAGTTTTATGTTTTTCTTTAATGTAGGCTTTCAGGAAATCTTCATAAATTTTCCGCAGTAATTTGGAGAAGTAAAATAGTTTCATAAAAAATTTTTAACATTATTTAAAAAAATTTTATTTTTCTAATTTTTATTTATAGAAATTTCGAAATCATGTTAAGTACAACACTTCATTTGATTGGTTTTTTAATGAGAATATAACAACTACCTCACCAAAGATGAAGAGCAACTACAGTATTTATTACAAGTAGTACGAGAACATCGGCAACGTTACCCAGATTGCTTAAAATCTTCAATAATAATAACATAAAGTATTTATAAGAATTAAATTGTATGAGCTGAATAATAAATTATTTCCTTAAAAAAATCAAATGCAACTTAATTTTGACCTCATGTTAGTAATCCTCAATGTCAAAAAGAATGTTTCGTTTAAAAATCAAAATAAACTGAAATTTTTAATCTAAAAACTTTCTCAATGAGTTTCACTGGGCTTATTACTCCATAGAATTGAAGTTAAAGGTTTTCTGAACGTCTACATTAAAGAAAAACATAAACCTTTGATAAATGATTTCGATAACTTCATCGAGTTCACTGTAATGCATTACAAACGGTCAAATTTTCAGCATATTGAACTTTGACCTCGAATAACTTTCAGCTGGTTAGGTTTTCGGAAAAATCATACGAGACCTTTTTTGTAGAGCGTTCAATTCTCTACAAAAATTTGTGCAGTGATTTTTTGTATGACTTACGATGGATAAGCAATAAAAATCAGAAGGCGCAAACAAATATTTGCCTATGTTATTCTTATGGGAAATAGAAAAGTGCGATGCGGACGTCCTTAATATTAATATGAAGCGCTCAAATTTTAACTGGGATCTTTTTACATCTATATTGAACTTTTAAGCATGTTGGAAAGAAGAAAAAAAAAATTGTTGTTTTTTTGAATCACCCTAATATACATATATATATATTTGTATCAAAATACATATATGTACCTACATACGTATGTATGTTGATTTACAAATTATCTTAGATAAAAAAGTTATTTATTGACAATAATCTGGTGCGCGTCAACTAATTTCTCTCAGTATACCATATATACGAGTATGTGTGTACGCAAATACGTACGGGGAAGCCCTAATTGTTATTTGTATGCTAATGTACAAACACACAGATCTATTTATTCAATTACTGTAAGTGATTAAATAATATATTTTATGCATGCATATTTTATTTGTTTTGTCAGTTGATTGAAATTAATATGAGCAAGTAAGTAAGAAGTAAGAAGAGACATATTCGGATGGAACCAAACATTAACTTACGCATACGCGATTTAGCTCTTCTAGAAACGTTGGATAATTCGCCTGGTGTTTAATATAAGTAAATATCAACCGAGTATCTGAACTTGGTCTTTCATGCTTGTTTTATTAGATTTTTTCGACAAGTTAAGTATGTACACCAAGTTAGAATAAAATAGACTTTAAGTAAACAAAAGAAATAAAAGTAATTAAATTAAATAAATAAATTAAATCGACATGGGATATAATTTAAATATTTAAACTAAATGATCGGTACATTCTTATTTTTGAAAGTGAAATATTGATGGTAAAAATCTATAACAATTTCAGTACAAAATATTGTACATATACATACATACACATCCTAAAAGAGCTTATTTAATTTGTAAAGAACATTAAAGCTATTTAAAGTAATTATATATGTAATATGGCACGAGCCGCTCAAAAGGAGAGAGACAAACCTAGATTACTTAATGCTTAATATTTAATTCAGTTTATATACTTGTATATATAAGATTCATCGGTCATTCGGCCTCCGAATGGCCGATGGATTTTTATGAGTAGCCTTTACTTCATGTCAGGAATACACTTGGAGGATCTGACATTTCCTGTCAAGGGACGTTCGCAATTAGAAAAATTAATTTTCTATTGCGGCCGCTGATCTATTTACAATGTTGAACACCAAAATGGAAGTGAGGAAGGAGAGTCGACCACTCAGAGGCTTAATATCCAATAGCACACATCGCGATTCATACGAAAGTGTCGGATCAGTAAAATTTTAAGAGTTTAAGGTCTCCAATTTTTAATTATTTGGGAAAATTACTTTACAATAAATTTAGTAATATTTTTATATTAAAAATCTATCATTTTATGAGAGATACACATAATATGCTGAGCATTTGATTCCATTTGCCATGCCCAGGTATGTCCGCGATTTAAAAACTATTTCTTTTTTGACATTGTGCCAGCTTAAAATACTTTATGAATCATCTTAAATGAAATAATTATCTTTAAATATCTTACTTTTTTAACGATCACAAGCACATACTGCATATTTATAAATATACATACAGCTTTGGCCAAAAGTATTAGGCACCCCACTAAAATAGGTACAAATATTCTCAAACGTGGCTATCAAAACTACCACTTCTTTTTGTAAATGAAATGGGTGTTTAACTGTTGATTAAACGAATAAATAAACAAATAAAACCTAAAAATTGTCATTTTTAAGAAAATCATAAAATATTTTCGCATTTAAAATTTGAAAGTGAAAGTGTAAATTACATTTAGTGAAAAGTTACCAATCTTATAAAAACAGTTCATATTTACCGAAATGTCTAAAAAAAGTGAAATTAGTTACGATGATAGAGTTAAAATTCAAGTTCTAAGTGAAGAAGATAAGTCTCAGGTTGAGATTGCCAATTTGGTGGGATGTTCGCGGTGCGCGGTCCAATGTGCTATCAGGCGATTTGTGGAGGCGAAATCCCACAATAATAAATCAAAAAGTGCCCTTTCGGATGAATTTAGTAAACCAGTTAGTGCTCGAACAGCTAGAAGAAGAATTCTGGAAACAGGTTCAAAAGCATGTTAAGCACGAAAGAAGCCGTGGCTCTCAGAAAAGAATAGGAAAAATCGTTTGGAATGGGCTCGCCGATACCAACATTTCACGGAAGAGGATTGGTCGAATGTTCTGTGGTCTGATGAATCAAACTTCGAGGAAAGCTTAATTAAGATCGTCTTAAAGTATTAACAGCCATAGCTTCTTACCCTAGATCAATTTTGAAGACATACGTGTAATACAAATCTTATAAAAACATCATTTGGAACACCTGGTGTGACGTTAGTGAGGCGACGGGTTGGGGAAGAATATCATCCAGATTCCGTGGTACCCACTGTTAAGCATGGAGGAGGCAGCATTATGATCTGGGGCTGCATGGCTGCTGATGATGTCGGCGAAATGTTCGTTTGAGAGGGTCGCATGGACAGTCAAAAGTACATAAATATGCGATCAGCGACTACAATGCGTTGGTTTAGAGATAACAACATTGTTTTGTTAGATTAACCTGCACAGTCTCCAGATCTTAATCCCATTGAACACATGTGGGCTATTTTAAAACGCAAGATTAAGGAACACAGTATAACATCAAAAACTGCCTTAAAGAATGCCTTAATTAACGAGTGGTACGCTATAAGTGCGGACGAATGTGCAAGCTTGTACACAGCATGCCTAAGAGAATCGCTGCCGTTATTAAATCGAAGGGTGGACCTACTAAATATTAATGTTATTATCACTAATTCATTGTATTTTCACTGTGTTACTAATAAAACTTCATTACTTCACTTGTTAAAACAAAAACTTCAGTAATACTTTTGGCCAAGGCTGTATAATGTAATAGATACATATATACAATATACATATGTACGTATGTATATATGTAATCTGTGCAATATAAAAGAAACAACATTTTTGTTTCACTTTTTCCACTGAATAATTACGTCTGAATTTGACAAAAGAAAATCGTCCACTCTGTTTGAACATTTCAATTTGCAAATACACGTATTTACTCCACATTAAATTCAGCTGAGCAAATACTTCCCAAAAGAGCTTATGAAAAAGCAATTACGTGCAGTGTGTATAATTGCATATAGTATGTTTACACTCAAAAGCATTTGTAAACCAGAGTAGTATGAATATTTCTACTGATTTTCATGCAATCAGGATATTCGCAAGAAATTTTCGACCTTTCATATTCGGTTATAATCACACAGCAATGTTTACTCCTCTCATTAACATGTTAATTACTTAAAAATAAACTGAACCACAGAAATTCCGTATTAGTCAATATAATATAATTTAATAATTTAATACAATATAATATAATTTTAATGTTATAAATCTAAAGTTTTCAAAATATGTATATTCGGTAGATGACCAGAAAAAGGGACAAAGGTAGTGAAAGCAACACTGAAAACGACCCCATAGAGCGTCCCAATTGGTCAAATGGTTTAGAATTTCTTATGTCCTGTATCTCAATGTCAGTTGGGCTTGGTAATGTGTGGCGGTTTCCCTTTACGGCCTATGAAAATGGCGGTGGGGCCTTCCTTATTCCATATATCATTGTGCTCTTCTTAATTGGTAAGTGTTTCTATACATATCATATGTACTATATGTTATATGTACATATATAGACAAAAGTAAAATTTGAACTTTTTTCTTTCAAGGAAAGCCAATGTATTATTTAGAGATGATTTTGGGACAGTTCTCAAGTAAGGGATCTGTGAAAATTTGGAATGTATGCCCTTCATTCTTAGGTATATGAAGGTTGTGTTGTTTGTATTTGCAAGTTTTTGCTTTCAAAGTCGCAGAATTTACAAATGTTTCTTTATATTATTTGTATTTACTTATATGTACTTATGTAGGCGTTGGATATGGCCAAGCATTGGCAACTATTTGCATCATCACATATTATTCTTCTCTTCTGGCACTGACACTGTACTACTTAGCTGTTTCCTGTCAATCGGTACTACCTTGGACGTATTGTCGACCTGAATGGGGCAGTTATTGTGTGGATTCCAATCCGATTGGGGTATTTCGGGATTTTACAACCTTAAATTCAACTATTCAACTTCAAAGCAGTTCAGAGATGTATTTTTTGTAAGTATGTAGATTATATGTACATTAAAATGAGACGCTTTCGCAAATTATATTCCACGTCGAGTTTTCGGGGCATTTTCATAGTTAAGTTCGACCCAGCTTTTTTCTTTATCACTTAGAGTCTGCTCCAAAATTAGAGTAAGGAAAGCTGTTGCTAATTTTTTGAAGTTTAATTAAATTCCAATTCGCATCGTTTTTATTCCAATTTCATTAAAATAAATGAGAATGACAAAATGAAATTCAAAACGATTTATCCATTTCATTTAAGGGAAACCTACTTCTATAGATTATCGGTTAGACAAAGTAACAAAAGTGATAAATAATAAGTTTTAGATTTTAGCACTCCAAAACCGCTTTTCTTACAACTTTTTTCATGCTCGAATTCCAAATGTAACCCATTCTTTCTATTTTCTTCAATTTGGCCTTTTGAAGGTCATTTTTCATTTTGGTTTTTAAAGAGGAGAAGCATTATCTTCGCCTATTACTTAATATATGTTTTTATGTTAATATTAATTCAAAAAAGTAACCTTTGCAGAAAAAATTTCCCCATGCAAAATAAAAGTCTGGCCCCTCATTAAATACGAAAATACACGAATATGGCAAGAAATATACCGACACTTCCGAAATGTTTACACACTTTGAAAAGTGAGTTAACATACTTTTATACAACAACAAACACATGGGAATTTAGCATTTAAATGCAATGTTTAAATGCATTTAAGCTAAAATGCATTTAACGTTCGATGGAAATAGGCTATAATTCTCTTTTAGCTTAATTTCCAATGCAAATACAAATTATTATATATGCAGTTATTATTTCAACAAGTTTTTAATAATTATCAATAAAATTTTTAAATTTTGAAGCATGTTTATAATTAGCGATTAATCTTATACTAATTTGCTCACTTTTTCATTTACCAACTTATTTAAGAAAAGAGGTTATAAAAGAGAAAGAAGATATCTCTGATGGGCTAGGAGAGCCTGGATGGAAATTAACTCTTTCGCTTTTTGTGTCGTGGGTGGTAATTTTCCTTGTAATCATGAGAGGTGTGAAAAGTTCCGGTAAAGCCGCTTATTTTTTAGCTTTGTTTCCTTATGTAATACTCTTCGCGCTTCTGGTGCGAGCAGTCACTTTAGAAGGAGCTGTGAATGGAATAATGTTTTTTCTAGAGCCAAACTGGAGTGAATTACTTAATCCAAAGGTAGCTTAACAACAAATAAATATCATTTTATGTTATAGAAATTTAAATAACCTTTTAGTACATTCTACTTGTTATCAATAATAATAAAACCAACTTATTGAAAAGAAATGAATATGTATAAATAATATTAAATGTTTTCTTGCTCAAGGTCTGGAAGGAGGCTGTCGTACAATGTTTTTTCTCGCTGGCAGTTGGGCTTGGGCCTATCGTTATGTTTTCCTCGTACAACCGCTTTGACCATTGCATTTACAGGTACTTAAATATTCTTTAGTCATAACTCATAACTACAATAAACGTCTGTTGCAAGTAGTTTAGAAGCATTGTTTAAGAATAACTCTTCCCCCTTGATTTAGTAAATAAATAGGACATGTGACGTACTTGTATTTTAATTATATAAATATTATATTATTTTTGATTCCAAGAGACGCAATGATTGTTACAACGTTGGATACATTAACCAGTCTTCTAGCAGGAGTATCTATTTTCGGCATTCTTGGAAACTTAGCTCATAATCTTCAGATTACAGACATTAAAGATGTCGTTAAAAGTGGAACAGGTCTTGCTTTCATATCATATCCCGATGCCATTGCCAAGTTTCAAGCAGTACCACAAATGTTTGCAATACTTTTCTTTTTCATGTTATTCGTGCTTGGAGTTGGGTCCATTGTGGCGTTACATTGCACCATTGTTACAGTGATATGTGATCAATTTAAATCGCTTCGTTACTGGAAGGTGGCTCTATTGACCAGCATTTGTGGATTCTTGGCGAGCATAATATATGTTACTCCGGTAGTAAATTTTTTATTTTATTCCACATCACACGTTAATAAATGTTATTTAAAATTTTCAGGGAGGTCAATGGATATTAAATTTGGTAGACTACTATGGAGGAACTTACGTAATATTTGGCCTAGCTATTCTTGAGACAGTTGGCATTTCATGGATCTATGGTAAGCTGAAATAATTCAATAATAGCTTTCTAACATAAAAAGATTAAGGAAAGTGCATTAAAATATTTTATCAAAAATTATTTGGTTCATATTTAACAAGAACTTATTCGATGTAACTTATTATGTATGTGAGCCTAAGGTTCTTAAGCGTATTCTCGTCAATATTGTCCCATAAAAGGCGGAAGAATTTTTGCATTATACGTTTCCAATTCAATAGAAATGGATAAAAATAATAGGTATTCTTATATTCGTATCTCCTTCCTGCCATATCTAACGAATTTAAATGCAACCTATATCATGGATAAACGTACGTGTATATGCAATATTTAAAGCGAAGGACAGAATGACTAATACATACTCGTATAACATAACATACATACATACATGCAAACATAGTTTGTTTGTGGCTTCTTATAGCATTGTGAAATTGTATCTTTTCAGGAATAAACAGTTTTTGTGATGATGTCAAATTTATGACGAAAAGGGAAGTCTCTCTCTACTGGCGGGCGTGTTGGGCTGTCTTAACACCAATATTAATGATAATAATTTTCGTATACTCACTGTCGACTATTAAGCCTTTAACTTATAGTGGAAAGCTATACCCAAATTCAGCTAATGGTAATTTATTTATTTATTTTTTATATTAAATTTGTTTATTCTAAAAATAATATTTTTCGGACTTTCACACATTTGTTCTTTTATAATTTTTTTTTTATATCCACTTAAATAATAAAAAATATAATTATTTTTGGGTTATTTGATGTATGTTTTCTACTATTTTCTAGTTTCTGGTTGGATACTCTTCGCCATTGGGATGTCTCAGTTTCCTCTTTGGGCCACATGGTATATTTGGCTCCATCGAAATGGAGGCGTATGGAAGGTATTCATTTCCCTTAATGTATCTCAAACAAAACTTTTGATATATTTTTTTCTGTGTTGTTTATAAATATAGTCAATTAAATGTTCTGTAAGAGCAAGTCCCAAATGGGGCCCATCAAAAGCCATTGACAGAAAGGAGTGGATAGCGTTTAAATCTAAATGTTTGGAGCAACGATCGGAGCGATTTTCTAACAGTAAACTATCGCAATTTTGTCAAAAAGTCCAAAACTTTTTTAGGCTGTCTTAATAATCTTGCCGATGTATTTTTAAATGCAATACCAAAATATTTCATACATTATTTTAGAGTTTGAATGAACTTCTACATATGTACATTGTATTATTGCCTTTGCCGTTTAAACTATAATTTTTACAACTGTAAATAAAATAGTAGTTTTCATATTTATATGTATAACTAGCGGACACTTCGAACTTCATCATGCATCAATTCCAATCCTTCAAATTAACTCCAGAGAGATAACAAAACATCGAAAGTAGAGTATCTCATCCGAGGCGTTTTCTTTGGCAGGTCCCAAACCCAGCGCACAACCTCGCTAAGCGAGAAATTTCAAATTTTTTTTTTTTTTTTTACACAATTTATTTATTTACTGAATCTGTTTTAATATAAGCCTAACAGTAAGTGTACAAATCTTAAAAACAAAATTACAAACACGATAGCTCGAGTTATGTAACTCTGAGCCCTTTTCAAACTACGGCGCTCTCCTTAGAAGGCGGGAACATCTCTTCGCTGCAGGCGGGAATTTCCTGTTGGGTTGCTTAAAGCATTAGCTAGCGGGTTTGGATGATTTCTCAGCTTTGTGAAGTACTTCGTCCTGCTTCTTTCAATTTCAGGCTTAACCAGTAAAATACCAAGGTCTTTGTGAATGTTTACGTTACGAACGTACCATGGTGCGCCCGTAAGTGCTCTTAAAATTTTGGACTGGAACCTCTGTATTTTATCAATGTTAGTTGCACAGGTCGTACCCCACAGTTGAATACCATACATCCAAATTGGTTTTAATACTGCGTTGTAAATAAGGACTTTGTAGTCTAGTTTTAGACCGGAGTTTTTATTTAAAAGCCAATTTAAACTAGCTGCTTTTAATTTCATGTGTAGTATTTTTGCCTCTATGTGTCTCTTCCAAGTGAGACGTCTATCTAAGTGTATACCGAGATACGTAACAGCATTTACTTGGGGAATGTTTATACCATTTAAGCGAATTGCAGGACATGATTGCGGTCTTAAAGTAAATGTAACGTGTTAACACTTTTGCTCATTAACTTTGATTCTTCAGTTTTCTAGCCATTCTTCGATGAGGAGTAAATGATCACTAATCGTTTTTGCTGCTCTTTTAGGGCAATTATCCCGGCATAAAACAGCTGTGTCATCCGCAAAGGTAGATGTCTGCACTTTCCGGTTTAATGGGATATCTGCAGTGTATATAATATATAAAATAGGCCCAAGGACGCTACCCTGCGGAACACCAGCTTTTATCGGATACTCCTCACTGATAAATTCAGATTGTTTAATTGTAAATTGTCTGTTAGTCAGATATGACTTAAGTATCATATAATATTGAACAGGCAGAGCTTTATGTATTTTGTACAGTAAACCTTTATGCCAGACTTTGTCGAACGCTTGTGCTACGTCAAGAAAGATTGCACAGCAATACTCCTTGAGCTCGAATGCCTTCCTGATTTCATTAGTTATTCGGTTAACTTGTTCAATAGTACTATGCTTTTCACGAAAGCCGAATTGGTGATCTGGTATCACATTGTTACGGTGGAGGAGATATTTTTGATAGCAGAATTTTTTTAAATAATTTGGAAAGACTGGGTAGTAGGCTTATTGGTCTGTAAGAAGACGCCTGTGTTTGATCTTTGCCTGGTTTGGCTATCATTAATATCTGCGACTTTTTCCACGCGTTTGGAAAGTAATTTAGTTTTAGAATGGCATTAAAGAGTTCAGAGAGCAATGCTTGTGCAACACTTGGTAGCTCTATTAGCAGTTTTGGTGTAATAAGGTCGTGGCCTGGAGATTTCTTTGGATTCAGTTTCTGTATCGCGTTTACCACTTCTAGGCTTGATATTTTAATTGCCACCTGATTTTCCTGGCCGTTAACAACAACTTCCGGCAAAATAAAATTATTAGTTGCGTCATTTGGCTGAGATACATTACTTAAATGCTTTGCAAAGCAATTTGTCTTTTCTTCGTTACTACGTGTCCAGTTACCATTTGGGTCCCTGATTGGCATGTTCACTTCTATTGGAGGCTTAAATTTCTTTTGTGCTTTCCAGAGTGAGTATTTTTTGGCAGAATTCGGCGCTAGTTTTTCTATGTATGCCTTGGTATTGTGATCTTCTGCTTGTTTCAGTGCACTTTTCAGCTTCCTCTCTGCTGCTTTCAACCGTAACTTTGCGGCTGGAGTGCGATATTCTTGCCATTCTCCCCGCAAGCGGCGCTTATTCTTTACTAATTTTTATATTTCTGTATTTGCTAGGATTTTTGGGCACGTAATAGGCTTTTTATTGTTTTGAGTTGCTATGGTTGCCGCAGAAACAAGGACATTATTGAGCTCATTAATGTAGCCCTCAATATCGTTTTCACAATTCAATATTGGGTTGATGTTAATATGACTACTAGTATATTTTTTGTATTTTAGCCAGTTTGTTTCTCTGTTTGTTAGTCTTGATCCTTGTGCAACTATCTTCGGGCGCTCATAAATTTTTATTACAACTGGTGAGTGGTCTGAAGACAGCTCAGCAACTGTCACAGCTGATACAAGTTGCCTGTCGATTTTTCTTGAGACAGCAAAGTCTATTAAGTCAGGTATTTTCTTCCGATCGGTAGGCCAGTATGTTGGTTGACCTGGGGAAATACAATCTAAATTGTTACGCTTGTTTATGATGATATTGTATAGCTGACGGCCTTTGGGGTTTATTAGACGGGATCCCCAGTATACATGCTTTGCATTGTAGTCTTCTCCTGCTATAAATCTATCACCAAGATTATCAAAAAATTCCTTGAATTGATTTTCTGTGATCTTAAATTTTGGAGGGCAATAAATGGCTGAGAGATTTAGCTCTTTGCCATAATTATTCAAAGTAACAGGGGTAGCTTGTAGATAATTGGTGGCGTAAGGCTGTAAGACGCAGTGTTTAAGGCGGTTTCTTAGTATTCCAGTGCCGCCGTGCGCTTTGCCATCAGGGTGGTTAGTGGAGTAGAATATGAACTCAGGTATATAAAAGTTATATTTATCCGTCAAGTGCGTTTCAGACAATAGCATTACGTCTATAGCATACTCTCATAAAAATCGTGCCAATTCAAATTTATGTTGGTTCACACCGTTTGCATTCGAAAAACAAATGTTTAGCACGCTCATTTTTTTGCATGAAGATTTGTAGCATGTTATTCTGGCCTTTAATCAAGTCTTGGATCATCATTTGCATAGTTGACATGAACTGTGTCATACACTGCGTAAGGTTTAGAATCATCGATTCTATACCTCCATTAGATTGGTTCTGTGGAATATTATCTGAATCATTCTTCAGTATATTCGCATAAGATAATTTATTTGGATTCAAATTTTGCACGTTTGGAACAGTTTTATCCGCAGCTTTTTCTACAAATTGGATTTGATTTTCCATTTGACTTCGGCGAGTCTGTATATTGTTAGCCAACCTAACTTTTAGATCTTTATATACAGGGCAGCCCCTATAATTAGCAGTGTGATTACCTCCACAATTACTACATTTTTTCATGGTGGCATCATCTTTCTTTGACGTGCATTCAGACGTGGGATGTAGGCCCCCACATGCTACGCAAACACTGCGCAATGTGCGGTAGGATTTAGTGTGGCCGAATTCTTGGCAGTTGGTGCATTGCACTGGGCCGTTTCTTTTGTGTGGCTCTCCTACTGTTACCCTACGATGTAGCAAATATTTTAAATTGTATATGGGATGGTTTTCGTTTTTCTTTAACTGACTTGCATTGGGCTCTAGTTATACCTTAAACATTGGCTGGGGTACTTTGTTTCTATTAAGTATATTTATAACCGATTTAGTACTGAAACCATTTTCTTCGAGAGCCTCTTTTATTTCGTCTGTCTTGACTGGTATTCGATACCTTTAATTACAACTGTTAGGTCTTTCGAGCTCTTCAGTTGATATAAGTAAAAATTTTTATTACTCGACAATAGAAAGCTTACTATTTGCATGAAGCTTTTTTCATTGTAAATTTGGATTTTTGTTTCATCGATGGTACCTTTTTTTAAAGGCACAACGTGAAAGTTATTATTAACTAACGTGCTTGAGACACGTTCGCGCAAGTAAATTGGCGGTGGTTTGGCATTTGCAACTGTGGTAGTACCATTTACGCTGTCCTCACTTAATAGAGTAAATCGGTTGCTATTGGAGGGTTCTAGAATTTTTACATTGGTTCCACTCATTTGTACTTTTTTTGTTGTTGGTGTTATTAATAGGACTCGATTTCCTCTTGACATTTATATATCGATCTAGTCCTGTCTGTATTTTTGTGTTCTTTTTTATTTCATTGGGCTTACCGCTTGCCTGTTCCTTTTTATTTGTATTGTAGGGCGATTTCCTACTGGGTGTTTGCTTGCTGTTACCTTTTTTCTCTTGTTTTTCTGCCAACTTTGCTGTCTGTTTAGCGCTAGCTGAGTACTGCTGGGAGACTTCTGCTTGCATGTTGCTTTCTTTTGCCGTTGATTGTGTTGGCTTTGTTTGCTCAAAATAGGAAAAATAAGCATTTGAGAGCCTTCGATCTGGCGAGTTTGACCGCGACGCACTCATTTTTGTTTTTGTACTCACTGGATAGCTTTTTGTTTATTTTTTCCTTTTGCACTTATTGTTTATTAATATTATGTTCTATTATTTAGTTTGGAGTTTATTAATATTTTCCTTTTTTCAAGTGTTCTTCAAATTATATTAAAGGCACTCGCTTACTTATTTTGAAAATTTCATAGTATGTTTTGTTTTATTTTATTTTATTTTGATGAGCAGTGCTTAAGTGCTTGTGTGCTCTTACACTCGCCTTCAAATTTAGCACACATTTATATAGCGATCCCCTTGCATCAAGACTGCCGCCTGTTCGAAACTGCACTTCTTGTGAACAGAAGCTACAATTACACTTCAACGAACCCTTAATCGAATATGGCTCCCCTGAAGCTTCTTTTCTTTTAGTTGTTACCCAAGGCTCCATACGAGTTTGTTACCGCAACTTGCGCTAGTGTTGTCCACGTTTCCAGGGTCCTCGATACCGACCTAAGAATAAGAATTGAATAAAGCTCAGCGACTGTAACTGCATACCCAGCAGCTTGACTACCCCCCCATTGCACCCCAAAAAAGAGGATTCCACAGCCGACGTCATTTGCCGTGGGCTAAGTATTCATCACTGACCAGATTTTCACCATGTGCCAAATCTCCATGTAAACCCATGTAAAACGGACCATTCTATTTTAACGCAGACTTCGACAGCCCAAAAAGTAGTTGCTTTTACACCACTATGTCTTAACTTGTTGAACAACAAAAGCTCTGCCAAAGGACCTTTCCGATTCGTTCGATACTAAACGAGGCTTCAGACAAGATGATTTCTTATCGTGTGACTTCTTAATTTTTTACTGAAGAAAATACGTATTGCAGAGCTGATTAGACATGGTACAAATGTTTATAAGAGCTTTGTGCTTTCTCCCAACTGGTTAACAAGTACAAGACGAGATATCTCCTGTCATTGAATAAACAGTCTTTAAATTCCCGACTCGGCTTCCACGGCTCTGTTGACAGCCAAAACTTGGAAGTCGTAGATAACTTCGCCTATCTTGGAACCAGTATTAACACCAACGACATGGCAGCCTTAAAATTCAACGTAGAAACGCTCTTTCTCGGTTCAGCGAATCAAGATTAGTGGCTACACTGACTAGGTTTTGGGATCGGGATGGATAAGTTTACTCCAGTTTTGAAAATTTTCGATGAAGACCAACCGGTGGAAGTAGAGGAAGAGGAAGACCTCCACTCAGATGGAAGAGGACCTGGGTGGCTTGATATTCCCCATTGGCCCCAAACAACCAAAAGAAGAAATAAATGGGAAGCAGTTGTTCACCCGGCTACAATCGATTAAACAATGTAACATATACATATGTCAAAATTTTTTTGTGATTTACTTTAATTGAATAGAAATTAGCAAAAGCGATATGGTAAACTTAACTTAAATAAACTTGTAGAGTGATAACCTCACATTTTAAAGCAAACTTTTTTTCTAATGCTTGCATTAGTAATGCTTGCATTATGACAAAGGCTTTAGAAAGAAGTGCAATTTGTATTTATTTATTTAAACAAACGTTCAAGTAAGACGAATAATTTATACGATTTTTTAAAGAGAAACAAACTCGTAAATCGCACCATTGTTAATATTCAATTCCTTGCAGAATGATTTCTGAGCGAAATGCTACATATCTGTGGAGTTTAGAGAATCTAAAAATATATTTTTTTTTTGTTTTTGAAATTACCAGTAAACTGAAGATTGAAACGATTTGTTCGATAGGTAACAACATCAATGGAAATGTGTCAAATTTCACTACGTTCTTTATTGATTCGAAATAAAATCAATTGACTCAATTACCTGTTCAAAAAAGAAAGAAAGTCAACTCAAATTTGGCGCAGCCGTCTCAAGCCTGTAATTGAATGTATATTTTGCCGTGAAATATTTTACTCACGACCTCATTTATGTACATAATCAGCACACGCAAGCGCTGAATTAAGGACGAAACCCAATTCCTTGACCTTGTCAACTAATTTAAGTTGGTTGGTCCAAATACATGTATATAAGGTAAGAAACTCGGAAGCCAAAATTGTATCTTTACTAGCTGCTATTACACAAAAGTTTTGACCATTGAAGCAAAGTAAACTTTCAGTAAACTATACCAATTCTCGTATTTAGCTTAAGTGCTCGTTAAGTTGTTTACAAATATACTGAGTCTATCCAAATTTATTGGAAATATACAGCTGCACATTATCGGTATAAACCCTGCGAGGAAAAGCTAGACTAGTACGAAAAAAAACTGGTTAAATACTAGTATTTTGAAGGTGAAATCATACTAGTTTGGTGTAAACCAGAATTATACTAGTATTTAAAGGACAAAAATATACTAGTTTGCCACAGACTATAATTATACTAGTATTTTTCGATAAAATCCGGACTGGTGTGGAAAAATTCCTGTATATGAACTAGTATATTGCGGTCAAATTCATACCAGTTTGTGTTTTGCAATAAAATCAGCACTCATAAGCAACTAGAAGCTCCGACCAAACATTAGACTTGCCGCTACAACAACAACCACATATTATTGTGGTTGTTATATTTTGTTCAATTGTAAAAAAATTATGACCAGTCCTAATTAAGCTACAAGTTGTAACGAACCCGGTTCTCCGGTCTATAGCTGGGCTATCACTCAGCCGGATTAGACTCATAATCCTATAATGTTGATTCCAAAAGAGGAAAGTAAAGGACAACACGAGTGGTTCTAATATTACACACTTAACTTTATTTTCTAATTTTCCTACTGGTAGCGTTTTCACGACACACCGTATATCTTAATCGTATCGTATTGGTAGCGTTTTCACGTCACACCATGTGCCTTAATTGTATCGTACTGGCAGCGTTTTCACGTCACACCATATACCTTAATTGTATCCAACGGCCGTTCGGAGGCGGCTCAGGATAAATTGTATATCCCTCGATTTGTTGGAAAAACATCAATACGCATACCACAAATTGGAGGAAGAGCTCGGCTGAAAATCGCTCTAGCGGTAATGAAGTACCAATTATATAAATAACTGTTCACTTTACTATACACGACGACTTATTTTAGAATTCTAAAACTCTACTATTTTTCCCTAGTTTATTCTCCTGTAAACACACTATTTACTAACTTTATAAACACACTGTTTATTCACACAGTTTGCTCCGCTTCACTTAATACAAAGGCTTCATTGTAAAGATAAATTTCACGTTAATCGAAAAATTCCTATCGTTTCGCACTTTCACTCAATTTCACATAATTCGAACCATAATTAAGATTTTTTAAATAAATCGATTTCATTTCCACTCAGTTGAAAAAGTTAACATTTTTTCGTGACTGATCACTATTTCTATATAAATATATACAAATTCATACTATTTTGTTCGTTACATTCATTTTTCTAAAATATTAATTTTTTCATAAAAATGAAAAACTATTTAAAAAGCAGACAATTTTCTTTCTTTGTCTTATTTAATGTTAGTATTAGTTTTCATCAAATGACATTATAAAGTGTATTTAATGATGAGTAACTCTTGGATTAAAAAATTATTACCGATAATCAAAAATATAGTAAACAGAGACAGCAGTTTAGTTCTTCGTGTACAGTGAACGGATAAAGTCGTGATACAAGTAAAGGAAAAATAACTATATATTATATTTACATAAGTAAGTATGAATAATGCTTATCGATAAACATTTATTTACGCAACATCTTAGTCATAGCTGCATATAAGGTGAAACAAATTTGTGTAAATACATTTCCTAAATGCATTCTTTCTAACAAATTCTAATTTCATAAAATTAGATTTAATCAAAGATTGATAATTTATTCCTTTATTATTTTACTTCACATTAAAATGAATAATGAAAGAGTACGCCTATTTACCTATATACATGTACATAGATGGTTTCATTTCCCTTCATAGTTGACTTAGTAGTTTTTTGATATTTTGTTCTTTTAGGTATGAAAGATTTTAACTTTCTTCAAATGTGTTTCTATGCAAATGCAACCTTGCCGTCATCATATAGACCAATCAGACTGTTGCCATGCATTTCCAAACTTTTCAATTTGGTTTTCGCGAAAAACATGGCATAATTTTTTGCTTGTTCAAATCGCATAACTAATGAAATAAGGAACGTTTTCGACGTCAAAGACTATTGCTCGCGTTTTTTCATGTCGGTCAAGCATTTGACATTGTGTGGCATGTTGGTGTAATTCATAAAATTAAAAATCTTAACTGATTGACTCCAAAATGGATAAGTGGGCTATGTGTAGATGTAGAAGTAGATGTAGTAGATGCCTTGGAAATCGCTTTCTCTACAGAAGTCAAATCTCTCGGCATAATCTTAGGTAGCAAGTCCAATTCGAGCCGAAATACGGGAAGGTCGAGGATAGCTATTACTGCCCTCTACGCATGCAAAACGGCCATTGGCAATAGATAGGGCCTAAAACCTTTTTTGTATATTAGATTTACACAGCGGTAGTCAGACCTATTCTATTCTTCGGGGTCACTCTCTGGTCGCCAGTACCGAAGAAAGTTCTTTCAGAAACATGCTGGATAAAACTCGGCGGTCGGCAGCTATCCCCAGCTACGCCATCTCCACTTACTGTTTTGACAATTTCTTCTTCTTAATAATCTCTGGCAGGAATGAATGGGAAAATACAAATGCACGGATTGCTGTAAACTGGACGAAATGGTACGTTGTGGAATTCACGCACCAGCGCTATCAACCAATTTTAATTTGAGGTTACCAGACTAGTCCAGCGTCTTCCAAGCAGAACTAATTGCAATCACGGAAGTCGCAGAATGGTTGCTGGGATCTCTGGTGAAAGGGAAAAAATCAGGCCCAAGTTGTGTAAGATCCATTAAAGTGGACTTTAGAAAAGGGCATTAGCTGCTGGCTGATCGTAAACTGCGGTAAATGGTACTTATAATGATGTTTCAAAAATTACGAAAACAATTTTTTAGCTGGATGCTGTCAGAGAAGTCCGTTACGAGCTTAGACAAAATATTAATTTTTTCTTGACATTGGGGATCTACACAAAAGAATACCGCTCGACTAGAATCTCTAAGTTAAATTGAGGCTGAGATTTAATTTACTAAAAATGAGTGAACATTCTCTAGCAGCCGGATTTGGTCATATCAGGATTGTTTTGGGCATACTTTCTTGGAAAAAAACCTGCATTAAAATCGGTGATCCACCAGCGCAAACTATTCAAAAAACTATTGCAGGTACATATGGGTATTTATAGTGCCGATGTTTGTTAAAATCCATACATTTAATGGTTATTTATTTATTTAAGCGTAAAGGAATACAAAAAAAAAAAAAATAGAACACTAAACAAAAACCTTAAAAAAGAAGAACGCCAGTGATTGTTCATTTTAAAATTTCAAAGGCCTTTTCCTTTTAAAACATTATTTATTCGCTTTGGCGTACTTTCCATCAATTTTTCTGTTGTGTAATGAGGAATATTCGTCCAGGCTATCTTGCCAGGCTCCCAAAGCTCATCGAAGGTTTTGGAAGGTAATCGTGCTGGCACAGAGTGCTCTTCACAATTTTCATTATTTTAGCCGCACGTTTCGGATTCATATCATATTGATAATCAACTACCTCTTTAGGGTATGCCCACTCGTCAACAAACTTGGGGAAATATGTTTACAAAATATTAAGATAATCTTACTTTCTAATTATTCCTTGTATTTTATGTATTGTACCAAAGTAAAAGATGCCCGCATCATTATTCCACCCCCGCCATGTTTCAAGGCTTCTGATATGTGAAGTTTTTGCAGATGCCAATATTGTGACTTACCATCAGAACGGTAACGATTGATCTTCGTTTCATATAATCCGTTTCTAGTCCTCAACTGACCAATTTTTGCATTCTCGACAGCAGTATAATCACACAAAGTATCATTGTCAGTCCATATTCTTGGTCGACCACCAGAGGTAGACGCATTAGTTTTTTGGTTTTCCTATGAAATTAAATTTTGTAATTATTATATACTTTACATTTAAATAAATAAATATGAATTTTGACAAACATCCGACCAGTGTTGCTCCCCACTTTATAAATGTAGGTACATAAGTGTTGCCAATTTATGTAATAATTTCTTCCTTAGCGGTGCAATCAATCTGAAGAAATCAATAAATATGTAATTAGTGCTTTATTTGACGACCAATTGTCGATAAGAGCTTCTCATTTAGTGTTAGAAGTATACTAGAAAGGCATTCGATACTTTCTGAACTTAAACAAAAACCAAAATTCGTGCATTTTGTTTTCGAAAAATGTGCTTTTATAACTTTGCGAAAATGTCCTTCTTTCAGATAGTGCAAAAGTATAGCAATTTTATTTTAAATTATTTTAAGAGATAAAACGAAATCACTACACTCTAAATCCTAAGGACGATCTCAGCCATAGCTTTTAGTGGTATATAAATAATTTTAAGGGACAAGTTTCATAGAATTTTTAACATTGGAGGAATCGCTTTCCCAAAAAATACCAAAAAAAAGTTTATATGGTATTCAAAAGAGAAAAAAATTCTCAGCCGTGATCAGAGAATCTATAATTATGACAAGGCAGGCACTACCAGAGTAGTGCCATGAATTTGCACCTTCTCATTACTATAGATTCTCTGTTTGCACCTTATTATTATTATAGATTCTCTGTGTAAGACGAATCGTTGCATACATCGTGGCGTTGCAATTAACAAAATACTCCAAAAAACAGGGTGATATGTAGAGTGCATTTAGTATTTCAAAGAAACTGCATGTAGATGTCGCCAAGTTGAAATGAATTAGTCCAAAGGAGAAACTGAAAACAAATCCCACATCAAAATCAGATGAAATATTATAAATAAGATTAATGAAACTGTAATGAAAAAATAAAATTAAATTAAGGGGTAAGGCCAATGTGGAAAGGCAATACAATTATAATGTTTTGATATCTTATTAGTCTCATATTTAAATAGAAAAAAACTTAATTTACAACAAACAAATATTTTAAAACCGCGGAGCTATGGACATTTTTGTAAAGCGATTTTTCTTCTACGAGCTCCGCGGCTTGCAGCACAAAGGGTGCAAAAAGAATCTGCAACAAAATAAGAAACGGATTTTAAAAAATATTGAGTTATTTGCTTTGTGCCATAATTTTCATATATCCAGCGCCCCACGCTTTTCTCTCAATTATACAAGTTTTTTTTATAGTTATTTCCAAAATTATTTTCAACTTTTTAGTTCTTTAAAAGCGTGTTTTTTTTAGTTTTTTTAAACTATATTTATTCCCTTTTCGATTTCACACTGTGAATTAAAAAATTTCCTATGAAAGAGAATTGACGTGCTTTCATAAATTTTATTATCTCTGTATGAGACAGATGTACATATATATGCATATATATATATATGCATATATATATTGTATATGTATGTATGTATTTCGGCCACGGTAGCCGAGTGGTTAGTATTGCGTACTGACATTCGGAAGGCTCGGGTTCAAATCCCGGTGCCACCAAAATCCAAAAAAGTTATGGAAAATTAAATAAAAAATTAAGCTAAATATTCTAATTGCGGTCGCCCCTCGGCAGGGAATGTCCACCCCTCCGAGTGTATTTCGGACATGAAATAAAGGCTCCTCGTAAAAAAACCATCAGCCGTTCGAAGGGGGCTTAGTATAAACTGTAGGTCCCTCCATTTGTTGGAAAAATATCAAGACGCAAAACAACAAATTGGAGGAGGAGCTCGGCCGAAAATCACTTAAGCGGTTACAAAGCGCCAATTATATAATATATATATATATATTAGGGTGATTCAAAAAAACAACAAATTTTTTTTCTTCTTTCCAACATGCTTAAGAGTTCAATATAGATGTAAAAAGATCCCAGTTAAAATTTGAGCGCTTAATATTAATATTAAGGACGTCCGCATCGCACTTTTCTATTTCCCATAAGAATAACATAGGCAAATATTTGTTTGCGCCTTCTGATTTTTATTGCTTATCCATCGTAAGTCATAGAAAAAATCCCTGCACATATTTTTGTAGAGAATTGAACGCTCTACAAAAAAGGTCTCGTATGATTTTTCCGAAAACCTAACCAGCTGAAAGTTATTCGAGGCCAAAGTTCAATATGCTGAAAATTTGACCGTTTGTAATGCATTACAGTGAATTCGATGAAGTTATGGAAATCATTTATCAAAGTTTTATGTTTTTCCTTAATGAAGGCGTTCAGAAAACCTTTAACTTCAATTCTATGGAGTAATAAGCCCAGTGAAACTCATTGAGAAAGTTTTTAGAATAAAAATTTCAGATTATTTTGATTTTTAAACGAAACATTCTTTTTGACATTGAGGATTACTAACATGAGGTCAAAATTAAGTTGCATTTGATTTTTTTAAGGAAATAATTTATTATTCAGCTCATAAATACTTTATATTATTATTATTGAAGATTTCTTTTTAATCAATCTGGGTAACGTTGCCGATGTTCTCGTACTACTTGTAATAAATTGTAGTTGCTCTTCATCTTTGGTGAGGTAGTTGTTATATTCTTATTAAAAAACCAATCAAATGAAGTGTTGTACTTAACATGATTTCGAAATTTCTATAAATAAAAATTAGAAAAATAAAAATTTTTTAAATAATGTTAAAAATTTTTTATGAAACTATTTTACTTCTCCAAATTACTGCGGAAAATTTATGAAGATTTCCTGAAAGCCTACATTAAAGAAAAACATAAAACTTTGATAAATGATTTCCATAACTTCATCGAATTCACTGTAATGCATTACAAACGGTCAAATTTTCAGCATATTGAACTTTGACCTCGAATAACTTTCAGCTGGTTAGGTTTTCGGAAAAATCATATGAGACCTTTTTTGTAGAGCGTTCAATTCTCTACAAAAATATGTGCAGGGATTTTTTGTATGGCTTACGATGGATAAGCAATAAAAATCAGAAGGCGCAAACAAATATTTGCCTATGTTATTCTTATGGAAAATAGAAAAGTGCGATGCGGACGTCCTTAATATTAATATTAAGCGCTCAAATTTTAACTGGGATCTTTTTACATCTATATTGAACTCTTAAGCATGTTGGAAAGAAGAAAAAAAAATTTGTTGTTTTTTTGAATCACCCTAATATATATATATATATTGTGATACAAAGAAAATAAATTTCTTTCCTTATGTTTCCACCAATAAAACAGAAGCTATGAATTCAATTAATGATTTGATGTTAATTCAGAGTTATAGGCAACGAGCTAGTCGCCAGTAATACTTGTGTCAAAACAATTTTGTCCGGTGAAAAAAGAAAAATTCGGGCACATTTAAGAAAATTGTCCAATCAATTTCCACAAAACATCACGAATATGAAGTTATTTGCTTTTTATTGGGTGTATGCATTAATTCGTGCGGTTTCTTTTCGAAAATTAAGACTTTATTGTGAAAAAATTGTCTTGATCAACTCCTAATACTTTTGCAAGTTCATCTTGCGTGCATCTGCGCCGAGCAATGTTTCCAATGTTTCCGTCTTGAAATTTTTTCGCCTATCCGTCGTCTAAGTCGAAATTGCCACTTTTAAACCGTGCAAACCACTTTTGGTACGTTCGTTCGGCTAAAGCATGGTCACCATAAACGCCCAGTAAAATACGACGGCTTTCGGTAGCACTTTTCTTCATGTTAAAATAATGAAGAAGAACTCCCCGCAAAAACACTCTATCTGGTACAAATTTCGACATTTTCAAATGAATGAAACAAATTGTTGTTCACGCTAAAACAAATGACATCTACTGAAAACGACGCGAAATGACAGTTCCTTTGAAATGAATATAGCCACAGATGAACACGACGGGAAATAATACTAGTAGAGCCCTCTCTTAGAAAACCGCACGATTTAATGCATGTTGTTATGCTCTTTATAGCATTTATTCAAGCCAAGCCCCTGGGGCTAAGTAAAATTCTGACGTTTGTACTAACCACGAAAAATGTCAGAATTCCAATGTTTGCGGTCAAAATTTAAAATTTTCACCCTATTGGCACATAGCCTAAGATCTGCATTCGAAGGTACAGGTAGATATAGCAAGTCCAGTAAGCTCCTCATTTTCTTGAATTCGATTTAAAATTTGTTGGGCGAATCTTTTCTCTTTCTGATACTTTCATATAATTTTCTAAAGTTGTAATAAGCAATCATGAAAGGCATACACTCGATGAGGTTCACTATCAGGGGTTTCAAGATACAATATAATACGTGATTTTTGAACGTTCAAACATTTAAAAAATATACAAATTTTCCACATGGTAAAAACGAAACACGTTTAATGTCAGATAGCTATTAAGCTGATTGCGAAGAGAGAATGAAACTACCTTTTTGGCAAATCATATTCAAATTTCCCTTTCAATTTAAAAGATGTTTGAATTTTTCGAGGCATCCTCAGGAAATCGTTAAAAATATGATTGCTTCAATGTATAACACAAAAAATGAAAAATATAAATAAAATTAAATAAAATTATCCAGAGAGCAAAAACCAGCACATTGGAACACTTTTATTCTTTTTTTTTCAATCAACAGGGTGTTATGATCTTCAATATTGTTATTGGCCTAGTCGTCACTTCCGAAGATTTTCATGGAAATACCTCAAAGTCTCTTGCGTGTGCACTGGCATTAGCCCGCAGCTTCAGTTGCGTGGGTTCAAAAATACAGTAGTCTTTGAGCATTTCTACCTGAATGAAGAACAAAACGAAATAATGAAATACTTGCACACAAATTAATTAAATAATAAGCGAGAAGTACGATCCATGTCTGTAAAAGTCCTAGGTACAACATGTCTGACGCTTTTTCCTTTCCCCACCCTATCATGACTCCAAAGATGACACTGAAGTCCCAAAACTAGCCATATCTTAATTTTATTTAAGACATGGGTTTAATCCGGCCAAATATATCCACTTAAGTTTCAAACAACGTATACAAAGAAAATTTAGCAGTCCATTATAATAGTTTTTATTGAATAATTAACGTTATGAAACAATTCTATTTCAATATTCTCAATTTTTCTTTCATTATAAAATTTAATTTACAAAATCAATTAACTCTTACATAAATAATTGTATAAATCTTTAAAGTTTTATTTCTGGTAACTCAAACCTAAACACTAACTATAACTCAAACTATAAATGTGCATACATATGTACATACATATACGTACTCGTATATAAATATATATTATGTATAAATAAACACACACATATATATATATATATATATACAACAATATATACATATATACATATAATATATTTATATATATCTCTCTTTGTTTTTTTCTTTTGTATAACAATCATAAGCATTTGATTTATATACTTAACATATGACGGAGCGAAGAGTAAATAATATTGTTAAGAAAAATAAAAGAAACAAAGCAACTTACTTTAACAGTTTGTCGGTAAGGTAATGCAGTGCATCTTGATCCGCTTGAGAGGCCTCTGAAACGTCACTGGTGCAGCGCTGGTGATGTTGGTGGCTTTGTTTGTTTTTGTTTTCTTTGTAGATAATTGATTTTTTTTTCTCTAATTATTTTCTCTAATTAATTTTCTTTTTGATTTCTCTTATATTATAATTACTCACGCTCGTGACCCCTATTTCCTAAAATAATCCTAATGCTCTTAACTTATGGTCCTAAACATTCTCTCTGCCTTTTTATTTTAACATTTTCTAGTTTTTTTTTTTTTTTTTTATTTTTGTTTACTGCTAGTTTAAATGTAATTTCATCAATCGGAGCATTAATTATGTGATTTCAATCGGGAAGCACAGAAAACTTTATTAATTTTAAAATGAAGCACGGCTGTATAATCAACAACAAAATAATAAATGTTTGCTAATTTGATGAAAGGCTCACCTAACCAATTGATGTAAATATTTGAAATAGTAGTTTTTTAATATTTGGTTACTTTCCTGGTAGAATATAATAACCGCTGACGCGAATTTATGCTGTGTTGGTGATGGTTTTCCCATAAACCGCCTCCGGACGGCTGATAGTTTTTTGACTCGAAGGAGTTGACCTTCCCTGCGAAGGGGCGGCCGCAATTAGAAAAAATAATATTAGTACTCCTTTTTAAATTAATTTCATAGTATATAAATCATTTAGAGTATACATCACATGTACGTTTCCATTTAGATACATACTCCATCATGGCCACAAATAGTATGAACCAACAGCTACCAACAGCAGATATAAAGAAGATTCCTTGCACGAAGAGGAAAATTATCTACAAAGTTTTTGAGTTGTAAGACGAGATGTGGGTATTGCTAATTTTTAGTCAAATATTAAACGAACAACTTGACTAATTTAACAGAATTCCAGCACACCGTTTGGTCCTCTCTGCCACAAGTCAATACTTCAGAACTCTGTTTAACAGTGAAAGTGGCAATAATCCTATTATTAAATTAAGAGACATCGATAATGACACGTTTGAGCGAATAATTGTATTTTGTTACATAGGCGAGGCGCGTTTAACTAAGAAAAATGCGTGTAAAATACTGAAGACCTTTCAACTGAATACAATACCAATATCAATTATAATGAGTTCGGCGCGGCAACTTAGTTCAACTTCCAATCTCAAAGAGGTCACATATTTCTCCGAAGTAGTAATGAATAAAATTAATGAGTTATATGAAGAACAGGAACTTACAGATGTAACCCTCAAGTTGTCAAATTCCGATGGCTTGTAAGTTCACCTAATATTGCAAACATTTAAGTAAGAATGTTCGGAATATAATGTAACATGTTGTTTAAGCGTGTGCTTAATCATTAGCACATCCATACCTTTTGTACGCACCCTAATGCGCTTTTGGCCTATATAAGCCGTGCTTGTCAAACAAACAAGCGAGATTTTCTTACCAACCAACAGCAAGCGCGCACGGGGTTAAAATATTTAACATTAATTATAATATAATTAGCATAAACCTTAACCAAACAATTATACAAAAAGTGCCTTTTGTAAATATTGTAATAATTGATAAATAAAAAATAAGTTTGTATTGCTAAAACCAAATATACATAAATATGTAACCAACAAATTGAAAAACATTTAGCAAATTAAAATAAACATTGTAAGCAATAAAACGAAACGCTAGTGACTTTTATTTCAAAAAACTTCGAAGAAGGTACCTCGCGTGAACACATGTTACTCATCTCGTCTTATAGAGTTTAGGCACACCGTTTAATATTATCGGCCGCGAGTCCATAATTCCAAAATCTCTTTAACAGCGACAGAGGTAATTATCCTCAAATTGAAATATTGGAAATCGACAGCGAAATTTTCAACAATTAGTCACCGCTTGCTACACCGGCTCAGTGCCTCTAAGAATGGACAACGTTCGCAAATTACTAGATGCAGCAAAAATATTACAGTTAAAAGACGTCGTTGATGCATGCTTCGATTACCTGAGAGAAAATTTGGTAGGAATATCTTTGATGGCGATACAAACTGTAAGTAACATACGAATATATGTACATAACAATATCAAGCAAATTAAAGCAGGCAGTGCTTCTCTTATCTCTCAAATGTGAAATTTTTAAAATTAATCTAACACAACGTATATACGTATACTCGTATATGTATGTATCAGGTTATTCATTTCGTGGTTTCAAAAGTACATGGCTGTATTTTGACACCTGTCCAACTTAACTGTCAAACCAAACATGTTTTGGGTTTTCGTTGAAATGGAACTATTTTCAGACCATATTTTTTTTGGAAATATTGAAAAACTTACAACAATAGTTTTGGACGGTAGAAGTTATAGCTGCTATTTCGGAAACCGACACGTTTCCTCATCAGACTTCTTTTTCCAGACACCTTTGTTCGAATGGGACTCGAACTTGGGATGCCCACAGCACGAGCCAATGGTTATCCCATTAAATTACATGTGTGCCGCTTTTACTTAATGTTGTTTTTCACTTTTTCCTTTCACCTACATATCCACGATCAAGTGCTCAAAGATGTTTTGTTTCAACTAAAAAATGAAAATGGATTGCTTAACAACCGTTCAACGCGTTAGATTTGTTGACACCAATTACAAAAATAGTGATTCAAACATGAGCACGTTTCGTGCTTTAAGAGGAGATTATGGTGCACATAATTGTCGAACCCCTCAATCAATAAAGGAACACGACTTAGACAATATGTCGATTCAATAAGATGGTGCCTCATGCCACACAACACGAGATCGTAAGATATGACACCGTTGGAATTTTTTGGGGGATTACGCGAAAGACCGCGATTATGTTGATAAGCCTGTTAATCTTTAGCATTTTAAAATCATTAGTCAAGGTAGGTGCCAAAACTGGTCGCAAATTACCTCAAACGGATAGAAGTTTGCAAAAATTCGCGAGGCGGTCATTTGAACAATGTAGTATTTCATTTACTGCCAAGGCTCAAACTTTATAATAAAAAAGGAATTTTACAAAAAAAAATATTTTTTAAAATGCATTTTATTTATGTTTATTTTCGAAAACGTAAAATAGCGTGCAGTATACGTAAAATGTTATACCGCGTATATGCAAAAAGGCCAAAGCAGAGATTTGCTAACCCTGGATAGAAAACAATGGCCGTAATGTATTTATGCAAAATCTTTGACATTTTGTAACAAAGCATTTTTAATTTTATTCTTCTTCTTCTTTATTGACGTAGGCACCGCTTACGCGATATAGCCGAATCAACAACACCTGAAAGTACCAAATGAAACAAGTTTGCTCTACACCTGATCCTTCTTCCTGCTTTTAGATCATCATCTTCCTCTGTTTACAACAGGCGACATGACATAATTCTTGTATTCAATATAAAAATTCTGCAAGAGCTGATAAAAAGAGATGGTGTTGCTATTGTAATTTGTGGTTCCTTCAATACACATCACACACTTAAAAATTTAATATAAAGTGAAATTTAAAAAAATTTCAGCATATTACCTCAACAACCAAAAAAATGTATCACAAAGAAAGTGTCTATTCTACACAAATCGTGTTTGAAAATTTCAAAAAATAAATTTTAATATTTGCAAGTGACCAATATCAAAATTTATAGAAAATAAATTTTTCTAATTGCGGTCGCCCTTCGGCAGGGAATGTCAAGCCTTTCGAGCGTATTTCTTACATGAAATAAAGGTTCGTCATAAAAATCCATTTTCGGAGGCGGCTCAGAATAAACTGACTGTGGGTCCCTGATTTCTTAGAAAAAACGTCAAGACGCTTACCACAAATTTGAGGAGGAACTTGGCCTAAAATCGCTTCAGGGATTACAGAGCGTCAATTATATACTTATATATAAAAGTGAAAGAGTTTTTTTATATTGTAGAATATTCATATTACAAATTTATCTTAATTTAAGAAAATTTATGTTTCTAACCATAATTTCTTTAAATAAGTTCACATGGACATACATAACTAAACATACTACATGAGTTTTGTTTCCAATGCTTGTACGACTTTTTTCAATGAGTTATTATTTGCATACTGCGAATCTGACATAAATCCAATATGAATAAAATATGAAGTTGCGGCAGTTTATCATATACGCGGTATTACATTTTGCATATACATACATACGTGTATATGGTATTATACTCGATATGAATGTGAATGTTCGTTCGAATGATGCAATGAAAAGCGGTAAAAATATTCTGTAGTAGGAACTTCATATTTCGGGCAGGAATTCAAATGTAATAAATTGGTTGTTTGAAAGGGCCGCACCTAAGCCATTGAGTGGGTTCTTTGTGCTCGGCCGATTTTATGAACTGCTTAAATTCTTCCAACTATGCGTGTTTATCTTAGGCTGGCGCTACCCACTGCAGTTTAGTGGTAAGATTTGCGTTAGAAGTGCTCTAGGGTCTTAAGGTCCATGGTTTATGTAAAATTTGAAGGTGTCGAAAAGTCTGAGGCAGTCGATTTTTTAGTCATTGCCTATGCCTGTCAGTGTTTCTTGTCAAACGATGCTGGGACAGCCTAATTATTTCAGCTTAGCAAAAAATTTTCTATCAAAAGTTGTTTTCAAGAGTACTATATATCGGATTTCAACGCTGTTTTCGAAATTGTCAACAGTGAAACTGATCCTAAGATAATCGACAGAGAGGTGAGGTTTATCTTCTAATGAGTTGGATAAAGCATAAACTTCAAAAGTCAGATATGCTTTTCTCAAAACATATTCTGCGTATGCCTTGTTGGCATAACTTCGCGGGTAGATGTACAAATGCTATGCTAGCATCAACATCTGTACTCTGAATATCGTACACCTAATCACCTTTTTGTTTTTTACAGGAATTCGCACTTGTGCCGAGACTAGGGTCTATTGGTAGATTTTAGATTATTTTCAGTTATCGCATCTCCATATCATATAGCTATCATATGATATGTAAGGCTATCAGAAGGATAGGCCTGATAGGATATGTGGTAAATACGATTTTTACATCGTTAGAAATTAATAAAAATCGAACATTATGCAGACGGAAGTTACGATAGTTTCCTTGGAGTAACAATTTTTAAATCCAATTTTCAAAATAATTGTATAATTCAAATTTTTCAGCGAGGTTCTACGTTCGAAAAGTCTGTACTTCGATACAATCAACGAGAGCATAATTGGGAAAGATGTTTCAATATTAAAGCGAGCGCTACAAATTTTGGAATAGTTCATTTAATGGACCGTATATACAATATTTTATTGGAGGTATTATTAAAGGCAAAGTGAACAATCGTGCAGTTGTTTTCAATTTACGAACTAAAACGAGGACAGAGTTACCCTCAATGAATCATTCACGATACGATCTAAGTGTATCAGTTTTAAATGGTAAAATCTACGTAATTGGGGGACGAAAAGAACACAACAAAATTTTTCAGATTCAAGAATATAGACAGTGCTTCGCTATCTGCTGAAGCCGTGACCCTAAACTGGAATTACTGCTGGCTACTTGTAGATGTTAATGACAAGTTACAGTACTTTACCACGCTAATTAATTACCTGTTTGAAAGATATGTTCCCCTTCGTAGAATTAAAGCTATAAACCATACTAAACCTTGGATCACTAAGGCTATTCTATCCCTTATAAAAGACCGATGTAGGGCTTATAGATATTGGAAGCGTAATCCTACTAATGAACGTTGGTCAACATATAAGAACTTGAGGAATAAAGTAACAACTGAATTGCGAAAAAGTAAAAAAGCTTATCTTTGTGCAAAATTTAAAACTGGTTTGCCTTCCAAAGTATTGTGGACAAATCTAAAATCACTTGGTATTTGTGCCAAAGAGGCAAAAACTTGTGGAATTGATGCTGGTGTGATGAACTCATACTTTCTCGATATAAATTCACATGCAAATGTATCTGCATTCACCATCAATGAAAGCTTAGTTACTGACCACACCCATGAATTCTCATTTAACCCAGCTACTGAAGAGGATGTTATAAAATGTGTTTTTGATATAAAATCTAATGCAATTGGAGTGGATGGTCTGAGTTTACGTTTTCTAAAACTTATACTGCCGTATGTGATTCCCATGCTTACACACATTTTTAATCATGCTATAACCTCCTCTACGTTTCCAAATCAGTGGAAAATTGCCAACGTCATTCCGGTGGTTAAAGGTAACTCGTGTAATGCTCCCCAAGACTTCAGGCCTATTAGTATCTTACCAACATTGTCAAAAGTATTTGAAAAATTTATTACCGCTCAAATAGTGTCACACCTGCGTCTACATGATTTATTGAGCGAATCTCAGTCTGGGTATAGATCCAATCATAGTTGTTCCACAGCTGTGATGAAAATCATGGACGACATCCGCCCTGCTTTCGATGATAACTTACTTACCATCTTAGTGCTCTTAGATTTCTCTAAAGCTTTCGACACTGTAAACCATGAAATTCTACTGTTAAAACTGAAAACTTATTTTGGTTTCAACTCATCAGCAATTAAGCTTATGAGAAGCTACTTATCGGACAGATATCAGCAAGTTCAGTGTGGGGACGTAATTTCAAATCGCAGAGAAATCATCTCTGGAGTTCCTCAGGGCTCTATTTTAGGGCCCATACTTTTCAGTTTATTTATTGATGACATTGTCCACTGTTGCGAAAATTCTTCTATACATCTATATGCCGATGATACTCAGATTTACCTCTCACGTCCGATTGGTCTTGGTGAAGATTTAATAGCTAGATTGAATGAGGATCTAATAAGAATTGAGGAATGGTCCAACATAAATGGTCTCTGTCTAAATGCTAAGAAAACGAAGGTACTTCCTATTAAAAGTAATTATCTTGACCTCAGCAATCTGTCACCAATTGTTTTGAACGGGGTTGAACTAAAATTTGAACATGTTGTAAAAAATCTTGGCTTCAAAATTAATGTCCGTCTAAATTGTGAAGATCATATAAACAACTGCGTAATAAAAATATATTCGACATTACGAAATTTATGGCATACATGTGATTGTTTGCCGATTAGAATAAAACTTAAACTAGTTCAGTCCCTTATTACTCCCCAAATTTCTTATTTTGAAGTCGTATATGGTACTTTAAGCTGCGATTCCAGAAACAAATTAAATTTAGCTTTAAATAACGTAGCTAGGTTCATTTACTGCAAAAAAAAGTTTGAACACATCTCTTTGTACACCAAAAACATTCTCGGCTTCACCCTTGAGAATTATCTCAAGGTTCGTAATTTAATATTTTTATTTAAAATCATCAAAAACCGTCAACCAGGATATCTTTTCCGGAAAATAAAGTTTGTGCAATCTTCTCGTACTCACAATATTGTTGTCCCCAAATACAAAACTTTGACGACCTCTAGATTGTTTTTTGTTAGTGCTGTGAGAATTTGGAACTCATTACCAATTTCAATAAAATGTATCAAAACGATTAGATGCTTCAAAACGGCAGTTACAAACCTATTTGCATAATACCCATCCCTATTCTCCTTACCTATGTCAACATACTGTTGAAATCCCTCCTTTTAGATATAATATTATTCTTAGTTATTCCTAAGATTTAAAAAATCAAATTGTAATTCATTATATGTTAATATGTGTACAATGAAAAGACTCTGTGTCTTACTGTACGGATAAATAAATAAATGAAATGAAATGAAATAGAGTGATAATAATTTACTATTATTTCTCGCAGACTCGATACTGACGAATGGAAAGAGGTTGGCAATTTGATTACACCCCGTTTCGGTGCTGGGGCTGTTGCGATGAGAGGCAAAATTTTTATAATGGGAGGATACAACGGAGGAGACTTAAAGTCTGTTGAATGTTACAACCCAAACACAAATCGTTGGAAATCATGCAAAGATATGTCTGTAACCCATTATATGCCCGGAGTAAGTGAGTTATTTTTTAGAAATATTTTATGTCAACATATTTTCGATATTAGTTCAGAACAAACTATCCAAACTGAGCTACATTTTCTTTTGCTTATACATACTAGGGTTGCATTTTTTGTTTTGGAATAAGACAACAAAAAGAAATATTAGTCCTCGAAAATCGCTTTATTGTTATTCAAAAAATCTCGATATCTAAATGGCGCATTATGGTCATGAAAGCTCCCGGAAATTTTTGGCCCACAATTCGCTCGTTTACGACGAATGTTTTTGCGCAAACCCCTCAAAACGCTCAAATAATATTCTTTATGCTCTTACCGTTCTTACCGTTGGAACGATTTCATGTTGAACCAAACCGCGAATATCGAAAAAAAACACAATTTCCGGAAACTTTCTTTCTTAATGTACCAAAAAGCATTCTGAACGCTTCAACCGCCTCTTCAGGAGTCCAAAATCGTTGACCTCTCAGTTTATTTTTTATGTACGGGAATAAAAAGAAGTCACTCGAAAGAAAGTCATAACTATACGGTGGAGGACTCATCAAATCGATGTTTTGAGTACTCAAAAATGCAGTTGTTTCAGTCGATGTGTGATAGCTCGCATTGCCGTAGTGAAGAGTGAGCTGTCTTCTGTGGTTGGTTTTCCTGATTTCTTGAAAGACAACTGACAAAATTGTGATTGTGCACCACTCGGAATTTACTCTTCTGCATTGTTCTAGTGGTACGGTTGTTGAATTCGACTCATCCTTTAACTCCTATACAGTCGACTGCTGTTTACTTTTAGTCTCATACGTGCAACGATGCGATAGACGTGATTCACAGCCCCGCTAGCGTATTTTTTGACAGTCCTCTTAACCAATCGCCTTCTCTTGAGCGATTGACAAATTGTGTGGGATCTAAACTGAAAAACTTTTTTACAGTCAAATGTTAACGCAATATTGAATTTATGCTGATCCTTATAAATCCTATAATTGTCTTAATCTCACGACAGGTCGCATGATCATTAAATATCAATTTGCGACATCATGAAGTTCGTCTTGGAGTGATCTATGATCTTGATTGAATTTATCATGCTTGATGGATCTTTATCGCCAAAAATTGAATTAAGTTGATCGATGCACTGTTGCTAAGTTAACCCACGTCGAAAGTTGTATAAGATAATCGGGCGAAAATATTCGCGATTTAATTCCATTTTGTGGCCGAGTTGAATTTTACTGTAAATAAAACAAGTAGCGCTCGTGTCTTACATTGTTCTAGGTATATATAATATGGAAAATGTCTAACTTTACGATAAAGTTGTCAGACGCCAGATTGCAAACTAAAAGGCAACCATCGTATATGAACAATAGTCTATAAATTACATCTATATTTCTCTTGATCGTGCTATAAGTTTATTTTATCAAATTAATATTTGGAATATATGAAGTAATTTATTAGAAAAGGATTGACACACAGTACTGTAGTCAACAGATGTTACTTTAAACTGAATTGATAATTGAATAGCAAAGTCTTATATTCACGATCAAAGACCAAACTCTACAAGTCGCATGTTATACCTACCCTGCAGAAGCGTGGACGATGACGACATTCGATCAGTCATCGCCAAGAGTTTTTAAGAAACAAGCATTGTGAATGATTTATGTTTTTTGATGTAATAGCGATGGCGAATACCGTAGACGACGGAACGATATTAATAAAGTAATTCAGTACTAGAATGCACATGCTAACTCACTGCTGACAAACTTAGGTGTTGAGTTTGAAGAGGCTAGGTTGTTGTTTTCGTTGGTGACGGACGGTCACGACGAACGCCAATATTTGGAAATTAGGATCCATGGTTTTGCTTTTAGGGCTTTGTTGGATTCTGGTGCGACCATAACAGTGACAGACAGATTAGCTTGGCAGAAATTGAGTGCATATGGTATTAGGGTGAGTTCTACTTCGAATTTTTGAGAGTGACTCTTGAGGATGATGGTCACATCTCGGTGTTAGGTTCGGTTTTGTAGCCAATCGAGGTGGAGGGCAAGTCGATTCTCCTGGAATTCCTAGTGGTTCCAGAATTACCTCAGGGCAATCCTTGGCATCGACTTTTGGGCCAAGGCGGGTATTATTTCGGATATTGCGATAATGAGGCGGTCGTTTTCTCGACCGGAACCACAACCGTTGGTTACAATAGTGGACTACTCCGAGTTAGATATTATGTAATTTAGGGTGTTAGGTCAGCTAGTAGTTGGGGCGTTCCAGGCTATGCCGGACCCAATTAGTCGAACAAAAGATAAGGGTAAAAGAAGGAGTCGAACCTGTCAAACGGAGGTATTATCCGCGTATGGATGAGGAGATTAAGGACATGCTCGACAAAGGTGTGATAGATTGTCCTTGAGCGTCTCCAGTAGTTATGATTAGGAAGAAAGATGATTTTTCGTTGACTATAGGGTTTTGAATAAATGTACCGAAAAATATACTTACCCCCTTTCATACGTGTTAGCGACCTCAGATAAGCCGATGGATGCCAGCTTTTTGTCTAGTCTGGATATTAAATCTACCTATTACAAATTCCAGTGGAGGAGCAGTCGTAGCCCTTCACAGCATTCGCGGTACCAGAAAGAGGCTTATTTAAATTCATATTCACATACACATATGCCTTGCAAAATGCACCGGCCAGGACTAGAGTTAGAACCTCATGTTTTTGTGTATTTGGACGATAAATTTGAGAAGCATTGAAGCTGGCGTTGAGACCAACCCTGGTCCTACGGATTATTTCTGCTGCGTGTGACATAAAAGACTCAACACATCTCCACCTCGGTTAGGTGCATCCAGTGCAATGGTTGGATTCATCTGCTCAGGTCTTAAGACTCATAGGGGGTGGACTACAAGTTATGTGGCTCCATACTGCCAGCGCTCAAGTGCGCCCCCAGCCTCCACGGCTGCGATCCAGGAAAAGAAGTTGACCGCCCGCTCGGATCTTCCGAGCCGGGCGGGATACAACATAGTACGCAAGGATCGTGAGCGAGACCATGGTGTGGGTTTAGCGTTCATCCTACACAACACCGTGCAATATCGTCTTATCAACGGTGACATCGACCGCAGGGATACTACCCTAGAATGTCAGGCCATAGCTATCCGGTCAGGCGATGCCGAGCTATATACACATACACATTTTTCCTGTTATAAGTTGCTCAGTTGGCTATAGTCCTGATATAGCTGCGCTGCTCAGAGGCGAACACCGTTTGGTTTTGGGCGACTGTAACGCGCATCACGATCTTTGGCAATCTAGCCTGTCAAAAGACCGTAAAGGAATGGAGCTGGCGGAACAGATAGACGATTCGACATTTTTCTCAATGAACGATAACACCCACATCAGAGTTTCGGGTAATTGCCAAAGCTCGCCTGATATAACAATTGCGAGTGCTGGTCTGAAAAACAGTATAGCCTGGCGACCTATACTGACACTAGCATCGGACCACTTACCCCTACAAATCTCGATTGACAGACCACCTGACTTTGTTTCCGCGGATCACCGGACATTTGTTTACTTTAAAAAAGCTAACTCCATCAGATGTCACTTGTGGTGAACGTTCCTTCCGCAGGATTGTCGTGACCGCTGCCGCGCGCTTCATCCCGGCAAAGCCGAGTTGCGGAAATCCGCACCAATTTCCCGATGGAAGCGGCGGTTTTAGCATCGTGACTCCGATCCCGGGAATCCACTAATCAGGGATTTAAACGCGGAGATTCGTAATGTAGTGAACAGCCACAAGCACTTAAGGTCCTTTAATCTCTCCTCTGGGGCAACCCAGCTCTGGGAACCCAGCGAGTGGAAATTTAATTCGGTGATCGCGCCTCGTCGGACTGCCAAGCGGCGCTTGATTTCTCCAGGGAAGAGGTTCAGCGGGTCATCGGGAAGGCGAAAGCCTCCAAATCCATCGGCCCCGACGGAATAAGCATGCTGATGTTAAAATACCTTTCACCAGCGGGAACAGACTTTCCCACCAAGGTTCTCAACTTGTCTTTGACCACCCCAATGATACCTGACGTGTGGAAAACCGGGAAAACCAGCCAACAAAGGAGAGTCTTATCAGCCGATAACTGTCCTCTCCCCAGTAGCGAAGACACTTGAGGCCTTGCTGCACCCGACTTTCACTCACCACTTGCGTCCAGCAGCACATCAGCATGGCCTCCGTAAAGTGCATAGTACAACAACAGCACTAAACGCCATAAACACTCAGAAAATTAATGGCCTAAACCAAAACCGACCCTGTGCGCGAACTGTCCTAATACCACTGGATCTGCTAAAAGCTTTTGACACCATCAACCATTCAGTGCTGCGTGAATGGCGTGTTCGGAGAAAAAGCGCCACCCATTGAAGACAACGAGCTCGAGCTGCCTCGAGAGACACGCATAATACTGGCGCAACTTTTGTCTGGATACTGTAGCAGGTTAAACTCCTACCTCTCTAGACTCGACCCCAGCATACCCAACGTATGCCCTCCCGTCGAAACAGCAGGTTTCCTGGAGCTCCCATTAGATGGCCTCGGCGACTTAGATTAATTAAATCTGTCCCTAAGCGGGACTAGTGAACCGCTACAACAATAACAACAACAAAAACAATCTAGCGGCAATGCAAAAAGCGTATGCAAACAATTGGAGGACAACGTGTTCCTTTTATTTGGAATTCGGTTGTGTGTGATAATTTTTTGAATACAACAACAATCAAGTTGTCAAAATGAGCTTTTACTGTTGGGTTAATCATTACTTTTTTGAGTATATTGGATAGCTCATAAATGGTTCGTGGTAAAAGGTATTAAATTGACGTTTCAAAAACATGACCAACCGGTTGATTATTATTATTATTATTAATATAAAAGATGAAGATTATGATTTCATTGTATTTAATTTTCCTTACTAGTATCAGCCCATTTTTATTATTTCAGGTAGCCGCCCACAAGGGTTATATATATGTCCTAGGAGGCTGGTCCTTTGCAAACCATGTAGCAGTTGAACGATACGATGTTTACTTGAACAATTGGACTAAGGTAGCAAGAAACCCAAAAATGGTTTGAAATATGTACCTAGAGCTATTAAGTTGATTTTTTCAAATTAAAAAATATCAATAATTTCATTTTGATCATGCCAGATGTATCCCTTCTTTATTTAATCGATTAACTTACTGAATGAAAATATACATTATCTTAACTCGTCATAGGTTTGCTTCCTGGATGAGAGCCGCTGTGGTATTGGTTGTGTTTCTATAGGCAATCTTCTATGGGCCATTGGAGGCGAAGAAAAAGACTGTGTGTCCGTATATGACGAGGAGAGTGATAAATGGTCCAGTAGGAACTCACTTATTAAAGCAGGTGTATTCTATTGCTTTGCTCTAAATGATATTAAGTAATTTAAAAAAGCTTTTGCAGAAACAGACGTCAAAGTTATAAAAATCGTCACCTAAAATACATAATAATAATAATACTTTCTTCGAAACAATAATTTAAAAAAGTATCTAATGATATTTTAGAAAATCAATTCCTAAGACGTGAGCTTAAGAACAAGTTTTAAGCCATTGTAAGGGTCCGTAAATCTTTGAGGTCAATTTAAACCTTTATAGTTTAATGTATTTGATATGCAGTTTTTGCCAAAGTAACCACTACCCAAAAGTTTTAGTCGTGTCAGCGTTCTTACCTATGTTGATTACCTGGTCAGGCAAATTTTTCAAGTTTTATAAAATGACGTATGTATGTTGTAGTGGGCTCTTAGACAATATAGTTATATGTGAATATAAACCATTTTAAAAACTTTGAATTCACTTAATAGATATAATGAATGAGCTCATACAGTCACCTGAAGTTTTAGAGTAAATATGTTGAAACAAATCAATTAGTTGAAATAAATTTTCACTGCATTAATAATGAGGTCAGGCAGGCATTTGGTATTTGACGACATCGCTATTTTATACTGGAGCAAGTGCCCAACTAAAGCTTTATATTCACAAAAAACCACTTGAAACTCGTTAGAAGTTGGCTGTCAAACTATTGAGTTGCCCCAAAAGAAGTCGGCGATTTTTAAAAGAAAGTAAATACATTCTTTTAAATGAACTTTAATCAATTATGTAATTTCCATTTTGTTGGATGACCTTTCGCCATCTTTCCGGCAACATCATTATTCCACGCTCATAGAACTTCTGGTCTTTATCTGAAAAAAAAACTGAACCAAGTGCGATATTATAGCATCGTCATTTTCGAAAGTTTTACCATTTAATGAGTTCTTCAAATGTATTTACTTTCTTTTAAAAAATCGCTGGTTTCTTTTGGGGTAACCCAATACCTACACGTATATAGGTGATTGAACTGAAATTGCCATTTTGCTTGGTTATTGGAAAAAAATAAATTCAGGTCTATATAAACACGGATGCGGCGAATACCTGCAAAAATACCTATCCCGTCTTCAAAGAGGGGATCTAAAACTGTTATTCACAAGGGAATTTTTTAAAACTGATTTTTGGGCTATAATTAAGAACAACAAAATTACAGATAACTGAAACCGGATTCCACAGATGTTAATCGACAGTTTCGTCGTAAAGTATTTTTCTTGCATATTGAATAGTTTTAATAAAAAGCTGTTCATTAATTTCAATCAATTCAGTTTAAGAAAATATATTTTTCATCATATTCGGGAATTCCTATATTTTCGTAATATTTTGAGTTATGTATAACTAATAAAAGTTAGTTCATTCCCAACCAAGTGTTATGGAATATAGAAGATTACGACAAAAGCAAAATCATGTTAAATTTCAAATGTCTATAGCAAGTAACCCTATCATTTGTTGCTATGTAAATCGAATGACACGAGCAAATAATGTCAAAAACGTTAAATTTTATCAAAATTCCAAACAAACGCACCTTAGTTAAACAAATTTAATATATAACCCTTTTTTGCATACTTTCTTTATCTTCTAAAAAGCTGAAGGGAAATTCTTGATCACTTTCTCGTGAAAAAAAGCGTGTTTAAAAATTCATAGCGGTGAAAAATATGTATGTATGTAGTTGGTTATTATGAATAACAATTTTAAGAAAATTTGTATGAGTAATTAATATTAAAATTTTGTAAAAAATAAAACAAAGATGCGAAATTGTAGCTTTTCCGTTAACCGCCCTATTTTGTGAAGCCCTTTATATTCCAAATATCAGGCGAATGGGGCTTCCTTCGAATAGATCGGTCTCAGATCCACTTCCCGTAAAGAAGGGTATTTTACAATAGGTATTATCCTAAACAAAGAGCCAAATTTCAACCACAACCAATGAAATTTTTTTTAACAGATCGGTCCCTGGTCCATTTCTCTTAAACAAAAAGTTACACATATTTACCTAAGGAAATAGCTACATATCTGTGTTCCAAATATAATTTATCAAATATATCGGTCCCAAGTCCACTTCCGGAAGAAAAAATGTTACCCATGTTAATTTAGTCCCAAAGCTACCTCTGTACCGAATTTCATGTAAATCGAACGAATAAAAATTAACTCAATTAACGGAGGCCTATGTCAAACGCAAAACACACAGGACTCCACGATAAGTGGTTTAGGCAGCGGGCTGGTTCACCAGTCATCCAGGAAAAGATCTTTTATACTCGTATATGTACGAGTACATATGTATGTAGCATTCGCTCTTGTTTAGTATATTGCCTCTCTTTTGCTTTAAATGATTAAAACGTGTCGAGGAGAATTTTCGTGACGAGCACCACGAACAAACGTTTACTCAACACGACAAAGTAGGCGACAAAGAAACTTAATTTGTTCACTTTAAATTATTTGCAATTTGGTTCCTGGTGTTTGCTCCAAAAGTACGAAAACACCCAATGTTTTCATAATATGGGAATCTTTTTCATTGTATCTCTGAAATCCCCTTCTCAACTTGGCTGCTAATTTCAAGTTGGATTGGGTTCATTAGGGGCCTTTTTTGGTTAATAATAGTTTCAAACAATTCCTATTTATTCTTTTCAGCGAAATTAATCTGTAAATAGTCAGATGTCGTATGTTAACGTTGGGCACATAACTTTATGCGTATGTACATACAGTGGGAAGCAAAACTGTCCATATGTTTGTTGTAACTTTTTTCCTACTGCCAGTATCGGCAGTCATACACTTATACATTTAGACCTAAATTCTTTACAGGATGTAGTACTTTTTCCATAGACCTTTATTTTGTATTACTCTTTTTATACGTCTGGGTATACTTTCAACCAAGTTTTCAATAATTGAGTGGGGTATATTTCTCCACTCCGTATGTACCCGGTTCCACAGTTCGTAAAGCAAAGAGCATTGACCAATAGAAAGAAGGCTTTAGTAGTTACAGTACAGTGCTCCACTATTTTCTATTTCGCCAAAAATGAGTTTTAAGATCGTCATTATTGGCCTAAAATGGTCAAAAAAAAGAAAGATTTTTTTTTATTTGAAACATAGCAAAAACATTACTAAAAAAGATTTGTATTTCATACATAAGGTACTTCGGTTCTTATTTTAAGATTTTTTGTTATACATTTTTAAGTTAATTTTTTTTCATCATCCTGGCAAATACAGCACAATGGGTACAGCAGTGCAGCAGTCAAACAAAGCACTTTCATGCACACTTGGTAAATATATACATATAATATTTTAATATAGGCAGGGAATGTCCACCCTTCCGAGTGTATTTCGGACATGAAATAAAGGCTCCTCGTAAAAAAACTATCAGCCGTTCGGAGGCGGCTTAGTATAGACTGTAGGTCCCTCAATTTGTTGGAAAAACATCAAGACGCAATACCACAAATTGGAGGAAGAGCTCGGCCGAAAATCGCTTCAGCGGTTACAAAGCGCCAAATTATATATAAATATATAATATTTTAATATTATTTTAAAAAATACGAGTTTTATATGTATATACGAAATTTTTCTTTATATTTATTTTTTTCCAGATTCTCATGTACACATACATATTTTCTTATACGTATCTTATCTTAATACGAGTACACGTCTTAATATATAAAAAGACCGTGTCCGTGTGTATGTTCCGAAATAACTCAAAAACGAGTCAACTGATATTCATGAAAGTTGACATATATATGTTATTTGGTCGAACTTAGATGATAGGACAGTTATTATTTAAATTAATAGTCTCAATAATTAATTATTAATAAAAAATTGATCATCTTCCGATTGCATACACGAATTATCGAAGCTGCCAACAGCGGCGTAATGTTGCCAGCTGCCAGATGTGTTTAAATAAATTTATAAGTTTCGTCAACGAATTTCATAATTTATATGTTCGAATATGAACGCCAATCAAATATATGTACATGATCTATGGTAATAAATAATTAGCTACGAATTCAGTTTTCATTTATTTAAAAAAAAAACCACGAATTTTCTTAGTTTATTTAGGGCCGTTTTCTCAATGTCCGGTTAACTTAACCTGTAACCGGAGGATAGCTAACCGCCAGATAGGCTGGTGTGACACTATCGTTTTCACAAAGTTCTGGTTACTTAACTTCTGGTTAGTATAATCACTGTGAATATTTTAAGGTGAATTCACAAAAATTTGCATTGTGAATAAATCAAAACTGCATGGCAGCTGGTATTTGTTTACATTTAAGTTATGGATAAAAAAAAATAAATAAATTGTAATTTAATGAAATTCATTTCATATATTTTTATTTAGAAAAAAGGGCTTTGATGGTTTTAAAATACATGTATTAACGTATGAAATATACATACACGTATGTATATGATTTCCTTGCTTCTGAGCTGTGCTTTCGTCGGCATCAACAGATGTTTCCGTTGGTTCATGCGCTTGAACTTCTACTTCGTTCAAATCAGAGTCATTCTGTATGGCAATATTGTGCGACACACTACAGGCAACATGATGTTCATAGTTGTGCTGAGTAAAACTCTAAATACAGGGATAACACTGGAAAACGGCGTTTCCATACTCCTATTTATGTAATTTGAGTATGGATTTGGGAGTCATTGTAAAGCCGTTCAGCGCGAAGATTGCGATGTAAACGTTCACGCATCATGTAGTTGCCCACTCCATAACCACTGTCGCCCAATGAAAAGCAGTCACTATGCGCCGTTATGTTAAACCTACAAAACTAAATCCAAGGGCAAACCGCAACGTTAAATTAATTTTGTAATAAACGAAATTCAATTGTTTTTACTTTTCAAATTTTTGGTGTTAGTATAGCCGGCCAAATGTTTTTAAAATGTAAATTAAATTAATATTATAGTGCTTTTTAATTGTTTCTGCTAGACTGTTAAAAACTGTTTAATTAAAATTAAAATATATACATGTTATAAAAGTTAATTAATATATTTTTTTCAATAATTGTACAAATATTTTTTACATTATTTTTATTTAACCTCTATAAAAAATTATTTTGCATTTATCATTTAATGGGCTCAATAGCATGTTTTTTTTAGTTTTATTTATTAAGTCAAATGTCACCGAAAAAAATCTAATCTCAACGTGAGAAGCAGAGACGCATGACGCAAACGTGTTGAAAGAGCTCATCAGCCGGTAGAAAAAAAGTAACAAGAAATGCAGATAAAAGAATCGAGACAGCAGAGGGTCGTGCACAAGAATCTCAGGAACAGCGTGACGATCATCTGCGGCAGACTATTACTAGATCGAAACATAGCTACGTTGGCTGCTATATATATTTCTGGCCTAATAATGAAAATACGAATATTTATAAACGAAAATGTTTTTTTTTTTTTTTGGATTTGGCTCGTCTTGGAAGACCCACACGGTCGATTGCTGTTTTGTTTCGGGCTCATACGCATAGATCCATGATTCGTCACCTGCGACGATCTTATAAACGTCTTTTGAAGCACCGCGATCGTTTTCTTTTTTCAGCATTTATTTACACTAATCCACACGAGCTTTTTTTTGAGCGATTGTCAAATTGTGCGGGATCCAACGAGAACAAACCTTTTTTATGTTACATGACGGTCTTGCATTATCAGTTCACGTACGGCATCGATGTTTTCTGGCACAACGGCTGTTTTTGGACGACCTTCACGGAATTCGTATTTGAGCGAGCGTCGGCCACGATTGAATTCGTTGTACCAGTTTTTCACAGTGCTATAGGATGGTGCTTCATAGCCATATTCGTACAAAGATTTTAGTTCATCGATGCACTCTTGTCGTGATAATCCACGTCGAAAGTTGTGAAAAATGATCGCACGAAAATGTTCACGAGTTAACTCCATTTTTTGACCGAGATGAATTTTTTAATTCCATGTAAATAAAACAATTCACGATTAAATGACAAAACGTTCTGAGTGATGTTATACTAAAAAGTGTCAAACTTTCCAATGGAAATGTCTGATTGCGCCTGGCAACACTTAGTGTTGCCTAGGCCAGACCTATATATAGCAGCCTACGTACAGCACTACAAGAACGACAGAGGCAGCGGACCAGCCGCTCATTAACACGTACATCATTTGTTCGTCTTGCTTTCGAATATGCACCAGATATTAACTACTCTGCACATTCAAAAATTGCTATCGGTGCAATGGATAAAGTATGTCAATATTGTCAGGCATTGAAATTTCGGAATGAAACACCCGGCATCTGCTGGGCATCAAGAACAGTTGTGCTGTCATCTCTACCCACTCCACCGGAACCATTATTATCTCTTCTTTCGGGCTATTCGGACGATTCAAAATTTTGTTTGCGTAAGATACGCACATTTAATTCTTGCTTCCAAATGACGTCATTTGGGGCATGTAAAATATGCGACTTCGCTTCCAATTGACGCAATTTCGAAACTACATTCAAAATACAAGGACAGGTGTACCAAATCGGGTCATTGATGTCAATGCCTGATGACGATCCGAAATTTCTTCGAATTTATTTTATGGGCAATTGTGAAGAGTGCGTAACGAATCGGTGCAAGTATAATTTTGTCGAACAAGCAGAGGAAGGAGCGATTGCGATATTGCCAACCAATTCGATTGATTAAAAGAGTTTTCCCCACGATTGCAAAATGACAATTGTCAAATCGTACTAGTACTATTAGCTGAACATGCTGGTAGATCCAATGCTCCAACTGTCGACGAGGTTGCTGTTATTATGGTTGGTCATCCAGTTGACAAAAGAACTATACAAATCTTCTCCTTCTTCTTTATTGGCGTTGGCACCGCGCCTTTCTTCTCTTCTCTTTCAAAGCTAGAGTGCTTTCATCCATTCAGACGACATGACCCAGCCAGCGTATCCGCTGTTTCTTCATTCGCTGAACTATGTCAATATCATCGTATAGCTCGTACAGCTCATCGTTCCATCGTCTGCGGTATTCGCCGTTGCCGATGCGCAAAGGACCATACATCATCGCAAAACTTTTCTCTCGAAGACTCCTACAGCCGACTCATCCGATGTTGACATCGTCCACGCTTCTGCGCCATATAGTAGGACCGGTATGATGAGCGACTTGTAGAGTTTGGTTTTCGTTCGCCGAGAGAGGACTTTACTTTTCAATTGCATACTCAGTCCAAAGTAGCACCTATTGGCAAAAGTGATTCTGCGTTGGACTTCAAGGCTGACGTTATTATTGCTGTTAATGCTGGTCCCTAAATAAACGAAATTATCTACGACCTCGAAGTTGTGACTGTCAACAGTGACGTGGGAGACGAATCGCGAATGCGATGACTGTTTGATTGATGGCAGGAGATATTTCGTTTTGCCCTCATTCAGACCCATTCGCTTCGCTTCTTTATCAAGTCTGGAGAAAGCAGAACTTACGGCGCGGTTGTTAAGGCCAATAATGTCAATATCATCGGCGTACGCCAGCAGCTCTTATAGAAGATTGTACCTTCTTTATTCAGCTCTGCAGCTCGTATTATTTTCTCCAGCAATAAGTTAAAAAAGTCAAAAAGATAAAGAGTCACTTTGTCTGAAATCTTGTTTGGTATCGAACGGCTCGGAGAGGATTTGGCGCATGGTGAATATCTGGACAATGGTTGACTTATGGTACACACTTATAAGGTCTAATCAATTTGTTGACGGTGGGTTTTAGTCTTTCACACAATACGCTTGATAGGACCTTATATGCGATGTTAAGGAGGCTTATTCCACGGTAATTGGCGCAGACTGTAGGATCGCCCTTTTTGTGGATTGGGCAGAGCACACTTAGGTTCCAATCGTCGGGCATGTTTTCATCCGACCATATGCGACACGGCAGCCCTCATCGTACCAGCTGGTTTTGCGACCTTTCCGAAATCCAATAGTTTCGTTTGCAGCTGTACGCAAAGAGTTTGCAATGTCCTCATGCCGGGTTGCTGATGAGTGCTCTCAGAGAGCAGGTGTGCAAATCGAGCAGAAAACCGCTCGGCAGTCTGCTGTGATTGCAGCTTTTCAACGTCGAACCTTCCCTGTGTTTGTTGAAGGACGTTCTTCGATACACAGAGACACGTATGTATCTTCGCTGCGACAAGATAATGATTCGAGTCGATGTTACAACCTCGGAACGTACGCACATCTAAAACAATGGATACATGTCTTCCGTCTATCACAACATGATCGATCTGGTTGAAAGTTTCTCGACCTAGAAACAGCCAACTAGCCTGGTGAATTATCTTATGCTGGAATCTATTGATACGGACAACGATATTTCGGGCCCGGCCAAACAATGTCCATTTGTGATTTAGGAAAACCGTCGAATCTACTAGTGTTAGCAAAAGACAGACTAACCAAAAATATTTTCACCGATTAGTGCAAAATAAATTGAAATTAAAAATATTTAAAAATCAAGTGAATAAATTTTAATGTTAAAGAATTAAATTTATCTACCCTACATACCTCATTCATAAGTTTAAGTGTCACCAACTTTGTAAAATACACATTTGTTACAATGTTACGTCACTTATTTTCGGTGTGAGGTCGGTTAGAGTTGTGGCATGCTTGCATCCCAGGCTACCTCGTTGTAGGGTGGATTTTTCTTCCAACCTCCTTACTCCAGTTGACATTAACAAAATCCTACTTTCAGGCCACGTGAATAAGAAAAAGGGAACATGATTATAGGAACTTAGAAAAACAAGGATAAAAGAAGAAGAAAAGGAAAAAGTATCAGTCCATCTGTCCGAGTCATGTGGAGTCAGCCCACCCCATCTACATACACAATGATGTAGCCATGAACTTTACCGTCACTCCTACTCCTTGTAAAATCCCCATACCTGACTATTGTCCATCTGTCTATCGTCTGTATATCTTGTCGTACGTATCAGATCCGGTTTACGTGGTCTGTCGGTGTTTCCTCACCAGTCACCTGTCGCACCCATTTCTACCTTATTGCATCAGTGCAACACCCACACCAACGAAAAGAATTAGGCCAGCGTTATATATACTAGTAGCTCAGTTACATCTTTATGTGTACTTATTTTTTTCTTTTCGATTTCCTATATATATATATGTATATATAATTGGCACTTTGTAACCGCTGAAGCGATTTTCAGCCGAGCTTCTCCTCCAATTTATGGGTTTTTCTAGATGGACGGTGAACGACGAACGGGTTTCCTTATACCGACATGTCGGGTAATTTGTCTTCATTTTCTGTTACAATTTTTCTCAGTTCATTGTTTTCTTCAGAGTCAAAGTATGGTGAGTCGAAGCATATGCCCATCAGTCTGTCATTTAACATGATTTCTTCCATATGCATGCGTGAGAGTGTGTAGAGCACAATGTTTTGTGCACCTTTGCGATGCTGTATGTCGAAGTTGTATGATTGCAGCTTAAGGCTCCATCTTGCGAGTCTTCCAGAGAGATCCTCCTCGTTCATGATTCCGTGCTTATAGTGAACGGCATACCTTCGCCATACGGTCTGAATCTTTTACCGCTTATGACTGCAACATGGCATTCGAGCTCCGTAATGCTGGAATTCCTTTGCGCTTCGTTCAGCTTCACTGAGATGTACGCTATTGGTCGTTCGTTGTTGTCATCGTCAAGTTGAAATAATACTCTACCCACTCCGTCCGTTGATGCATCATATTGTATGTAAAAACGTCTGTTGAAATCAGGGTGTGTGAGTACGGGTGCCGATATGAGACTTTGCTTCAGTTTCTCAAAGGATTTCTTGGCTTCGTCCGTCATGGAAAACCTTTTAATTTGTCCTTGGTGAGGCAGTCGTGCAACGGAGCTGCAATAGTCGAGTAGTCCTGGACAAATCTGCGGTACCAGCCTGACATACCTAGGAACCGTCGCACTTGCTTTGGAGTTTTGAGCTCCGAGAAATCCCTAACTGCAATAACCTTGTTTGCATCCGTGCGAATGCAACCATCTCCTACTACATAGCCAAGATAACGGACTTCTTTGTAGCAAAACTTGCTTTTTTCTACGTTGATTGTCAGTTTTGCGTCACGTAAGCATCGGGCGACATTTTCCAACAAACAAACATGGGACGGAAAATTAACAGAACACACTAACAGGTCATCTAGATACACAAATACATTCTCACGTAACGATGCAGGCATCACTATATCCATACGTCTGCACATTCTCTGGGCCGCGTTGCATAGGCCGAATAGCATGACCGTGAAATGGTAAAGTGGCCTGTCTGGGACAGTAAACACAGTCTTTTCCCTGTTTTGGAGGCGATTCAAGATACCGCCAACATGAGGCAATGGGTACGCATCTTTGACCGTTCTTTAATTTACTTTTCTGGCGTCAAGACAAAGCCTATTCTTTGTTCCTTTTATGACTAATGATACAGGCAAGCTCCAGCTGCTGTTTCTTTCCTCTATAACTCTCATATCTAACATTCTATCTAATTCCTGATAAACCAGTTTCTGCAGGCGAGATTGGATAGTGACGCTGTTTCACTGGGATGTTCTCATTTTCTACTACTATGACGTGTTCTTCAACATCGGTATGACCTAGTCCTAAAACTGCAAATGATGGAAACTGGGCTTTTACCTAGAAGTCAATGCCTAAATATACTTCCTGTTGTAGTCTTGGCACTATAAGAAACTCAAGTTCCCGTGTCAGGCCATCCCACCAGACTGGCAAGCTTATGAGTCCTGTCACTGGAGTTTCTCCCCCGTTCGCTGTTTATATAATTTGAGTTTTTACTTTGACTACTTTGCTTTCATTATTTAGCAAAAATTTCTCTGCGTTCTTTCCTAGCCAACATGCTCCTGCGCCAGAATCCAATAACGTGATAGCTTCTATTCCTCCTACCTTCGTTTGCGCAAAAAAAAACGATTATCCCCCTTAATGGTGACTATCGTCGATATTATTTTATTGCGTATTCTTCTAAACGTTTTAGCCTTTTCCCTTATCCTTTGAATCTTCACAAAATTTCTAGTTTTCGAATTTAACGTGTTTTGCTTATTGCTTCACAAAAAATTCTCTTACGTGATATGTGATATTCTAATTTTTGTTGATGAAAGCTTTTTATTTGGGAATTATCTCCTATACCTCTTTGTTGTTTCCCTGTCTCTCATTGAATGCTCTATTATCTGTTCTTTTTAGTATTTTAATGGCGAGTTTTATTCCGGGTTTTTCGGCATCTGGCTGGAGTTCCCGGGGATCCCCGCCAGCCTTTCGTTTCCCGTTGCAGGTTTAAATACGCAGAATGATGCATCGTTGCCGCATGCGAAACACACCATATTGTTGAAAGAGGACTTGCAACAACTGTCTTTTGAGGCCTCACATGGGTTCTTTACATAAAAATCTACGGGCATACCACATTTAAAACACAACATAAGATGGAACGGGGACAGACAAAACAATTTGATGGTGGATTGAGTACTATTTGCGGGTGGAACTGCGTTGTTATTGTTAGTCCTATCCAACCTATTAATATTACTTAGAGTTGGTTTGTACGGTGAAATGTTCTTCATTGAGCTGCTGATTGCATCGACTCGCATTGTTTCCACTTGTTCATCAGCCAGCTGGACATTTGGAAAGGCCATTTCACTAACATTCTTAGTCTGGTTGCGATTCTCCCTGATGACCTTTTCGGCGCGTATGCATTCAGCCTTCAAATCAGCCAGAGTCTTGATTTGCGATGAGAATGTCAAATTGGCTAGGTATGGTTTCAAATTTTCCCTCAGTATACCTACTAACTCACTCTCTGGTATTTTCCTCCGCAGTCTGAACGTAAGATCGTGGACCTCGGCATCAAAATCGTCAAACCCTTCTTGAGGCAACTGCTTCCGATCGACGATTTGACTGATTATCTCGTGATCTGATTCTGCCGTTCTGAAGTGGATAAGCAGCTCTGCTTTTAACTCATGGTATCCAAAGCCTGGGTCCTCGGCATGGTCTTCTAACACCTGCCAGTACCACTTCAGTGCAGAACCAGACACGAGACAATGGAAATCCGTAAATAACTGGTAGTGGGAAATTTCGTGTTGTTCCCTCATTTTCTCGATTCTGAAGAGGAAACTCTCAACAACAAGCTTGAATAAAAATAATAATAAAATTTAAAATTAATTCTTTTACATTGATTTTTGATTAATAGCAATTGTATTAAAATTTGAATCAATCGGTTTCAAAGTTCTTCCCATTCAAATCCCTATCGCGTGAATTTTTATACCAGCTTTAACGTTTCCATGTTCCTTCGTAAATAATAATTTCATTATTACGATAGTAGAAAATCTGTTTTGGAGGTCGGCATATTTTTTTACAAAAGGCAAAACGTTTAAATAAAGAAATACATTTTGCTTGATAATATAAAAATCAAGGCTCTTCTTTCTTTCTTTTTTGCGTAGGCATCGTAAGCACCGTACGCTATTATAGCAGAATCAACAATAGCGCGCCATTCATTTCTTCTTTTCGCTGTTTGTCGGCAGTGGGCAATAAATGTTACTCAAAACCTTTTACTTCATAACTCCTAATGCCGATTCATAAGATGTTGTCATCGTTCATACTTCCGCACCATATAGTAGGACGAAAATGATGAGGAATTTGTAGAGTTTTGTTTTTGTTCGTCGAGAGAGGAGTTTACTTTTCAATTGCCTACTCAGCCCAGGAGTTCTAAGCTGACATAATTATTGGTGCTAATGCTGTTCCTAGATAGACGAAATTATCTAAGATCTGAAAGTTATGACTGTCAACAGTGACGAGGGAGCCAATCCGTTAGTGCGCGGACTGTTTGTTTGATGACAGGAAATGTTTTGTCTTGTCCTCGTTCACTACCAGACCCATTCGCTTCCCTTGTTTATTCAAGTCTGGAGAAAGTAGATCTAACGGCGTGATTGTTAAGGCATATCGCCATGCGCCAGTAGTTGCACACTCTTGTAAAAGATTGTACCTTGTCTATTTAGCTCTGCAGCTCTATTTTCTCTAGGTGTCACCCTGTCTCAAACCTCAGAGAGGTCCTTCCCAATTCTGACTGCGCTTCTGGTGTTGTCATTATACACAGCCGTATAAGTTTTGCGGGGAAATCAAATTCGAAGACAGCTTTAAAATCGATGAAAAGATGTTGTGCATCTTTTTTACGTTTCTACGCCAGGTGCATACCCTCAAATCGTGAACCTTAAAACGTTAGCGGAGGTCGTCATTATGAGGGGGTCCTTCATTCGAAGTTTTTTTGAATTTTTCCGCATGGGATTTGCCTTTTTACTTTATCTCGCCTCCAAACAGTTGTTTGTTGGCTCCTCAGAGGATACTTGGCCTAAGAACGGAAGTCGTGAGCTGTTTGAATCTTATGCAAATTAACATCCTTTGGGAAAAGTGATATTAAAAATGGATTAAAAGATAATTTTAATTTTTTGATCTTATATGACTACTAGTTTAATTTCGATTAACTGGTATTATTTCGATAATCCTATTAAGAAATATACATTTTGCTTAAATTTACTAAGATCCTTTTTATTTCTTTCTTCTTCACGTAATTTCCTCAGGCATTCCTTGTGATGTAACCATTCCGCTCGAATATTCGGATCTGCTGGACCCCACTTTGTATTCGGTGTAACAGCTTCTTTAATTGTCTAAAGATATATTAAATAATTATATTTATGAACGTGCATTCATTATAACTTCGATGCAATAATTACCCTTCCAAATGTAGTTTTTTTGTGTGTATACAAATGCCAAATGCCCCATAAGGGAAATTGAAGGAATCCAATTGCGAGCAACACCCAACCAACAACTGAAATATAGTGCATTAACTAAACTTTACTCAATCTGAAGGTTACTATACTTATTGAAGTATAATGGTATAATCGGTTGTAAAGATTTTGATTAAATAATTTATTATGTTGTACTCACTTTCAAAAGATACCGGGTATGATAACCCAGCATAAGTTATTGGTTCCATTATTGCGAGTGAGTATATAAAAATCGCAGCCAGTAAAAATGGGGTGATTAACCCCCAACACAGCCGCCAATAAACTGACACTTTACGATTGGTCATAAATTCCACATCGTCACAGAAGTTTCGAAGACCTAAAACAATGAGAAATTATGATTATTAGAGATGGTGCTATATTAATACAAATGTGGATATATAATATTATATTATTATGGGAGGAAATCGTGGAATTATTTTTTTCATATTTACCCAGATGGCTGGCTGTAATATTAAATACCATATAAAGTGCGGATCATTTACCATTTGATTTTTGAACTACCGCTTATTTCAGCTTTGAAATCTTCAGTCTACGCAACGATCAAGTTGGCGCTTGAAGAACTTTGGGAAATATTGAAAACTTTACCGAAATGGCAAGAAGATTACTCACGAAATTAAAGCGAAATAGCCCGTCTTCCCGGCTGTTTGTGGATCAATTTGAGCAGTGTATTCGCCAAACTACATAGTTCGCTATTAGACCAATGATCCATCGTAACGATAAATTTCACGTTAATCGAAAAATTTCTATCGTTTCGGTTGAAACATTTGGCAATATCGAAATAAATTTTTTTCGTTTTCACCCGAGACAAAAAGCTTTCTTTAATGTTAAATCGTTAACAGACAATGTTAAACGTTAAAGTTGGAGTATGCTGTTAAATAATAGCAGGCATCAATTTTAAAATTAACGTTAACGATGAGTTTTGTGCGGTGTTAACGTTAACGATTTCATTTCGTTTTTATATCATGGCGCCTAAACGAAACGCTTTTTTTGTTAGCTAAACGGTATGATATCATCGCGTTCGTTGAGCACGTCTGTATCAGACGAAAAAAAAGCTGCTGCTGTAGTTCATAGTGAGCTCAAACAGGAGCTGAGTTGAAAATAGCTTCATCGGTTACAAACCGCCATTTATACATATTGTGTATGTTCTCAATGTAATATCCATTTAATTAAAACAAAAAACGCTTACCATAGAACCAAGTTATTCCGACCACTTCAAAAACTGCTAGAGAAAATACTATATAAGTGCCCGCAAAAAAATCCACGAGGTTTAGAATCCATTGTCCGCCCTAATAAATACATAATAATTTATTTTATTTATTCATAATGTACCAATAGTAAATAAACTCTTACTCACCTGCGTTATATATAACAAACTAATTCCAAATTCTATAATTGTTATCACCAAGGAGACTAACCAGAACTTCTTCAATTTGAATTGGTCACAAAGAACAGTTATGATTGCACTTTGTAAGGCAGCTATTGTTCCGATACCCAGGATGAATAGCATGAAAAAGAATAATACCGAAAAAAGCTTTTCGGTGTTAAAAATTTTATTACGTTGAATTAAAAAGTAAAAATAAAAAAGTAATATTAAAAAATAGATGTGCTGTTGTCCAGCGGTGTAGCAAAAATAAGTAAAACATTTCATATTAGTAAAAATAAAAGAAACGCTGTGCTGGAACTGACTTTACTATTGCGTCAATGTCAAGAGAAAAATAATATGTATGACATCAAATGTTTTGACAAAAGATTTAGGACATTATTTATTTTTTATTGAGAAAGTAAAAACATCAAGACAGAGCTTTAAAAATCATCTGTTCTTGTTGTAGAAAGACTATTTTGCGTCACCTACGAGAAACAAAAAACTTGTATTAAATATAAAAAATGCTCTAAAAACCGAATCCAAACTTTTAAAAGGTTCAATAAACATATTAATTTATTTTTCAGTATGTATATATTTGTACTCATTACACTATACTCATGTGGTTGTTGTTGTTGTAGCGGCTTGCTAACCCCGCTTAGAGCAGGTATCATTAATCTAAGTCGGCGAGGTCATCTAATGGGAGGTCCAGGAAATGTGCTGTTTCGACGGGGTTGGACCAAAGGGAAAGGGGGGTTAGATGAGTAGGTTTAAGGCGGCATGTGAAGAGGTGGTTAGTGTCGTGCGGGGACTTTCCACATGCAGGGCATACGTTGGGTATGCTGGGGTCGAGTCTGGATATGTAGGAGTTTAACCTACTACAGTATCCAGATCTAAGCTGTGCCAGGATCACTCGGGTCTCTTTAGGCAGCTCGAGCTCGTTGTCTGCTATTGGTGGTGGTTTGTCTCCGAGTACGCCATTCACTGGAAGGGAGTCTAAGAAGGTGTTGACTGACTCCTGGTGAATGGCGTTCAGCGCTTGTCGGTATGCCGTCCTTTCCAGCGGTTGTCGTAAGTGGTGCTGTATGGTGCAGTTAAAGTCAAGTACTCCCTTTCTGATGTGCCTATGCGGAGGCTCAGCTTCCAAAAGAAAGAATAGAAATACAATATCATAACAACGACTTGCTTACACTGCCAAGCAGCTAAGATTGGTAAACAAATGTAAAATTCATATAATCCTTTGAAAATAAAAAAGAGAACATGAAATATCAACAAGTGTATTTACTAAAAGTTTCAGCCGAGCTCTATACAGGTTTTAAGTAATGGACTTAAACATAAGATTGGTTTTTAAATCATTCTGAGCGAACTTGAGTTAGACTAATTGGAATAACGCGGTGTAAATTACGTAAATTTAAAATAGAAGGTTTTTTAATTTTACATGATTAAAGTAAACAACTATTTTTGAACATACCTGAGGTACAAATTTAAATTTAGCGATTGCATCAGGATATGAAATGAAAGCCAAGCCAGTTCCACTGCGCACTACTTCGCCAATATTGTCAGCATTTAAGTTAAGTGACAAGTTTCCCAATATTCCAAAAATAGTAACGCCAGCCAAAAATGATGTAAAAGTGTCTAAAGTTGTTACAATCATAGCGTCTCTTTTAAATGGAAATAATTCAAAATATATATTTTCTGAGAGTGCGTTTCAGAAAAAAGATACTAACCTATAAACATTATAACGAAAATGGTTATGCGATGAAAATGCAACAATCGGACCAAACGCAACTGCCAAAGAAAAGAAACACTGCACCACGGCTTCTTTCCAAACCTAAAATATTTAAATAAATTATTAAATGATTTATAAAATATACATATTACTTCTGCGAGCAGTGAGTTCTTGGGAAAATGTTGTAGAAAGGCATCAAGGTGTCAATGAAGAAAATGTAATTTCAATGTCATTGAATAAATACTATGCAGTATCAATACTTTTCTTTATATTTGATTCCTGATCAAAAATGTGGTCAACATTTCTGAATACCCAATGATGATGAACCCAACTTTTCCACAGTGTAATACGTTTCGTTTTGTGTTGGCGGTTGTGGTGTGTCATTTGGAATATTGGGTATCCAATTTACATTGTACACATCTGTCAGATTAATAAAAACAGTTGTTACTACACGTATTTATGAATCTTTATCTGGACTCGGTGGTATAGTGTGGCAGTAAAGGGGCAGATCTAAGTAACGAGCGCAGTCCAATACTATTACCCTTTTTATTGCACATTTGCACAAAGAGGCCCTCTGTGAGTTTGAAAAGCTTGAGAAAAGTTCCACATGCAAGACGCCCGGGTAGCAACAGTAGGCTAGCTAATTTCAATTCAGCACTTAGCGTTAGAATAGAAGCATAAAACAATCGGGAGAGTACCTGATCCTCTGAGCGACACAAGGAATGAAATTCACCACCACTACACTGGAGAAACACATGTACTTCAGGTGCATGCATGTGTATTTTTATTAATTTATATTAGGAGAATTACTCAGGTTTGTAATATTGCGATAACCGAAGCGGAATTACGGAATTAACTTTTATAATAAGTTTTTTTTTTTTTTATAATTAGTTTTTTTTTTGTTCTTATTTTGGCTCGACACCAATTAAATCGTAAAAAAATTTCTTGTGTATTTCCCTTTTCATATTAAATTCAATAATTTAATCTTATTGATTCGTATTTTTTTATTTAAATGTAATTTTTCTATTCACGACCACGAATTTCTGCATTTCCGCCATATTTACCACTCATTGTATTTTTTGTTGATAGAATCAGCTGTCTTTGTCAGATCGACGTTTGACAGGTGAAGCGGTGTTCACTTTTATTCTCTTTTTTCAGCACATCATCTCCCTTATACAGGCGCCTTCATCAAGCGAGATCGGTAAGTGCTAATTTATAAGCGAATTAAGCAGATAGAGCATCATATGAGAGTGTTACAGTGGTGGGGAAAGGTACAGCGCCCACATATTTATTAAACATTGTTGTTTCAAAAAAAAAAAAAAAAGAAAAAAAGAGGAATTACGCGGAAATTTTGACATGCGTATGTGGATACATAAAGATATATATACAAACATATATATATACATAAATGTAAATATACATATACATTTACATATACATATATATAATTAAATATAAGTAGATATTAATTTCTCAGGATTTTGACGTTTGTAATTGAAAAAAAAAAAGATTTTGATGAATTAGTCTGTAAAATTAAATGTTGTATATCGGAAATCGAAAAGAACAAAATATATACAAAGATGTAACTGTGCTACTAGTGTATACAATGTTGGCCTAATTATTTTCATTGGTGTGGGTGTTGCACTGATGTCATAAGGTAGAAATTAGTGTGACAGGTGACTGGTGACGAAACACCGACAGACCACGTAAACCGAACCTGATACCTACGACAAGATGGACAGATGATAGACAGACAGGCAATAGTCAGGTTAGGGGATTTTACCAAGAGTAAAGTCCATGGCTACATCTGCGTGTATGTAGATGGGGTGGGCTGACTCCACATGACTCGGACAGATGGACAGATACTTTTTCCTTTTCTTCTTCTTTTATTCTTGTCTTTCTATGTTCATATAATCATGTCCCCTCTTTCTTCATCACGTGGCATCAAAGTATAATTTTGTTAATGTCAACTGGAGTAAGGAGGTTGGAAGAAAAATCCACCCTACGACGAGGTAGCCTGGGATGCAAGCATGCCACAACTTCAACCGACCTCACCCCGAAAATTAGTGCTGTAACAATGTATATGCATGTACCTACCTTCGTATCTAGTAATTTATTCCATTCCGGCTTTAGAAAAAAAATAATTCCGACTACAGCGCCCTCCAAAGTCACTGCCCTTATTAATAACGTGATTAAGATTACGTAAGGAAATATTGCCAAAAAATAAGCAACTCTTCCTAAACTTCGCATGCCTTTAATTAATATCAAATATGTAACCATCCAGGAAAGAAAGAGCGTTAATGTGAGCTGCCAACTTGGAATCCCAATGCCATCTGATATATCTTCATATTCTCTTAAAACGGCTTTGCTACAGAAAAATCAAAAGAATAGTGTTGAATTAAAATTATTTCCTATTCGCATATGTATATTATATATATATTATATGTATGCATATAAATCTACCTGTAATATAACTCAGAACTGCTCTGTAGCTTTTCACTCGTATTCGTATTTACATAACTTGTTAAACTGGAGCCCACGCAGTTTACTCCCCACTCCTCTCTACAATATGACCACGGCAGGGGTGATTGAAATGAACCAATGAAATAATAAATAGTAATTGCAATTAAAGCTGAATAGTATGTTAAAACTGCGAATGCCGATATTGACTGTCCAATGCCCACTCCTGAAATATATTTTTGTGCGAAGGGTGTGTAAATATGTATATGTATGTTATGTATGTATGTACTTAATGTTGATGAACAATACATTACCTGAAAATAATGGGCAGGCAGACCACATTCCTACAAAACTTTTACTGGAGAATTGTCCCATAAGTGCTTCCATATAATACATTGGTTTACCTATTAATTCATAAAAGAAATATATGTATTTGAAATCTATAATGAAACGATCGATATACCAAAGTTGTTATGTGAGATTTTGATTTATTCATATGTAAATGTCTTAACATCGCGAATATTTTATAATGAATAAAATTTTGTCAATGAAGTAGCGGTAGAGAGACTCCATTGCTAAGTACTGGAATTCATCGCAACGTATCGCGCCTATGGAACGAACACATCAGGGTCACATCCTTCACGATGTCAAAATCAGGATTAGAAAAATCGTCCTATAACTAATACAAGAATTTTTTTAGACAATGTCGGAAGAAGAAGTGATATTATTTGCGGTGTCCATATAAAACCCAGCCTGTTGCTCCGAATGTAGGCAAGACTCGATTGCTTACTGATACAGCTATTCAAATATGCAGCATATGGTCGGATAAAGCCGTGCCCTAATATTGGATCGTAAGTGTGTTCTGCCACGATTATAAGAAGAGAGATCAAAGAGTCTAGATATTTTAGTTTGTAATTGTCAGCCCCAATAGGCGAAGGGCTTTAGCATTGCTTACATTTTTACATTAAAGAAAAAAAGATCATAAAATCCATCGGCTGATTGGAGAGGTGGCCTAGAAAAAATTGTAGGCCCCTCTATGTGTTGGAAAAACATTAAGAAGCATACCATGAATTGCAGGAGAAGCACGGCAGAGGTTCGCTTCAGCGGTTAACAAACGCGACTGATATCTAAATTATGGGAGGTGGTGGGAAATAATATTACCGTTTTGCCATTATACATACCAAATATTATGGAGCATTTAGCTACATCTGTACCAAACTTCATGTATATTAATCGATAAAAAATTTAGAATAGATTCGAAGGATTTAAAAACAAATTCAATTTTTTCGAATAGATCGGTCCCAGATCCATATACCGAAAAACCATTCTTATCGGATGCCTACGTCATACGCAGAACATATTCTTTAAGTTTCACATCTTTTTAGTTTAGACTATGGGTTGATCCGTCTGTCGTTTAGAACGGAGCCTATACATAGATAAGCTGAATTCCAAAAATTTAAATTCTATTTACACGAATTTTTCTGACACCCAAACTCAGACTCTTGAAATTAGATTTAGAACTTTTTCATTTTGCCATGTAATTTGGAAATATTTAATGGCTATTTTCCAACATATTGAGGTATTTACAGTTTATTTTTGTTATTATTGTAACCGCAAAAGTATTTCCCAAATTGACAGTCCTTGGTTAGGTAAAAATCCAAAATGTCAGGAACAATAAGCTAATGCTTTGAACATATGATGTTCCTCCCATAAACACCTTGAACTAATTATAAGAATCGCTTTTGATAAAGTGACTATATTACCTATATGCAGATATGGTATAGAAATCTGAAGAGCAGATTGGAACGGTTGAAGAGACCATCACAATTAAGTTGATTATATCCCCTTCACTTCTATCAGATAACTCGTTAATTTTATGAAGTCTATAATCACACTAATTCTTGACTTCATATCACTTCTTTACTTATATATTTATGTTTTTCATATTTGCTTTTAAGAAATACCTCAGAAATTTCGAATTAAGCACCTGCTCTTCACTTTTATCAGCTAACTGAAGCAAAATGATTGTATAAACTCTTTAAATTTGTAAAAATTCCATACTTACACTTGACTTTATTACACTAGTATTTTTATATGTATAATATATAATTGGTGCTTTGTAACCGATGAAGCGATTTTCGGCCGACCTCCTCCTCAAATTGGTGGTATGAGTCTTGATATTTTTCCAATAAATGGAGGGACCTCCATCATATTCGAAGTGGCTTTTTATTTCACTTTCCACCTGATCCTTCCAATGAAGTGGAGGTCTTCCTCTTCTTCTGCTTCCACAGGTAGGTACTGCATCTATCATTATCAAAGCTGGAGTATTCTTATTTAAACGGACCACGTGGCCTAGTCACCGTAGCCGCTGCCTTTACATTCGCTGAACTATGTCGATGTCACCGTATATCTTGTACAGCTCATCGTTCTATCGGCTTCGGTATTAGACGTTCCACATTCGTGGAGGACTATAAATCTTACGCAAAGCCTTTCTCTTGAAAACTTTCAAAGCCGACTCAACAGATGTTGTTATCGTCCACACTTCTGCACCATATAACAAGATGGAAATGATGAGGGACTTATAGAGTTTGGTTTTTTTTTTCGTTGAGAGAGGACTTTACTTTTCAATTGCCTATTCAGTCCAAAGTAGCACCTGTTGGCAAGAGTGAATTTGCATTGGATTGAAAGGCTGAGATTGTTGTTGGTGTTAATGCTGGTCTCTACATGGACGAAATTAACTGCGACCTCGAAGTTATGACTGTCAACAGTGCCGTGGGAATCGAGTCTCGAGTGTTATGACTGTTTGTTTGGCGGCAAGTGGTATTTCGTCTTGCCTTTGTTCACTGCCATACGCTTCCCTTTCTTATGCAGTCTGGAGAAAGCAGAATTTGCGGCGCGGCTGTTGAGCCCAATGATATCAATATCATCGGCGTACGCCAGTAGCTATACACTCTTGTAAAATACTGTTCTTCTATGTAGCTCTGTAGCTCTTATTATTTTTTCTCGCTCTTAAGAAATCTAACTATAAAGAGTGTCTGAAACCTCGTTTGATACCGAACGGCTCTGACTGGGCTTCTGCTGTTGGGCAGTGTTAGTTTACACAACCGCATAAGCTTTGCTAGAACATCAAATTTTCACATGGAGGATATGGCCATGTGTGGAAGCTCACACAGGAAAGTTTTCGACTGCCATTCACCTGGGAGTTGCCAGAAACGATTCTTTTGCATATGGTTCAAGCAGCTCACGACTTCCGGTCTGATACCAAGTATTCTCTGGGTGGTGAGGTTTAACTAACATATTCCATATCAAATATTTTCTACAGATGCTATTTTATTCTGATTGGAAAATTATTTTTGTGAAGCAGACCTACGATAATTCTAGTTTCTTTGCATAATTTATTTGTTAACACTTGAAATTGTACTTTTTCCAACAAAAATCAATATCAATTAAGAAGAAATTTATAAAAAAAAAATTAAATAAAACCGAAGCCAAAGCCTTTTACAAAAAAAAATTGTATTTCTTTTCCAATTAGTATTTCATAATTATACAATGGCAGAAAAGATCGCGAATTTCTAACTAAATCAATTTCAATATTTGCTCTCTGTCGCAGATTTTTATTTAATTTTTTGACCAGGGTTAAGGAAATCCAAATTTAGAATGAATCTAAATATATATTTGCCATTTTTCTTTGAAAAGCAATACTTTTTTCAAAATATGTGAAAAGATAATTTTAGGAAACATACATACATATGCTCACTTTAAATAATGATGTTGAATTTTTAGTTAAAAGTAAATTTTCAGTTTTATTTCAAACTGCTTGTAGATACATACGGGGACATACGAGTATGTATCTAATTGGTTTGCCTTCTAAACTAAAATTATATAAAAAACGTGAATGCATGACCATTAATAATGTGTAATTCTCTGTATTAGTCGATAAAGCGACGATGTCTATCTTAAAAATTTTAAAATCTATAAAATTAATTGAGTGAGTGAGTTACTGTATATCTTGTATAGTGCTTGATACATTTAATCTATGAATCTATATAATAATATCAAAATACAAAAAAATGTCGTATGAATCTTTTTTTTAATAGGAACATTATTATAACATCATCTGCTGCTTACCTATGAGGAATAGAACAATGATATATGGTATCAGGAATCCTCCACCACCATTTTCGTATGCGATAAAAGGAAATCTCCAAATATTACCCAACCCCACTGACACTGATATACAGGACATTAAAAAATCTAATTTTCCGGACCAATTTTCTCGATCTTCTTTTTTTTTCTCACTGTCTGTCGCATTTTTATTTGTCTCTTTAGAATTATTATTATCCATTTCTAAATATTATGTCTTCTTAACAGGTTGAAATGTTAAATGATACTAATATTATTTATACGTCTAATTAGCTTGAGTACCTCAATTCTTTTGTCTTAAGCATGTCGTAAGGCTGACAACAACATGGTAATAAAATAAAATGTTAAACTCGCGGCGTTTAAATTTATTGAAAAGAAAAAAATATCATATGATAAAAGAACTTAAAAACTTCAATAGAATGATTATGACATTCTCCATATTTTAAGATTATAATTACACTATGCTACAAAATTTTTCCAACAGACCTACACATTTCGACAGTTTTTATATCAAGGATATATTAATTTAAATCACGTTTTTATAAACGCAAACATTTGTTACGAAAATATTATCTACGTTATCCTTGTTTGTGGGTGCACAGGAAAACATTTAGAGTTTAATTTTTATTGGGATTATCAACATATAAAAGTAGTTTCTTTCCTTATTACAAGTATTCAATGTGATTAGTAAAATAAAAATGGCTCAAAGGAGCGAAACCAGAACCATGACAGAAAAAAAAAGCAATTGTGAGACAAAAACCAATACACTTCCTAGGTGAAGTCACTATTAAGAATTTAATTTATATAATACTAACAGACCCGGTCAAACGTTGTAGTGGTTTTCTTTACCTGTAATTGCTATTGCAAATAACGATATAATTAAGTATACTTCTAGTAAAAATATTAAGTTTTTCATTATACGAGTATTAGTGATCTAACTATTCTACTATAATACTATACATACAATAGTATGTGTCACTTTTTCGCTGCTCAAACACTGTTACGAAAATGTCAATATGAATGCCTTCTGATCTATGCATATTCACACTTTAGTTAAAAGTAAAAGAATTGCGTGTAAACCAAACATACCTACGCAGGTACATCCCCATTTCCAGGAAACGTAAGTATTCCATTTAGACATATCATGCAAAAATTTAACTAAACCGAACGAATGAATATGTATATTTTTTCATATCTATCGATTCTCTTTAATTATTTCAATTTAAAAGAACTACAAGTACGATCAGTTCGAATGATACGGTCCCTGGTTCTCTTACCGGAGGGTAGCGTGGTCCTCTCGCTAATCTTAGCACAAAGCCATCTATGTACCAAATTTCAAGTCCCTGGCCCATTTCTTTGTATAATCCTTTTCAGAAACCATAGAAAAAATCTGGCAAAATTTCAAGTTAATCGGTCGGTTGCTTTTCGATATCTGCGATCTTTACAAACGAACCCAAGATTTTTATGTATTCAATATATAGTTTACTGTGGAATATTCATATAGGGTTACAATGTAAAATGTAAACTAGTGTTAATGCCGTGCATCGGCTCTTTTAAATAGGAAAACTTAAATTCGCGCTATATGTACTTCTGATAAAATGAAAGATAGTTAGCTTTCTAACGATTAAGCAAATATTAAATGTATAAATGTGTAGATACATACTCGTATGTGCTTAACTTATATTTACAAGTCTGATTACTCTTGTCATACTTTTAGCTTTTTATTCCAATAAATTGAAATATATGTTTGCCTACGTATGTGTGTTCGTATGGGATATTTTTATTTTTGGTACGCAGTATCACAGTTGTTATTTATTTATTTATATTATATTTTTGATGTTTAATTATAACGGCGTCCACCCCCTTATCATCGTAAATATTACCGGGTACTGTCTGATCAGCAGATCTAACTAATGAGCTTTTTGTTTGTATCACAGGGAAGAAAAAAAGCGGAAGATTAGTTTCTATACTCATATACCTTAATGGGCTCGATATATAATATGTATACACGTGTATATCAATCGTTTAGAAACTCGATTAAACTATGTATATCTGTCTAACCTTTCGCTCGTCCCTTCCTCCATCCAAATTTGCCTCTTTCTCATATCGGATATGGCAGAAATAGAATTATGGATGGATTTTATTTAATATTTCTTTTATGATTTCCAAACGTTGAATTTGAAACGATATTTAATTTTGTACAGCCATTTATTGTTCATGTTGCTAAAAGTTTGAAAATACAATAACAACATTTTTAGGTATCATAGATATTTGCTCAGTTCGACGAGAAAAGCCATCAATAATTACCCAGAGCGACGAAACTACTTTATAATTTTTTATTTTAAAAAAATAGTGTGCAGTCGTCAAATTTGTAAAAGATGGAAAACTTTAAGTACCTTGTAGTTAGGTACCATCAGAGAAAAGCTAACGATTTAACTAATTCCTAATCATTAGTACCGGTGCGACGTTACATTATTACCAGTCATTACTGACTACTTCCGCAAACCGTTAATCAATCGCTAATACAGAATCGCTAGGGTTTTCATTAATTCAAAATCGCTAGCGGTTTCATTAATTTAGTATAAAAATAAATATTTACCAAATATAAATTGATATTCTTTTTATTTATTCATATTTATTTTTTCGTTTTTTCTTTGTTAAATTTCCTTTATTATTTTTCTTATTTAATAAATGATTATTTTTATTACGAGCTTTTCTGGCGCTGAAGAGCTTTGTGCAATTGATACTGCGGCGAACAAGCATCTATCTCAGTAGCTTCGAGTGAATTTTTGCCCACACTGGCAATTGAATAAGGCCAATTCGCCAATACTTATATTCTTAAAGTCTTCAATACCACCGGAACCCGGAAGGGGTTGAGTCATACATTTGATCTGCAAATGTATATACGAGGCCTGCTATATATGTATACACGTATTTCTGGCCTAATAATGAAAATACGAATATTTATCAACGAAAATGGTTTTATTAGTTTTCAAAATATTCTCCATCAAGATTTATACACTTTTGTATGCGCTCAAACCAATTTTCGAAACACTTTTTCCACTCCGATTGAGACACCTAGAAAAAAACATGGTTTTTGATTGCTTCAACAGCATCTTCTGGCGACGAAAATCGTCGACCACGCATTATATTCTTGATGTGTGGGAATAAAAAGAAGTCATTGGGTGCCAAGTCAAGGCTGTACGGCGGATGACCCATCAATTCGACGTTTTGGCCGGTTAAAAAGACGCTGGTTTGAGCCGATGTGTGAGAGCTCGCATTGTCATGATGCACAACGATTCGTCTTCTCTTGTTCGTTTTTCGAATTTCTCCGAAGACTTCAGGCAAACAAATGGTGGTGTATCAATCAGAATTGACCGTCCTACGTTGCTCAAGCGGAACAGTCGCCACATGACCAGTTTTGCCGAAGAAACAGGTGACCATTTGCTTCGAAGTGCTTCTTCCACGAACAACTTTCGTTGGATTTGGCTCTTCTTGGAAGACCCACACGGTCGATTGCTGTTTTGTTTCGGGCTCATACGCATAGATCCATGATTCGTCACCTGTGACGATCTTATAAACGTCTTTTGAAGCACCGCGATCGTTTTTTTTTCAGCATTTATTTACACCAATCCACACGAGCATTTTTTTGAGCGATTGTCAAATTGTGCGGGATCCAACGAGAACAAACCTTTTTTACGCATATGCTGGTGGGAGAAATGCATAGGCATGCCTCTATCTGAAGGTATGTTACATGACGGTCTTTCATTATCAGTTCACGTACGGCATCGATGTTTTCTGGCACAACGGCTGTTTTTGGACGATCTTCACGGAATTTGTCTTTGAGCGAGCGTCGGCCACGATTGAATTCGTTGTACCAGTTTTTCACGGTGCTATAGGATGGTGCTTCATAGCCATAATCGTACAAAGATTTTAGTTCATCGATGCACTCTTGTCGTGATAATCCACGTCGAAAGTTGTGAAAAATGATCGCACAAAAATGTTCCCGAGTTAATTCCATTTTTTGGCCGAGATGAATTTTTTAATCCCCTGTAAATAAAACAATTCACTATTAAATGACAAAACGTTCTGAATGATGTTATGCTAAAAAATGTCAAACTTTCCAATGGAAATGTCAGATTTTACCTAGCAACACTTAGTGTTGCCTAGGCCAGAAATATATATAGCAGCCTTCGTATTTATTTAATGTAATTATTTTTAAAGTATAATAAAAGTAAACTCAATTTTTGTAAAAAATTGCCAATCACAATTCAAGCACTGTTAAATTTGTTATAAAGGAAATTATAAAAAAAAAACAACAGAATAATTTGCACCAACAACAAGCGTGCATAGTTAACTTGGACTCTTTTGTATATTGTTATTATTACGATTAGATTTTCAACTTCGTTTGAGTGCTGCTTTTTTGACTAGCAGGTCATCGTAGCGAACAAAAAATAGCAGCAACATGTAATTTCTTGGTTTTTCGAGACTTTATTCTCTTATTCATTATTCGAGTAATGCGTCATTGCATTCCCCATCATTAGCGAAATGACTAATTACAAGTAGTTCATCGAATCCTTAGTTAATTGCGCGCTATGGTAATCGCTTGGCCCCAGCGGCACTACAGGGTAACGTCAGCCAACAACTACAAAAGAAAAATCTAAAAATGTACGTATGTAGTCTTTTTAACAGTAAATCGTCATATTGCAACTTATTCTCAATTTCAATTACTAAAAAATCGAACTGTTGGCAATCATCATACAAAAACAACAGCTCAACAACTAAGATAAGCAATCTTTTGAAATTGTTGAATTTAAGAATTTGCTTGTTTGTCTCTATTATACAATTCTATATAAAGTAACAATTTGTTGAGATACTTATTATCATTTATAGTTAATTACATAAATTTCTTTCAATATTTGTAAACTCCTTCTCCAATCATGCGCACACGTAATTTTCAATAACAGAAACACAAAACAAAATAAAAAATTCTAATTCAGATTCAAATACGAGTACAACAGAAAAATTAACACAACACATTCATATACATACATACAAAATTTTATACGCCTTGAAGATAATTTTAGGCAAAATAACAAATCATTTAAATTACCTCCGTTTTGGAAGGAATGTCCTGAAGCAATGTTTTTTTTTACTTGTTGAAGGACAATTTAAAATTAATAGTAATCATTATGATAATGTCAAATTTCTTCACCTCAACGAAAAGATTATGTTAGGTTGTAGTGTCTACCGATTTATCGAGTCAGAATTCACTTAGGTCCGACTAAGACCCATTGTGAACCACAAAAACTTATCCATCAGATTTCATCATCTATCCATTTTGATTCTCTAATGAACCTCATTAGATCCATGACTTTGATAACAGCTGTCTTCTCGAAACCTCTCCGAAACCTCGCCCTGTTCAAAGCATGACAGTCGCATAAAAGATGAGTGATCGTTTCCTCCTCTTCATCCTCATTGCAGTTTCTGCAGCATCTTCTATAGGGAGACCCTAGTTCTTCCGCGTGCCGTCCTATCAGACAGTGGCCGGTCAGAACTCCTATTACTTTGGACACGTCACCTGTATTAAGGTAGTACATGACTCGTGATCCCTTTTTATCCCATTTCGGTCATGTGTGCATGGATTTGCGGCAGGTTGTAATGTCATTCCGCCTTGTAGCGGTTTGTTCATATTACCTATAAATTCCTTGAGCAGCAGTAGCAAAAGGCGTACCAATGCGTTCTTTATCGAGAATAATCTGTTTGGTCGTACCTTGCCTAGCAAGTTCATCCGCCTTAGAGTTTCCCTCGATGTCTCTGTGGCCAGGGACCCACGTGAGAGACAGTCTGTTTTGTTTGGCCATCTCCTGTAGAGATCGGCAACAGCTCAGCACTAATTTGGAGCCCAGTGACTATTACTGAAGGAGAGTTCCATCGGATGGTTTTCTGAGAAGACACCTCCGCCAACTTAACCCTCATGCTTTGACACATCCATGTATATTTTCAGACTATCCCTTGTAATTATCTACCCATTCTTCTCTGCTGGGAATTCGTATTCTGAAGTGGTGGTTATCAGTTAATACTATTGGACCACATCGATCGGTATTGCTTGGTATAAAGACGCAGTATAGTATAGTCGAGTGTCCCCATGACTGGGTATTCCATTGATTTGACTCCCTTAAACGAAGTGCAGTTATTGCTGCCGACTGATATGCCACCAAGTCCAGTGGCAAGATATGGAGTATTACATTTAGAACTTCACTACGCATGTCCCTTAGTGCACCACTGATACACAATAACGCTCTTCTTGGGCTGTGTCTTTCTTTACACCCACATAGCGGGTGTATTTTAGAAATATTAAAAGCGCGAAGCGAACGAAAAATTGCGAGTGTAAAATAAAACGAAATAGAGAAAAAAAAATGAAGAAGAAAGTATCTCGTGTGAACGTGAATGGCGACACCAAAAGGGATATTACAAGGGAAAGCGACGAGAAGTATCCCCCTGTAAACCCAGACTTACCGATTTTTTTGGGTGCTCCCCCATATACATATACATATATATATATACATATTTACATTTTAAACTAGTAACCAATAACGAAATGAAAACAATTCACAAAATAAAGTTAAGTAAATATAAAAATTAAATAAAGCCTATATTTTTAAAATAATAACTAATATTAATAATTATATATGTATGGTATATATATAATTTTATCACTTTTTCACAATTTAAAACTTTCCGTAAATTTAAGTTGCATAACGCAGGGTTGTAAGCGGTAAAAAATTTCTTTAATATTTCCTTACTAATATTAACATTACATTATCATCCATAAAGTTGAATATCCATCTTTCCTTTTTTTAAATCTTAGTCACCTTCAAATGGGCTCAGAAAAAAAATTCAAAACTTTCATCGAAGACAAATTTAGCACGGCAACACACCCAACTAAATACTAACGGTTTTGCTCGAAATTCAGAGACACGTAGCAAAAGATCTGCTTAGGTAACCAGAAAATCTATAATAATGAGAAGGTGGAAATTCATGGCACCACTTAAAAGTTCTTTGACAACTTCTGAAAAATCGCGGGTAGGGAATTCAACACGCTGTTAAATAACAGCCACCACAAAATTAATTTTGTTAACAGAGACAGACAAGTGATATTCTGCTAAAAACAGAGAAATCGTATGCAATTAATTTCTCTATGTTAACGTATATCTAAATAAATTTTTTAAATAATATTTTTAACAACAATTTAAATATAGATTTAAAATTGATTTAGAAAATCCGACATAAATAAATAAGTTGCAAAAATATTTATTTTAATCAAAAATTTTGAAATTGTCTTATTTATTGACTGAAATCATAATTGCATTTGTTCCCCATCCTAGTTCATATGTCAATATAAATATGGTCATACACATAAGTATTTCTTTTGAATATTATTTGAGATTTTGTCAATGCTGTTGTCAGCGATCTATATAAATACCAATTATGCCAACGAAACTTCAAAGTGATCAGTGGCGTAATGGTTTATGTCGTTTGATTTTTGTCCAAGCTGCGTGGGTTCAAATCCTTCTCTCGCTTCTTTTTCGCGTTTTATTTTTTGAAATTGGCAAATTTTAAATAGTCGACAAGGAATTGCTTGTTGATTCGGGGTACGAGGGAAAAGAAGTTGGCATACTTTTGTGTATGTATGGGTCATTCATATACATGCAGGGTCCTTTAAATGTGTTTGTATTTGACTTCAGCTCAACTAGTATTTCTGATTTTTACAAATTTTATTGTCGTCGGAATGAAACTGCTTGTGGGCGACGGGTTTAGGGGAAGGGAATAGGCAAGTTTTTTTAAGAGTAGAAGGGAAGAGGATTTGTATGCGGTAGTTGTTTTTGTTGCATTTATGCTTCTTCTTACAGCAAATAGCTTTTTGAATAGAGAAGTGCGCAGAGAAGTAAAACGAGCTGCGCATATGGAGTTGTTTTTGTGTTTGATAGTATGAATGAAGAATGGCTTGTGGTTATGAATGAATGAAAATATTTGAAGTTATTTGCTTTTAAATGACTCTATGCATACTTTAGATATTACATATAAATGCCCATATTATCATGCATACATGTACATATGTATGTATAATATAGATAAAATATTTAATTAATATTAAAATTTAATTAAATTAAATTTAGAAAAATACTTAATATAAAATTGCTATTTAATTTTCTAATTTCATTTCATAGTATTTTTCAATTTATTTTATGACTTGACTTAAATGTTATATTTATTTATAACTATTACGAATTATTCAATCCAAAAATCAAGCATATTTTATCCACCGGCATACATGCATACATACATATACCTATTTGTATGTACATATTATGTCTTCATTTGTAAACACACATAATTACCATGACAACATACATACATACATATATGACGACTAGTTGAACTTGCAAAAATACTCTTCGCATCGTCAACAAAGCGTATGCCGGAAGCAATACCTCTCCCTGCGCGCAGCTCTTCCACAAGCCACAGCTCACAAAAATCAGAAGTTAAAGAAATTTCTGTATTCACTGCGTATAAACATACTGCCGATAACGCGAACAAATGCATTACAATTTAAAAATGAATATTCCCTAAGTGGCCTTAAACCACACGATTTTAATAAAAATAACTCGAATTTAGATCACAAAGAGTTTGGTAATGTCAAATCATATCAAAATGTAGTAAAATTTGGTAAAACTATGCCTTTTATTAATATAAACTAAGAAGCATACCTTATTGAAAACATTTACGCATTGTTCTCCGACACGCGCGCGCACTCTACAAATCAGCGAAGTCGAATGTCCACGAAGTGCGCGCGGGTTGAACATGTTCTTTTGTATACTTAACTGAATAAGAAGAAGAAAATCCAATGTTCTATTTCTTTGATTCGGCTTAAGTACAGAATATGCCACGGTTTTTTTATGAGGTACTGTGGCACAGTTGGTAGCGCGAAAATGCTACACGGGTTTTTGGTCTTTTGCTTCTTGCGCATGTTCAAAGTCCCTTCGAAGGAGCCAAAAACATTTATTAAAAATAATTTATTTTTCTATTTTTATTTATTATATTTAATATTTTTTTATATTAATAAAAAATTAGTAACGTAATGAACATAAAAATAAAACAAATAAAATTTATTTTTATGTGGTGCTGTGGCGTAGTTGTTAGTGCGTGTATTCGATTGGTATTTTTGGTTTTTGTTGCTTCTTCGCGAGCTCAAATTCTCTCGCTTAGATATATTATTTCATAATTTCTTTTATTATTTTTTATATTTATTTATTTTATATTTACTAATATTTTTTGCATATTCTAAATAAAAAATAATAACAGTAAAAAAAATATATAAATTTTTTCTTTAAATGCCTTTTTCATCAAAAATAAGGAAAAATAAATTATGGAAAAAACATAAAAAATTAATGAATCACTTGATTTCCAAACGTATTCTTTTAAATTTCTTAGGTCTTATATCATTTAACATTTTTTCCGTATGTTAATTTTTCAAACTATGTTAGCTGATTAAACAGTGTGTTGAATTCCCTACCCGCGATTTTTCAGAAGTTGTCAAAGAACTTGCATGCTTACATGCATAAGTTCAATTCTCAGGTGAGCAGTGAAGCAATAAACTTAAAGTGTCTATTAGATACTTAACTTAAGGGTGCTTGGATGATATTCGACAGCTTGTATTATTGCATGCTTAGATGTTTGCCAGCACCAGACCCTGTTGAAAAACGCCAGTTCCTAAGTGGATTAAGCTTGACTTATCAAACCACTGTGGCACTCCCTCGCTCCACAAATTTTGAAGAGCCAAAGCGCTCAATAAGTTCTCAACGTAACCCGGAGAACCACCCCTCCACCCAATAAATACATTGTTTGTAACTCTCAAGACAGCCGGCCAAGGGCTGTCACCCTTTCGGCGACCTAACCCCGTTTAGGTCAACAGGTAAAATTAGTTTAAGTTCGCCATCGGAGCAATACCTCGCAGCTGGTTGCTGGCGTCGAAACCAACCCTGGTCCGACGGACTACTTCTGCTGCGTGTGCACCAAAAGACTCCACCACTCCTCCACCTCGGTTAGGTGTAACCAGTGCAATGGTTGGAGTCATATTAAGGTCTGTTCAGGCCTTAAGACACATAGGGAGTGGACCACACGTTATGTGGTCCCATGTTGCCAGCGCCCAAGTGCGCCCCCAGCCTCCACGGCAGTGCCTTCAGCACCCTTACCCACTTTGGATAACCCGCAGACCTCCACGGTCTCCCGGAGCTCCCCGCAGCATGAAAACGAACCGCTTGACACAAGTGACAGCCCGAAACTGGAAAGTAAAATGAATTCCATCAAAACATTACAAATGGTCATGCGAATATGAAGTTATTTGCTTCTAATATTGGATGGCATATAGCTGCATTCCAGTCTTTATTTTTAATTTAATATATTGTAAAATTGGCGCCCAAATGTCATTTGTTGTTTTTATTGTTATGTTGTTATGCTTTTCATTGAATGTATTCAAACATTATATTCACCACGAAGAATGTCAGAATTTCATGGTTGGCTGTCAAAATTTACAATTTTCAACCGATTGACACATAGCCAAAGAAACATATGTATTTAAAAATAAGTTGTATTTTCGAACAAATATATGAAAAAAATGAAGTTCATTTGCAAAACCGAAGTAGCATTGATTTTTCAAATTATTTGAAAAGACCAACTTATCTTACAGAAGGCCTTATGTCATATGAGATAAGTTGATTTGGCATATTTAATAATTTTTGACCAAGAAAACGCAAAAAGACGTTTATAAATAAATCCCAATGTAACATGTCATACGGTTCACAGAATTGAAACAAAAAAGATTCTTCCATTTTCAAAGCCTCGACGTCTCGATCGCATTAAATTAATGAGAGCAAGAATTTAATTCGAATTTTTAGTTAAAACTGATATTTGTCGGCCAGCAAATTCGCATAATGCATCTCCTCTTCACTTAGTTCTTAAACAAGAATTAAATGATTGGAGACCATGTGGTGATTACAGAAAATTAAATTTTATAACTATACCGGATCGATATCTATTTTCTGACATACATGATTTAAATATTGATTTAAACAATATAACAATTTTTTAAAAATTTACCTAGTTCGGGCATATTATAAAATACCAATGACTGAGGAAGATATGAACAAAACAGCAATAAACACCGTTTGGAATGTTTAAATTCGTTCGTATGCTTTTTGCACTTAGAAACAGTGCTCAAATATTTCAACGATTTATTAATGAAGTATTTTTTGGATTAAATTTCGTATTCGTTTATATTGATGATATTCTTGTGGTCAGTGACAAGATATCAGACCTTTTCTAGAACGCAGTGAAACAATTTCAAAATTTTAAAGACCTCTGTCGGTTAATAAATTACAAAAATTTTTACGATGCTAAATTATTATCCTATGTACATATTTTAATATGTTAGCTGCAGAATTAAGTCTTCTTTCTGCATGAAATGTTAACGTTTACAATTAAAAATAAATTGAAAGAATTAAATTGGGCAGATGAAACTACAACAGCTTCTGAAAATGTCAAAAAACTTTTCTAACAAAAACATTAATAACACATTCTACCAAAAACGGTCAGCTATCAATGCTTCAAATTTGCAATGGAAGCCCTTTCACAAAAAAAAAGTAATAACACAACAGATTCAATGATTCGTCAAATTAGGCATTTAGAATATATTCCACAATTCAATGATACATATTTATATGGATCTAGTAGGACCTCTTCCAGTTTGAAAATTGATCATTGATAGACAAATCCGATGACCGATAGCATACCCACTTAAACACATTTCAGCAGTTTGGCGCCAGTTGGAAATGCCAAGTGCACCCAGGTCTCTCTCCACTTGATCTTTCCAACTGAGTGGAGGTCTTCCTCTTCCTCTGCTTCCACCAGTGAGTATTGCATCGAATACTTTCAAGGCTAGAGTGCTTTCATCCATTCAGACGACATGACCCAGCCAGCGTACCCGCTGTTTCTTCATTCGCTGAACTATGTCAATATCATCGTATAGCTCGTACAGCTCATCGTGCCATCGTCTGCGGTATTCGCCGTAGCCAATGCGCAAAAGACCATAAATCGTTCGCAGAACTTTCCTCTCGAAGACTCCTAGAGCCGACTCATCAGATATTAATAACGTCCACGCTTCTGCGCCATATAGTAGGACCGGTATAATGAGAGACTTGTAGAGCTTGGTTTTCGTTCGTCGAGAGAGGACTTTACTTTTCAATTGCCTACTCATCCCAAAGTAGCATCTGTTGGCAAGAGTGATTCTGCGTTGGATTTCAAGGCTAACATTGTTGTTGGTATTAATGCTGGTTGCTAGATAGACGAAATTATCTACGACCTCGAAGTTATGACTGTCAACAGTGACGTGGGAGCCGAGTCGCGGATGCGATGACTGTTTGTTTGATGACAGGAGATATTTCGTCTTGCCCTCATTCACTACCAGACCCATTCGTTTCGCTTCTTTATCAAGTCTGGAGAAAGCAGAACTCACGGCGCGGTTGTTGAGGCCAATAATGTCGATATCATCGGCGTACGCCAGCAGCTGTACACTCTTATAGAAGATTGTACCTTCTCTATTTAGCTCTGCAGCTCGTATTATTTTCTCCAGCATTAAATTAAAAAGGTCACACGATAAGAAATCACCCTGTCTGAAACCTCGTTTGGCATCGAACGGCTCGGAGAGGTCCTTCCCGATCCTGACGGAGCTTTTAGTGTTGCTTAACGTCAGTTTACTTAGCCGTATAAGTTTTGCGGGGATTCCAAATTCAGACATAGCAGCATAAAGGCAGCTCCTATTCGTGCTGTCGAAGGCGGCTTTAAAATCGACGAAAAGGTGGTGGGTGTCGATTCTCTTTTCACGGGTCTTTTCCAAGATTTGGCGCATGGTGAATATCTGGTCAATGGTTGACTTACCAGGTCTGAAGCCACACTGATAAGGTCCAATCAGTTTGTTGACGGTGGGCTTTAGTCTTTCACACAATACGCTTGATAGGACCTTATATGCGATATTAAGAATCGAATCGCCTTTTTTGTGGATCGGGCAGAGCACACTTAAATTCCAATCGTCGGGGATGCTTACATCCGATCATATTTTGTAAAGAAGCTGATGAATGCACCTGATCAGTTCTTCGCCGCCGCATTTGAATAGCTCGGCCAGTAATCCATCGGCCCCTGCCGCTTTGTTGTTTTTTTAAGCGGACGATTGCTATTCGCACTTCTTCATAGTCGGGTAATGGAACAACTTTTTCATCGTCATCAATTGGATTTTCGGGTTCACCATCTCCGCGTGTTTCCTGTTCACTGCCATTCAGCAGGCTGGAGAAGTGCTCCCTCCATAAATCGAGTATACTCTGGGCATCTGTTACTAGCTCACCTCCCTGGGTCCTACAAGAGTTTGCTCCGGTCTTGAAACCTTCTGTAAGTCGCCGTACCTTTTCATAGAATTTTCGAGCGTTACCCTTGTCGGCCAGCTTCTCAAGCTCCTCATACTCGCGCATCTCGGCCTCTTTCTTTTTTTGTCTGCAGACGCGCCTTGCTTCCCTCTTCAGTTCTCGGTATCTATCCCACCCCGCACGTGTTGTGGTCGATCGCAAGGTTGCGAGGTAGGCAGTCTGTTTTCTCTCCACTGCGATACGGCAGTCCTCATCGTACAAGCTGTTTTTGCGACCTTTCCGAAATCAAATAGTTTCGTTTGCAGCTGTACGCAGGGAGTTTGCAATGCCGTCCCACAGTTCCCTTATACCGGGTTGCTGATGAGTGCTCTCAGAAAGCAGGTGTGCAAGTCGAGCAGAAAACCTCTCGGCAGTCTGCTGTGATTGCAGCTTTTCAACGTCGAACCTTCCCTGTGTTTGTTGAAGGGCGTTCTTCGATACACAGAGACACGTATGTATCTTCGCTGCGACAAGATAGTGATCCGAGTCAATGTTAGGACCTCGGAACGTAAGCACATCTAAAACACTGGATACGTGTCTTCCGTCTATCACAACATGATCGATCTGGTTGGAAGTTTTCCGATCTGGAGACAGCCAAGTAGTTTGGTGAATTTTTTTGTGCTGGAATCTAGTGCTACAGACAACCATATTTCGTGCCCCGGCGAAGTCGATCAGGCTCAGCCCATTTGGAGATGTTTCGTCGTGGAGACTGCATTTTCCGACAGCCGTACCAAAGATACCTTCTTTGCCCACCCTAGCGTTGAAGTCGCCAAGCACAATTTTGACGTCGTGGCGGGGGCAGCGCTCATAAGTGTGTTCGAGGCGCTCGTAAAAGGCATCTTTGGTCAAGTCATCCTTCTCTTCCGTCGGGGCGTGGGCGCAAATTAGGATGGTGTTGAAAAATTTTGTCTTAATGCGAATTGTGGCTAGACGTTCATCCACCGGAGTGAATGCCAGTACTCGGCGACGGAGTCTCTCTCCCACCACGAATCCGACACCAAATTTGCGCTCCTTTATATGGCCGCTGTAGTAAATTTCACAAGAGCCCACCTTTTTCCGTCCTTGTCCCGTCCATCTGGACGGCAGCCTTTAACTTTATGAGGATATCAACCAGCTGGGCAGCGGCACCTTCCCAATTAAGGGACCGGACATTCCAGGTGCATGCCCTAAAATCGTAATCCTTAAAACATTTGCGGGGGTCGTCATCGAAAGGGGGGTCTCTCATCCGAGGCTTAAATTGGTTTTTCATTGGGTTGTTTTTTCATGTGGTGGGTTCCAAACCCTACGCACAATGGCAGTCAAAAACTTTCCTCACTTGCGTGAACTTCTGCACATGGCCCCAGCAGCTACATTTATTAAAAATTTTGTTCCTGGTTTTGGTATACCACTTAATACAACGGTAGGTCAAGGAACATAATTTACTTCAAAATTATTTAATGAATTAACGAAGTTATTAGGTTCTCACAAAGCACACACTTTTCCGTATTGAAAGATTTCATAGAACTTTGAAAACAATAACACTGTATCATCATGGAGGTAGCATAAAATTCGTTTTCACAATGCCCGGTTAAAGCGCATCTGTCAATTAAGTTGTGGTTAACTTAACGCCAACCTTGAGTGGCGATTGGCTCTTTACCAGAAGATAATTTGACAGCTGCAAATAGTAAAATTATAAATCTGGTGTTAACTTATAAATTTAATTATGGAAAATATGAAACGCCTGCCTATCTGATTGAGAGGCGTATTTATATATTGTAATTATACATTTTTTTGAGAAATATGACGGACAAGTTTTTATTTGTAATTTCGTCTTTCCAAAATTAGAGCAAAAAACATTTTTGAAAAACGTAATGTAAAAAAAAGAAACCGCACTGAAAGGTTTGTGAAAATAAGGTGCTTAGAGTAAATATACATATATTGTTGATAATTTATGTGATTTTGAAGGAATCCAGACTTCTTATTGTTCTTTATTGGCGTTGGCCCCGCTTACGCGATTATAGCCAATCATCAATATTGGTGTGCCATTCATTTCTTCTCTTCGGTGTCTGGCGCCAGTTGGAAATACCAAGTGAAGCCAGAGAGGACTTTACTTTTCAATTGCCTACTCAGTCCAAAGTAGCACCTTTTGGCAAGAGTGATTCTGTGTTGGATTTCAAGACTGACGTTATTAGTGGTGCTAATGCTGGTCCCTAGATAGACGAAATTATCTACTCACGGTCGCGGTTGTTGATGCCAATAATGTCAATATCATCAAATTGGAAATAACGGACCTTGTATGCAGGTGGCCTAGTTTTTGACATGAAGCATTATTTTTAATAATAGTAGCCTGAAACAATGGTTTGAGCAAACTGAATTTAGTGACTGTTTTTTATTGAGCGACTGTGGTTATGGAATCAGCAACTACATGATGCGTCTACTTTTACAACCCAAACCCGGTGAACGGCTTTACAATGAATCTCAAATCGCCATTATTATTGCCCGTGGAGTGTTGCACATTATTGACTTCTAGAATGACTCTAATCTGGATGAAATATAAGTTCAAGTGTATGAACCAGCACAAACGTTCGTTGATGCCGACGAAAACATAGCTGAGGAAACGCTATTGTAAGATCTAATTGAATCAGAGATAATTTTGATAGGGTGGTTTATTTTTTCAAGAATCATTAGTTCATTTATATATAATAAAAAGAAAACGGGAGATTTTAAAAAGCAGACTTATTGCCTTCTTTTATATCCGCTGATATTGTTTATCACCATCTTAATGCCCTTAAAAATTCATTCACATGCGGTCCGGATAATATCCCTACTGGTATAATTCAATTTTGTGCTGAATAACGAACCTATTCAATGCTTCTTTGTGGAAAGAGTCATACCTCTACATAAATTTGGTAATGGACCTTCTATAGGGAAATCTATCCTCAATATTTTCGATGCTATTATAAAAGATCAATTAGCCCATTCTGTGTCATCAGGTGTTATCTACACTGACTTCACTTAAACTCTTTCTCACTTCGAGCTTCCACCTTCCTTTCTCAAATTGATTTCTTCGTACTTGATTGGTAGAAAACAAAAAGTAATTTTTAAATGTTGTACATCACGTGAAAAAGCAGTAGCGTCTGGTTTTCCTTTAAAGCAGCCACCTCGGTCCCTTACTCTTCCTTATATGAATCAATGACCTTACACACCTTCATTCTAAAATAGTCATGTACGCAGATGATGTCAAGCTGTATGAATTATTTCGTTCTATTAAAGATAGAGAACTTTTGCAACTTAACCTAAATAATTTAGTTAGGTGGGGTGATGTGAACTGTATGTTACTAAAATTTAAATAAGTGCAAGTGCAGAAATGTAAAGGATTGAGATCCGGAGAAGAAGAAGGTCATTCATCTGCCGAAATGAAGCATGAAAAAATTTTCTTGCTTTATGAGCAGGGGCAGAATCTTGTTGAAAGCAATATGGATTACTGCCAAACATCCTTGACACGTGGGTGGATAAGTACTTCGTCCAAATAAATTTTGCCGGCAAATTTCAATTAATACCCATGGTATGTCATTGAAGGGAAGTAACAATCTGGCTAACCAAACCGTAAGGGAGGTGGTGTTTTGATACCTTTCGCTAGCCTTTTTTTCAACTGGAATATCAGGCATACTAGTTGCATAAACGCAGTCGTTTTTCATGTTATAGCTTACCTGCAATACGAACAGTTTCTCATCAGAAAACACAATATCACATTTTGCGTGTCGCCGAAGGAGCAAAACACTTCTTTCCCTTCTTTCTTTTTGCTTCCATTGTTCATAAATTTCTAATAGCAACTCAATAACAAAAAATTATGTTGAATTAGTTCAAAATGAATGCAGCAATAGAAAGTTGTAGAGGGAAAATGTCAGCGTCTACTTGGTTCAGTCCAACGAAGTTTCAATTAACTGCGACAGTTAGTAGAGCCCACGGTGTAACTGTGTTACATAATTTTCAAGGCAGACTGAAGTTGCTTGCATATAAGGTCTTTCGTAAGGTTCTAAACATGCATTTGGGTGTTGGAGTCACTGTTATTTGCGTTGCGGTGGTTGTTAGTTTTATTGGGCACGGCGTGTTTGAGCTTTCCTTTGAGTTGAAGGAAACAACAGAAAAGTATGGGTTGCGCTCGCGATTGAATTGAATGCTTTCGCTATCTTTGATATTAATTGTTTATTATATTTTTTATTATTATTATTTTATCATTTATTTAATTAGCTAGGAATTTTTCCCATAAAAATGGCAGATTTCAGGTTTGAAGCATGGCAGCTCTAGTTTTTTCACGCCAGCAAAACTTAAATTTGATGCATACCTTTAGGCGCACTTATAAATAAAGTCTTTTGCGCCATTATTTTTTGCCACTACTAAGGAAAACGTTTAACTATTTCCTTATTTATCGCCAATCTATTTGGTTATTTAAGTAAACTTAATAAATTTAAATATAAATTGGCACTGCACTTGAAATTCTTACACACTAAATTAAGAAAACATTTTTGAATTGTTGGTTCGAACGTGACACTTCATAACAAAGAAAATAGTTTCATTCCTAAAAATTTAAGTACATGTGTGAGTTATATAATATTAAAATAGTATCAATTGCTTTACTTTAACCTGCAAACATTATTTCAACCACTTCTACATATTATATTAATTAATATAATTATATTACTTAATTATAAAACCTAACTTTATTTTTGTTTGTATTTGTTGGTGAAGTTTTTGTTTTTTTTTATACACAATTTTTTTATTTACTGAATCTGTTTTAATATAAGCCTAACAGTAAGTGTACAAATCTTAAAAACAAAATTACAAACACGATAGCTCGAGCTATGTAACTCTGAGCCCTTTTCAAACTACGGCGCTCTCCTTAGAAAGCGGGAACATCTCTTCGCTGCAGGCGGGAATTTCTTGTTGGATTGCATAAAGCATTAGCTAGCGGGTTTAGATGATTTCTCAGCTTTATGAAGTACTTCGTCCTGCTTCTTTCAATGTCATGCTTAACCAGTAAAATACCAAGGTCTTTATGAATATTTACGTTACGAACGTACCATGGTGCGCCCGTTAAAGCTCTTAAAATTTTGGACTAGGACCTCTGTATTTTATCAATGTTAGTTGCACAGGTCGTACCCCACAGTTGAATACCATACATCCAAATTGGTTTTAATACTGCGTTGTAAATAAGGACTTTGTAGTCTAGTCTTAAACCGGAGTTTTTATTTAAAAGCCAATTTAAACTAGCTGCTTTTAATTTCATGTGTAGTATTTTTGCCTCTATGTGTCTCTTCCAAGTGAGACGTCTATCTAAGTGTATACCGAAATATGTAACATCATTTATTTGGGGAAAGTTTGTACCATTTAAACGAATTGCAGGACATGATTGCGGTCTTAAAGTAAATTTAACGTGTTTACACTTTTGTTCATTAACTTTAATTCTCAAGTTTTCTAGCCATTCTTCGATGAGGAGTAAATGATCACTAATCGTTTTTGCTGCTCTTTTAGGGCATTTATCCCGGCATAAAACAGCTGTGTCATCCGCAAAGGTAGATGTCTGTACTTTCCGGTTTAATGGGATATCTGCAGTGTATATAATATATATGGTAAAATAGGCCCAAGGACGCTACCCTGCGGAACACCAGCTTTTACCGGATACTCCTCACTGATAAATTCAGATTGTTTAATTGTAAATTGTCTGTTAGTCAGATATGACTTAAGTATCATATAAAATTGAAAGAGCTTTATGTATTTTGTACAGTAAACCTTTATGCCAGACTTTGTCGAACGCTTGTGCTACGTCAAGAAAGATTGCACAGCAATACTCCTTGAGCTCGAATGCCTTCCTGGTTTCATTAGTTATTCGGTTAACTTGTTCAATAGTACTATGCTTTTCACGAAAGCCGAATTGGTGATCTGGTATCACATTGTTACGGTGGAGGAGATATTTTTGATAGCAGAATTTTTTTAAATAATTTGGAAAGACTGGGTAGTAGGCTTATTGGTCTGTAAGAAGACGCCTGTGTTTGGCCTTTGCCTGGTTTGGCTATCATTAATATCTGCGACTTTTTCCACGCGTTTGGAAAATAATTTAGTTTTAGAATGGCATTAAAGAGTTCAGAGAGCAATGCTTGTGCAACTCTTGGTAACTCTATTAGCATTTTTGGTGTAATAAGGTCGTGGCCTGGAAATTTCTTTGGATTCAGTTTCTGTATCGCGTTTACCACTTCTAGGCTTGATATTTTAATTGCCAATAGATTTTCCTGGCCGTTAACAACAACTTCCGGCAAAATAAAATTTTTAGTTGCGTCATTTGGCTGAGATACATTACTTAAATGCTTTGCAAATCAATTTCCCTTTTCTTCGTTACTACGTGTCCAGTTACCATTTGGGTCCCTGGTTGACATATTCACTTCTATTGGAGGCTTAAATTTCTTTTGTGCTTTCCAGAGTGAGTATTTTTTGGCAGAATTCGGTGCTAGTTTTTCTATGTATGTCTTGGCATTGTGATCTTCTGCTTGTTTCAGTGCACTTTTCAGCTTCCTCTCTGCTGCTTTCAACCGTAACTTTGCCGCTGGAGAGCGATATTCTTGCCATTCTCCCCGCAAGCGGCGCTTATTCTTTACTAATTTTTCTATTTCTGTATTTGCTAGGATTTTTGGGTACGTAATAGGCTTTTTATTGTTTTGAGTTGCTATGGTTGCCGCAGAAACAAGGACATTATTGAGCTCATTAATGTAGCCCTCAATATCGTTTTCACAATTCAATATTGGGTTGATGTTAATATGACTACTAGTATATTTTTGTATTTTAGCCAGTTTGTTTCTCTGTTTGTTAGTCTTGATCCTTGTGCAACTATCTTCGGGCGCACATAAATTTTTATTACAACTGGTGAGTGATCTGAAGACAACTCAGCAACTGTCACAGGTATTTTCTTCCGATCGGTAGGCCAGTATGTTGGTTGACCTAGAGAAATTCAATCTAAATTGTTACGCTTGTTTATAATGGTATTGTATAGCTGACGGTCTTTGAGGTTTATTAGACGGGATCTCCAGTTTATGTACATGCTTTGCATTGTAGTCTCCTCCTGCTATAAATCTATCACCAAGATTATCAAAAAATTCCTTAAATTAATTTTCTGTGAACCTAAATTTTGGACTTGGAGATATTTTTTATTAGTTTTGGTGTAGCCTTCTAAAAAGATGCAATTCGTTTTTCTAAGACGGCATAAGAATTAAGAGAAATTGGAAGATGCTTTTTATTATAATTAAAGTGGAAAGGGTTGACCTTTTTACTTTTTTCGAAACTTAGATTTTCTCGACAATACGCGAAACGTCCGTGGTTTGGGTACCTAGTTTTAGAGACACAAAAGGGAATAGCGGAGCCGTTGAGCAAGCCCGTTAGGGAACAGTCATAACCCCTGTGAACTCTAGGCATACCTCTTTCCTCGGCTAAGTATTTGTTAAGGCTAGCCTCCACCACGGGTGCAACTAGCAGGTGGCGAAGGTAAGCCGCGTTCTATTGATCGAAGTTGTCACCTCCACTTTTCTTCAAAAAAAAAAAAAAAAAAACAATATGTATATGCGTATGTGTATACGTACATATACCTACAGTGGTTGTTGGTTAAAGCCTACCAACAACCACACTACCCACTGAACAAACGAATCTCCGCACAAAGAGGAAGGTGACAACACAATCTAACAGAGCGACCGGCAAGCTAAGTGGAGACGACGTGGGTCGCTAGCCACGTACACTAACAAAGCTATTCGCAAATCAGGGAAAACAACACCAAGTGAATTTTACTAACGCTGGCTGAGATAAACGAAAATCGCACAACAATAGTTAAACACCAGAGCACAACTAAACGTATAGGTACACACATAAAATAAACAAAATATGTTTTTGGGGTGCACCCGAGGTGTGGTCCAACCAAACTGGTTACGAACCCACTCGCACTACTCCTGTGCTGGCGGGGGGTATCTTTTACCCGCCTGTATGACTGGGTTCTGAGTGCGGGATGCTAGAGGATAGGTATGGGAAAACGAAGGATGCAACACTGTCGGCACGATAAAAAAAACGTAAGACAACAATAAGTGATACTTAGCGGTTTCAGTCGGGTGTGGATACCCAACTTCGGTGCTCCTCCGGTGATGCCGCCAAACTCCGGTTCCCCCACTGAAGCGCGAAAACAACAATCTAAAATTATGGGCTTCAACTGCCAACAAATATTTGCCTCGACTGACACTGCACTAATATACAATTATTTTCTACTAAAATCACTACTCAATTCGAATTCCTTTTTATATATATTTTTTTTCACAAGAATCTCTCACGTCTGCGTAAAAAAAGGTGTTCACTCTTTTGTAGATTGCTAGAATCTGATCCGGCACGCACTAACGAGCCAGGCCGCAAGCTACGCGTCGGCCTTCAGAATTCTTAGGCGAGTGTGTATTGGTGCCCAATTATTTGGCGCCGCCCCCATTACCCAAAGGGGCAGTGTTGTATAGCGCACGCCACCATGGCACACCAAGTACACTGGGATAATTTTCCCCTCGCCGTATAAAAAGAAAGGTGACACCCCTTTTTACGGAATACCCGCGCAAAGCATTCCGTTTCCCTAATATTTGTTAGTGGAGGAACCGTTTTGTACGAACACCTCCTTTTGGAGAGTTATACCACTGGGTAGGCACACACCGAATGCAACCGTGCCAACAATTCCTGGCTTTAAATTATACAATTATTTGCCGACAGATGCCACTGCCAACGCTTGGAGTGAAAGGAATATTAGGCAAAACAAAGGAAATGAACAAACAAACACAAAAGAAGTTTTTGTTGCGGCCAGTACGCGACAAGTGAACAGAACTAAGTCTTTACTCCGTCTAGGCGTAATAACCGGATACTGTGTTGTGGGCACTCTTGGTAGAAGGATGGATTAGTTTCCCGCAGCAGCAGGGGTCTGATCATCTGGAACGGTGAGAGGAATCTTCTTCACAGAACCAACTTAGGTATCACAACAGGTCAGTAGGCCTAAGTGCGCTTGATCAGGGTTTCTTGATCGAGCAACCTGTTTAACTAACTGACTGACTATATTTCCAAATTTCAATATATGGTAATTATCGGTTAGACTAAATTTGAAAGTTTAGGGAAATGTAATCGACTTAAACGAAAATCCAGAAAGCTACTTATTTTCTTGAATTCGATTTGGGAGGTCAATCTATTCCAACTTACTAAAGTTTTAATACAACAATTATGAAAGACATATACCGATAGTGGACTTCTGTCAGGTGTTGTAAAAACAATATAAGCCTACCATATTAACTCAACATTATTATAAAGTTTATTCGATTCTGTTTAAATACTAGGTCAAGTAAACAGTTCGTTCGGGTTTTATCTAAGAGATGGCGTTATTGCCCATAGTACTAGTGTTACGTGTCGCATCATGTCACACTATACAGCGCTGAAAACGTGTTTATTCGCGCTAAAAGTTTGTTTTTGACAGTTTTTCGATTGATTGACTCAGTACGTTGTGAGCGCTCGTCAAAGATGGACCCCAGAAAAGAGAAAATTCGCTATATATTAAAATTTTTCTTCGATCAAGGTGAAAAAGCAGCCAAAGCAGCTGAAAAAATTTATTTAGTTTATGAGCCCGATTTTGTAAACGAACGTGTAGCACAAAAATGGTTTGCTAGGTTCCGTTCCGGTAATTTCGATGTCAAAGATGCACCACGCGTCGGGAGGCCTGTCGTCGAAAATTGTGATAAAATAATGGAAATAGTGGAAACAGACAGTCACGTGAGCACTCATTTAATTGCATAATTTAATTTGCATAACCTTGGATTCAAAAAGAAGTTCGATGTTTGGGTGCCTCACGAACTAACGCAAAAAAATATGATGGACCGAATTTCCATCTGCGAATCGCTACTGATTCGCAACAAAATCGACACATTTCTGAAGCGTTTGGTGACTGGCGATGAAAAGTGGATCACCATATTTTCGTCCATGACGAACGCGCTTAATGATGAGAAGTTGGTCTCAAGAGAGGTCTGTGAAAATTGGTTCTCCGAGTTTTTTGCCAATAGGGACGCAGCCTTCTACGAGAGGGGTATAATAAAGTTGACTTAAATCGGATAAATGTACACAAAGTTATCATATTATGAAAAATCAATAAAAAAACAAAAATCGAACGAAGTGATTACTTGACCTAATATAAACCAAGAACTTTATTGTTTCTTCTAAATGTCTCTAATAAGAAGAAGCTTAAGAATGCATTATTGTCATTATGACCGTTGCAAGCACCTTGCTTAGCAATGTTTTGCGGCTAGTTTAGTAGACAATGCTTTCTAGTTTACACTTATACAATTAATTATATATATATAGATATATATATATATATATATATATATATCGATCGCTGCTGATGCTGCCCTTTTTATAATAAATTCTGCTTGCAGGTGGACAGTTACGCGTTGCGTTGTTGGTAGGCCCAGCAGCGATCGATGACTTCTGTTTGTGCTGACGTAGCTAGTACATATGTGTGTGTGGTGTGTCTTGAAAACCCTACCAGTAGAACATTAGAGAATAAAAATAATTATGTAAAAAGTAGAACCACTCGTGTTGTCCTTTACTTTTCTCTTTTGGAATCAGTATTATATGAGAGACCCATAATCCGGCTGAGTGATAGCCCGGCTATAGACCGGAGAACCGGGTTCGTTACAAGCTCCTCCTCCAATTTGTGGTTTTGCGTCTTGATGTTTTTCCAACAAATGGAGGGACCTACAACTAAGGGATGGCGACCGCGATTAGAAAATTTAACTTAATTTTTTATTTAAATTAATTATCCACAACTTTTGGATGTTGGTGGCACCGGGATTTGAACCCAGGCCTTCCGAATGTCAGCACACGATGCTAACCACTCAGCTACCGCGGCCGCCAAAGTACAAGGTATACGAGTATATAAAACATGAAAAAAATTCAAATGTTTCTTGGTTCATCATTTTAGCTATTCTATTTTCAAATTTAAAGTGAGGAAAAAAGCGATGAACAACAAGAAAGAGTCAAGAGCAACCGGCGGAGGAGTTTACAGGCAGATGGTATTGACTCCTGTTGAAGAATCTGCTACAAATTTGAATTTTGATAGCAATGAACCCTAGCGCGACATTAGCAGCAAGAATACGCCAACAGATTTAGAGAGAATTTCTGATGTGTCAAACGAGGAATCTTCTCGAGTAGATATAACAATAAACAGAAAAACCATAATTTTACAATTAAATTTGCCAAAACAGAAAATTTCCAGTGAGCAGAGTTTCTGCGTTTTCTCAATTCACAACCTTACATCTACATTACTTGTACGGAAAACCTAAACAAAGACAAAGCAATGAAAGTGACGATACACATTGACTATCGTCAGCGAAGACGTAGACGACATTTAGCACAAAGCCGAGTATTTTTTTCCCACTCAAAATAATTATTTCGATGGAATTTCACCAGTTTACATATTCAAATGTTTGTAACTGTTGTTGCAGCCGAAACCGAATTATGCCTTCAAATGATAATTTGGAAAATAAGATAAAGAGTTCAACTCAATAAAAAGCAAGAATGCTCGTGCAATGTATTTATACCGCCTAGAAGTAGGATCGGTAAGTAGATGGTCTTTATGATCAAAAACAGGTATATAAAATTTAACATGCCTTCAATCTAAAATTTCTCTCCAGAAAACTTGTAAACATACATGTACATAGTATGTAGCTTGTGGAAAGTGTTTGTGCTTACCGAATTTCGTATCGATTTATGTTTCCATCGCTATTCATCGTGAATTAGTATTTATTATTTAACACATATAATAAAAAATGTGACAACAAAACATAATCTATAGGTACGGATCCCAGCCAGGATACAGACGGCATAAATTTTGCTTAGATACAGCATCATTTATTAACCTTTGAACTTGAACGTCTGTATTGACCGCACTTGTGATGCTACTTAGCCTTCCTTCCAACTTGTGTTGTACACATAATAAAGCGCGTTGTGCTGTTAAGTTTTTCTCATCATCTGCGAAAATATTCACATTAATTCCATTTAACAAAAGTTAAAACATATATACAGTATTCTAGTAATGCCTTACCTTTTGAGCCACCCGGTGAGGGTACTACATTCCAAATGTAGAGCGGATCATAAAGCAACACTTCAAGAATTGTAATTATTACGGAATGATTTTTACGCAACACCTCCAGCGTTGCTTGACAAGCCTTTTTAAAAACACCGCCTGTTTCACAAATTCCCATGGGTGCTACCATATCTCGGGTAAGACGAAATGGTACAGTTTCAGGAGTTGGCATTATTTTTCCCTGCTCGAAAGCTATTCCTTTAATTAAACAATTTCATAAGTTAGTAAACATTTTTTTATAGCTGTAAAAATGTGATTTATTACCAAAATCAATGTGAATTAATTCCGCACTTTGCTCATCAATCAGAATGTTTTGCGTATGCCGATCGCCAAGCCCAACTACGAAGCCAACCATGGAATTAGCAGCCAAACTAATTCAGCGGAAAACTCATTTACTATTTTATAATTATTCAGTACTTTATAATAAAATCAATTCACCTGTTTGTATAAGCTAGTCGGCGTTCGAACCAAATACCTGGAACCACAAATTTTTCAAGCAGAAAATAATGAAAAACTGGTTTGATTTGCGCACAAATTTGCTCATAAACTAACAAACGTTTTTGTAGGTCGGATTTCAGATGTTGCTACAGATGAACAAAATACCCTTTATATTATATATGCAAACATATTATATGATATCCTTACCATAGAAATTTGGCGGCACTTTTGTGGTGTGATGTCAGAAGGACGATACTTTCTATGTGCGCCAGCTTTATCGCTTCCACTGCCCAGATATAATCCGATCGGAACTGTATTTTCACACCATTCCAATATTCCACTGCGCATCGAAAGCGGCACAACTTTATAAGTGCGGATACTAATTTTTCGTTCGCTAGTTCTTGGATCACAATATAACAAAGTGTTCATCAGTGAAAAGTATTGTTGCATTACAGCGTCTTGACGTAAATCATCTCTACCTTTTAAGAGTTGTGGGCGGGATCTTCCATCAGAGCACAAGCACATAAGTTTCTTTGGAGCGTTAATGCCGCCTACTAACGAAACTCGTTCATCCCATTTTATGATACCTAAAACAAACTATAAAATTAATTATCTTGAAAACGGGAAAATAAAATGAGTGTTTTCCAGGGTTCTATCCTCTACCGTTAGTATTTAATTTTTATGTTTATAAAATTTACATAATAAATGTAACTTACGATATGCTATTTCACGTTGGGATTAGGAAATTATTTTCAGGATCAAACACTTTTTTTTGATTTCTCGTGAGAATCTAATCCGAATTAATTTTCCCTCCACTTTTCTTTTAATTTTTTACTTATGAAATCGTTGTTATATTTTTAATTACACTGTGCTCGTTGGAACTTTTCTAAAAATTATAAATGACAGACCCAATATGGCGGTAAAATTTTTAATATCTATCAAAATCACTTGAAGCACGCTAATCGGTGTTCTTTGATATTGCTGATTATGAATCTTGTATTGGTTTTCCAATATTCAACAAGAAAGATCTAAAAAAAATTTATCAAATTCGCAGGTGGCGAAATGAAACAGATTTTTTCAAATTAAAAATAAAGTTCAAAAATAAAAACCCATCATACAAAACTTGAAAAATAGGCAACAATCATAAATGACAAAAACTAGGCAACTCGCCGATTTATTGCCGTAGTGATAAATCGAAAACATTTCTTTCTTGTTCACTTTCGTACAATGAATTGTCGTCAGTTTGTTGCCTGGATAAAAAATCGGTAATATTTGTTAGTCTCAGTTAGAGGTGAAAAAAGTGATCATAAAATAATTTACGGAAAAAAAAAATTAGTCGCTCCAAGAATTGATTACAAATGTTGGAGCGCTTTCGGATAAGCGAACTATTGTACTTCACCTTTGTCGGCTATGGCGTGTAGTTTTAAACGCGGAGCGACGCCTTTCAATATGGTAAATTTCGGGAGTGTGCATATGATATCGAAATTTACATTATGTAGCTTGATTTTCTTTGTAAGGTACGTCGGTGGTCCCAGACCTTAGCTCGTTTTGATCGAGATAAGAATAGTATACGTGAAAAGTTACAATGGCAACTAAAGTAAGTCTTAATCAAACAGCATTAGTTGCAAAATACTCTGCCAACAGGAGATACAACGCCAGTGCAATCTTCTTAAATTTACTGACTGGAGAGGCGAGTTACTTAAAAATTTAACAAAAATATGTATTGTGTTTGATATTGAATTTAAATATCCGATAAATTGCAAGAATACAAAATTCTCCACTATTCTATAGTGGCTACAGCGATGCAACATTTCGTCTACATGCTTCTCTCAGTCATGCATATTTGATGACAATGCTGGCGCTTTATTTGTTTAGCTTTATAATCATTAGTTTTTAATCATTATATGCTTAAGTAATATAAAGAAATATAAATTCTTTAATATATGTACAATTCATAAAAAATATATTAATTGTTAACTATTTGAAATGGTGTTGAGTAAGATCACAAAAATACATAAATTATGAAGCAAACTTAATAAAAAATACATGAATTATTTAATAAATAAAAAATAAAATATGCACGAAATCCAAAAAAAAAAAAAGACATGGTCCTTTGAGCCACCCATTAAATGGCAACTTAGTTAAAATAACATCGTTTTAAATAACATCTAATCGAAGTTAAAAACATTTAAAATGTATACATCTTTACATCTATATTATCAATAAAAAGAAGGAAGACACCACAGGAACTTGCCGCAAGTCACCTACAACACAGCAAAACATCAGCCACTACAACAACTACAATATATAAATACAAACAACAACGAAAGAGACACCCAATTGACGACATCGCGATCATCAATGCAACAGATACAAAACAACGAGGAAATATATTTATCTTCTCAAGCCCTCTCCCGGATATCATACCAAGGAAGCTCATCGTTGGAATCAAATAAAGGGGCGTAAGATTGTTTTATCCAAAACAAAATAAACAAATTCATTGTATCTGCAAGCATACATTTACACATATGCAAAAGCAGAAAACCAAAAAATCTCCCCGCGATATTTTGGCACATTGGGGTTCCTTGTATATGTGTCTATATATGCAAGCAAATAGCTTTGTTTTCTCAACAAATGGTAAATTCTACAAAATATAATTGCTTTTCCACGAGCAATCATTTTTAATAACGCGATCTTGAAGGTTGTTGACCTCAATTTCGAATTTGAGTATTTGCAAATTAGGCACATGTACAGACATACATACAACTCCAAGAGAATTTATTACAACACTTTTCCCAATAGTGTTCCCAAGTTCATAGACACTCTCCTGTGTCATTTCTCAACAAAAACAATTAATCCAAAAAAAAAAAAATAGTGCATCCATTCCCGCGATCACTTCATTAAAATACGTACATACTTAAAAATACCAAATTTCCTCTTGTGCTTTGTTTTTCTATTTTCTTTTGTGTTTTCTCAAGCACAGCTTAAGCATTACAGCGAACACACAAGCGCACATATACTGCAGCCGCTCAGTGCATTGAAAGAGTAATTGATCTACTTCGCTCTTCCCTAAGCTGAAGTATACATACATACATATACTGCAGTACCAACCTAGTAGTAAAAATTTCGGGTCCACTATATATGAAGGTGGCGCACCACTACATCAAACCGTTCATATTGCTACTTCTTCACATAAAAGTGAATACTTGTTTAAAAAAAAGAATTAAGAATTAATAATATATAATAAATATGAAATTACATAATGCCGAAAGATCAAAGCCCTCGGCCAAGTAGCCCCTTCAAGATACCAACAAAGAAATCTCCAACTCAGCTTAAGGCACAACCCGCCGGTAATGCTGCTTCTCCCCATGTAGCAACTGAAAGCAAAATAGAGCATCAAGTCTCAAAATACAAACCACACTACCCGTGTGCGCAAATATTTGACACAACAAATGATGGCTTAATAAGATATTGTGCCAGATTTACCTCTTCCCCCATAGAGGAATTTTCAGAAAATCTCCTGAAAATTAAAAGTAATTCTTTTGACGATTGGTATAAACAAATTCAAGACGCATACGATGTCTTATTCCAAAAAGACAAAGAAGACCTCCCCGCGAATTTCCTAGCGCTGGCGGAAGGAAAGTATCAATTTAGCATTGATACTTATGAAATAACCAAAGCAAAAATTGCTGAACAATTAAAGTTAATTATAGCAGTAAATCAACTAATGTTTAGTTCTCAATCAGAACCCAGACCCATAATAGTTGAACAACCGGAAGTATATCTCCAACTTCCGCCATGTGACACTGAAACATTTTATGGTGGATACGATGAGTGGCCGTCTTTTTGAGACATGTTCACTGCCTTATATTATATATAAACCACCCCCTGCTATCTCCAGCTCAAAAGTTTTACCACCTCCTATATAAAACAAGGGGGCAAGCAGGAGATATAGTTAAACGATTCGCTTTAACTAACGACAATTTCCAATTGGCTTGGGATGCTCTCCACTCCCGATATGAAAACAAGCGCCAATTAGTCGACAATCAGGTCACAAAACCATTGAACTTACCCAAAGTTCGAAAAGAAACCAGTGAAGAGTTTATTGATTTGTATTCCACAATCACTATTTTTTTATTAGTGTTCGAAACTCTCGGCACACCCACTCACAGCTGGGACCCAATTATGGTCAATATATGCTCATCCGCATTACCAGAAAGTTCACTAATGCTATGGGAACAATCTATTGTATCCCGAAAGCAGTGCCCAACATGGCAACAAATGAAAGAATTCCTTTATAGGCAATTTGAAATTAAAGAATGCGTTGAACACGAGCTCGCGAAATCTCCTACTTCGCATAACATAACTAAGCCTATTCTCCGCAGAATAGACACCAATCGTGTAAACTGCGCCAAAAGAATCACACCCTCAAGTATTGCAAGCAATTCAAGAAACTGCTGATACCCCAACGGTATAAATTTATAAAAAATAATAACATTTGTGTAAATTGTCTTGCGTTGCACCATAACCTTAAATGGTGTACATCACAACACACATGCATGACTTGCCAACAAAGGCATAACTCTCTTTTGCACATAAGCCCAACTCATGTGTATGACCGACTAAATAAAAGAAATGTGCCCTTGACCGCGTCAAGATAAACACAAACAGGAACACTTGACCACCCCGAGTCAAGACACATAGAGAAACGCAACTTTGACCTCCCCCCACAGAAAACTGTGATGATCGCCCCAGATCATAATTCCCAATCGGTCAGCAGAAGTAACATGCAATCGACCTGCTCAAATCATGACAAGATCTGCTCATTGCATACTCTGATCACCCAGAGATCAGACGCATTACAAATAAGTTCTACAAGTCCCGTAGAACAGGTTGTTATCGGCAGCATGACACTCATTCATGTCTACATCATCAAAATAATAATTAACTAAAAATTAAGGAAAAACACTTTTCGCTGCAGTATACTTCAGACATTTTCTTTCCAGGAAATGGACAGCCAAATCGGGTCACGGGTTTTCATTCCGAAGAAAAATGCAACAGCGGAAATAACATACGAAACCACTACACACGGCCTCCACGAAATATTTGTTTCCATCGCACCCAACGGATTTAATTCAGCACTTCGTGCAGGGTGGCCCAGTATGTTTAAGCGTGCGCTTAAACAGGACACCACCCTAATTTTGTGTGCGCACCCTAATGACCCTTCTTCAGCGCATGCAGCTATATAAGCCTTGCTTGCCAAGCTCGCACGGGGCGAAATTATAAAATAAATTAAAATTATTGAGTATAATATCTGTGTACTTTATTTTAAACAAAAACTTTAATAAAGAAGCAATCTAACTGTTTTAATTCTTATAACATTCCTACAATAAAGCGTCTACATTGTAAATTAATAAATTGAATACGCGAGTGGTTCTATTTCGGACAAGCTCGAAGGTACCTCGGGTAAACATTGTTCAAATATCGTATTGGAGATAATTTAGCAAGTTTCAGTGGCGATAACAAATCGACTTATTCGGGCAATAAGAAAATTTATCATTCAGGCAATAAGAAACCGACTCGACTAGGAGAGTTGCCTTCGGCGGACAAGAAATCGATACTATGGCGATATTACCTGTGATATATATGTTGCCAAGGGCGACTCGTTGTCTTTTTGCCGGCAACAAAAATTGTCTGGTGGAAAGTTTCTGTTACGTATGTATGTGAGAAATATACAATAATGCCCAGTCGGCGCCCAACTTTAGCTTCAACAAAAAAAAGAAAGTTCACAGAATTTTCTTAAAAATTAATCATCTAAAATTCGTATGGAAGTATCATTACTGATACTTTGCAATCTGTTCTATGCGAAGCTATACACCGAACTTCAAAATTGAGAAGAGGGACCTAGCAAATCGTGTGGGGCATAGTCGCATTCGCGTTGTTCGAGATTCCATTTCAAGCAGAACCTGTGGTACGCATCGTGAAGGTTATAAACGAAGAGGGAACACACTACAATTACACAAATAAAAATTTGAGATAAATCACGGTGAGCGTTTGTGAATCGAACAACACGCCGAATTAACCTCGGTGAGCGTGGCCTGCGAGGCACGAGCGGGCGTCAGGCAACTCAACTGACATTCTGATTCGCTCAAACTCTTAAGAAATTGGAACCAGAAAAAATTCGGGTCTTTCACCGGAGTCGCCAGATCGCGAAAAAGCTTTAGCGGACTCCATGTTAGTATTTATTGGCACAAATACTACGACAATCAGTCAAAGCCTGAATATTTTTCAGCTTATAGCGAAAAATTGGCTGGCTCTGGCACGTTCGGGTTTATCAAAAGAAAACAGAGGCAATCAATGAAGGTCTTGGAAATGCAAGAAAAATGTTAACAGACCTACACTACAAGCTTTCCATAACTAGGCGCTCTTTACTATTGTCTGGGCTTGCCTTATTGTCCAAAAGTTTGTGAGAACAACAGAGAAGCCAGTCGCTACACTTTTGCTGGTGAATCATTCACTGAGAGAGTGAAGACAGGCTCAACTTTGGAAAAAGAAGGGAGATATATGCTTAAAACATCATCAAATAAAACAACAACTGTAACTCGAAAACCTGGAAAAAAGCTATGCATTCAAGCAACATATAATACATCATCACAAATCATCGAAGCTGATCGAAAATAAAACATAAGGTTAGAAGAAACTGAACTGAATCTTGCAAACTACGCTTTCAAACAAATTGTGCACAGATTTGGTCAGTCAAAAGTCGACTTGTTTGCAACAAATATCAACACTAAATGTCCAATTCTCTATTTTTGCATTCCCGACCCGGAAGCTAGGGAAATAAACGCTTCTTTCCCTGATTGGTCTGATCTTGTGTTTTACGCTTTCTTATTTAAGAAATATAACTAATGAGCAGAGAGGATTTTGGTAGTACCGAATTGGCCACCACGGCCTTATTTTCCACCGTTTGTGAATTGCTTGGGTTTCCAGCTATCTATTTTGAGAGAGATATCATCTGATTTGTTCATCTTTCAGGGAGAGTAGCTAAGATGGAAGTAGCTAACATTAGTTGTAGGCAAATCATCAAAGAGCAAGTTCCTGAAGAATTTTGCAATACATTCCGCTTTGTCAACACTAATTTACTTATTTCTGAATTTTATGGTGTAGACTGGAGTGAGTATTGGGCATATCCATCCACCGATGAAAAACTGGACTACTTAATAGGAGTTTTAAAGTCTGCCTTCGAGAGGCCTGTCCCCTTTCGTACAATAACTTATAAATCTCGGTCCTGTCCATGGTTTGCCTCAAAATCTCTGAAGTCAATTAAGTTACGAAATAAACTTCATTCCATATGGAAAAAGAAACCCACGTTGAAGAATTGGAATTCTTTTAAATCGACTCGAAACAGAGCGACACTCGTTATCAGAAATGACAAACAAGCGTATTTTAACAAGAAACTGAATTCTGGTTTCTCAACAAAGGTTTTATGGCGTAATATTTAACGACTTGGTGTTCATTGTAAGGAGAATGTCGAATGTTACTTAGAAGTAAATGTAATTAATAATGCCTTCCTTCTAAACTGTGTATCTCACAGTGACACTATTATTATCGAGGGATGATCTCTTATTTAGGGATGCTTGTTTTCAATTTTCGGCTGTTAGTGAATGTAATGTTGCAATATGTATATTAAAAATTTCTTCCAATGCAATAGGGCGGGATGGTTTACCAAGTAAATTTATTAAAATTATAATACCTTTCATTCTTGGGACAATAACGCACATAATTAATCAATGTATTACCACGTCTTGTTTCCCTGGGCAATAGAAAATTGACTCTGTACTGCCATCCTTGTAGTCTGTCTGATTTTCAACCAATAAGCATCCTCCCTGTTCTGTCTAAAGTTTTGGCGATGCTTTTGGTTAAACAAAAACGAATTCGTAAACAAGCACAACTATATCTCTGTTTCAATCAGGCTTTAAGAAAAATCACAGTTGTAATACTGCCGTAGTAAAGATCCAACATGGATCAAAATAAACTCACCCTGCTTTGCTTACTTGACTTTTCAAAAGCTTCAAGGCTCTATCCTTGGTCCGCTGCTTTTTAGCATATTTATTAATGACATTTTAGTGTGTGCAAAATTTAAAACCTGCATGGTTATGCTGATGACATTCAGTTATATTTATTTCCCCCTTTTGATCAAGCTAAAGAGATATGTAAAAGCATTAATACTGTCCTGTCTGATATTTCGAGCTGGACGGCTGCCAGCGGTTTAATTTTAAATAATAACAAATGCTGTGTGCTGGCAATCCGCGCTAGAAAACTGACAAATCTGGATTTTTTTGTCCCCAATATACATAGATATTTGTCCCTTAAAATTAGTCAACAAGATTAAAAACTTAGGATACATTATTAACTCCAATCATACATGCATGGATCATGTAAATTCAATTGTTAGTCAGGTCTATCTCATTCTGAGGAATCTTAGGCAGTCAGCTATCTATACACCCACTGCTACCAGACTCCGACTTGCTATGCAAATTATTCTTCCGGTTATCATGTACTCTGAAGTCGTATACAGCAAACATGATGTTTAATAACGTCGCACGGTATGTGTTTGGTCCTTCCAAATATGAGCACATCTCGTCTTGGAGAGATCAGATATTGGGATGTACGATTGCGGACTATCGTAAAGCCAGAAATTGTATTTTTCTTTGCAAACTCATTATGACCAAATCCCCTAGCTATCTTTATTATGAGTTATATTTTACTTGATCCGCCTGAGTAATATTAGAGGAATTTGATGTTGAAACCATTCGTTATAAACTGAAAACTAAATATATAAATGTATCTGCGTATTAATCATCAAATGGCCTTGTGCTATCACACTGAAATCACGCAAGATCATTAGAACTGTTGTTGTTGTTTTCGTTGTAGCCGAAATTTTTTTTTTGGAGAATGACAGTCTTTTGCCGAATAAAAATCGGTCCGCTATAAAGACCCGACTGTCGCGGTAACTCTTGAATTTTAGTCGCTTCTTATTACGACAGGCAAGCCTTACCGCGGGAAAATCCTTGAACCTACCCCATGGGTTCGTTTTTAATAGTATGTTACGACGCTCAAAAGGGTTGAATTTGAATTTTGAAAAACCAATACCAGATTCATAATCAGCGGCCTCAAAAATCTGCCGTTCAAGTAATTTAGATAGACTTTAAAACCTGTTTGTCGAAATATTTGACTGTCACATAAATAAAATTCACTTAATAACAGATTACTAACATTTCCCTATCACAACCGAAGAAACACAATTATCTTTTTCTACGTATATGTAAATTACAAGTCTATAGTACATGAATACATACTTGTTATTGTGTAGTCCTTACTAGGCAATACCGGTAGCTCAATAGTGGGGCAGTGAACAGCATCTAAGCACTTCATTCTTTTCAATTTATCACCTAATGACATTGTTGAACTCTTTTCAGCTTCAACATTGGCGAACTGAATTAAAGCTGTAATTGAAATTTCAAATATTTTTAAGTAATAAAAAAATGCACGATACACGTTTCAACAACGCATTGAAATTATTAAAATTCACTATAAATTCATCAAAAAATTCTCTCGACTGATGAGGCCCATTTCCACGCCTATAGCTACGACAATAAGCCTCCCCATTCTCAACGTGTAATTGTTGGGGCGGATTATGGTCCGGCGGTGTCAATGGACCTTACTTTTGTGAAAACGAAGGAATCGAAAGATGATTAATGATTGTTTATGGCCGGATAGTATTGATCTAGATATTGGTCTAGACAACGTTTACTTTCAACAAGAAAATAACAATTCTTATTAGAAAACCCTATATATTCTTGTCGTTTTGCTATTTACTTGCCTGGAAAAACTAATGCCAACTGTTTCGCGCATTGCGCATTAGAAGTGTTTCTTCCCCTTGTTATTATTTCGGCTGCAATACTAGATCGAGTTTTGTTTGCTTTACTGCCCGTATCATCGAATATCAAAGGGTAGAGTTGATAAAGAGTATGATGTGGGTGATCCTGTAGACACTTCACTAATACTTCTTTGATGATGGACACAAATTCTGTATGTTTAGCACTGAGTCTTGCAGTTATCTGATTTAAAGCACAAATAAACTTATAGGAAGGTATAATATTAATGTTATCCTTAATTTCTTTATGCAACGCTTCATCTTGTTTGTTGGCGAACCACAATGCAATAATCCTATATACTTCTGCGCTTGAAAAGCCAGAATCGATTTGACACAATTTCACATAACTCCTCACAGCAGTACAAAGGTCATTGGTGCGTTTCTCTTCAATAAATTTGATTTCCGTCTCATCTAAACTAGCGTATTTCTTCATTATGATAACTCCATGGTTAATATCCCGATCTTTGTTTTGTCTGCCGATTGAATCTGCTGTTTGCCTATTTTGTTGTATAATTTGCCGCTTTAACTTGAATTCTTCGGAGTTTATGAGCATATTCGACTGTAAACATAAATTATTTAACTAACTGAGATCAAAATGATATAATAGCAATCATTCATACTTGTACATATTCGCGATCGGCATACTTCGCTATCACTTTATAGGCCTCTTTTTTGTTTTCATTTTCGAATTCGGCGGGTTTTAGATCATCGAGATACAAGAAACTTAACTCGTCATTTTCGTACTTTTGAGATTTAAATATTTTTTCCAAGTAAAGCATCGATCTGGTAAACATCTTTTCCAAAACATATTCAAAACTCTGTGAATTTGTTTCTAAAAGAAATTCTCCATACATTCGCAGAGCACGCGCTTGTTGTGGGCATGCACCTAAATCTTTATGTGTCAAAGCATGTTTTAGCAGTGCTTCAGTGATTTCTATGTTTCCACAGCGAAAAGATATGTCAGCGTCTTCCAATAACAAGTTCAGCTGAAATATTGAAAAGTTGTACAAAAATATTATTATACGAAGATTTGATAACTCCATTACTAATATAAGCCCTATATTTTGAATATTTACCTTAACGTGTTCATTCGTAATTTCAGTTTCCCTAAGTGCTAATATGTTGCGTTTCGCCAAACTTATTTCGCCCGATTTCTTACATTCTTTAATAACATTCAACAAAGAAGTTTCTATTGGACTATACTGTTTCGGAATAAATATTAAAAAATTTATGATTTTCAATAATTATAATACAAAAATTTATATTAAAACATATGTAAATTTATACTTGCTTTGAAAAATTCTAAAATCCTCCTTTGACCACGTACGCCAGCCGTTTTAAAAAGAGTTATCTGATGAGATAGTAACATTTCCTTGCAATAAAACCCTCCATACCTCAGGTTATTATCCAATTGCCATTTAGCAAATATTGACTTAATATCCACGTCGGGAGTAAATTGTACCTGCAATTGGTTTATAGTTAAATAATAATGACATATTTTTACTTAAGCATTGGTAAATGAAATTACTTGACAAAAGTCCTCAGCTTGTTGAAGTGTGTGCAACCAAGTAAGATATTTGTATATACTTTGAAGACACTCGATGCTTATTCCCATTAAGTTGTGAATCACACACTGCCGCGCATTTGCTATGGAAGCTAAGCAATTTTGTTGCTCCCGATTGTAAAGGCATTTTAGAGCATTGAAATGATGCTTCTTAAATTCCTCTTCTGGATTATTTTCAATATTTACTCTCAAATGGCCTTCCACAGGCATATCCCATTGACACAACCGCCACAGTACCTCATGATCAACGGACTTGTCGGTGCTCTTACTCCCTAAATCGGCTAGACATAAAATGCCATTTCGTTTTAATGCAGCAGTGCAGAGATCACTTGATGCTGCATTTTCAAATGAATTTTGGAGCAACATTTCGGACCAATTGTTGCTTAAATTTAAGAATTCAAGGCGAGATTGTATGGGGGATAGGAAACCAGAGATAGCATCGTAACAGCCAATAGATTTGTAAGCCTGAATATGCAATAGAAAAATTGTGTTTAAAAACTATATACATACATAGCGCAAAACCAAATTCTATTAATCAATTATGAGACAATTATTGTGATAGTTAATTTGCGCGCTATTTGCTTATACCCGCAATAAAAACAAAGCTATATATGAAATGCTAATTTTTAATTAATTTTTTTTAATTTACAACTTTACAGCGGACTAAATAGCTATTATTGTTTTTTGTGGTTTTATAAACTTGTGTTATAACTTTAGTCCTACCCGAAAGAGAAAATTTAAGTCAATTTCACGACGATGACTATTGCTTTTATGAATGCTAGTTTGCGTAGTTTAAAAGATATATGAATAAAAGAAATTTTGGCAGCAGTTTATTATGAAGTTATGTTAGTAATTTATATAGTATAATATTTAAAAGATGCAATTCGATTCCGTAAAAAAAATCATAATACCGCACAATTAGTAATATTAAATAATCCGGAGCAAACATATTTAGTGTTAAAATTTTTGAAAATAGGCTACAATTCTTGCCCCGACAAGCATGTCTTACCGTGGGAAATGTTCTGAAAATTGACCGTTTACAAATTATTTTGTCTGATTTTTCTTCTTAGAGCCTTATTTGTTATATTCTATACCTTTGTAGCAACTTGCTGAAACGTTGGATTTTTCAGTTTATCGTCTAACTTTATTTGATTAACATTCATCTCATTATTTGATAGGGTCCACAACTCCGTGTAAAGGATCGTCATAAAAAAAGCTTGGCACTGATTACTGGCTTTAGCGATATGCAGCTGATTCATTGGTATGGAACTAAAATACAACATAAATAAACACATCTATTCATTACTTTAATTGTTAATACGAATATTCTATCCGATTTACCATTCATTACTGGTACGAATGCTTTCACAAATTTGTAAAAATATTTTTATTATTCGTTTATCCTGATAAATCTCCTGCACATCAATATGTTGACTTCCTTCGGTTTCAAGAACATTGTTGAGCTCCTTAAAATAATGTTGAAGCATTAACATTATACTATTCATGTGTCGTTCCTTATTTGACATTAACAACGTAATGAAGGGCAAAATTATTTCATTTGCAAAATACGTGTCTATTGATGCTAAATTAGAAAAAGATATCCAACCGCAGCTTTCAAACGCTTTACTGGTAAATGCACAAATCCATTTATTCCACTCAAATGTCTCGGTTGAGTTTAAAATCTCTAGCCAATCTATAGTGGAAATATTACCGCTTGGATACCATTCGGGTTTTGTCTGGTTACCGTTTTCAAAAATTTGCAAATATGGATGTCGATCTGTATTTGTAAATATTCCAATTTGATCAACATATTATTAGTTCTACATAAATTTGTTTACCTATAATTGATTTGGAACCCTTAGTATTGATTAACTGTGTTGTTACTGCAAGCACGGATTCATAGGTGGTGGCTTCGAATTGGCTCAAAGTTGTTTCCAATATTTTTGCGGTACTAAGTGAGAAAAGTTCACTACTTTCTATCGAGCTGGTAATCTTAATAACAATATATACAAAATTGTTAATATTTTTTAGGAAAAAATAAAAAAGCAAATTACAGCAAACATTTTTTTTATCATGATTCAATAATTAATCATCATCACAAAGACAGACTTTCACGTTTTAAAAATAGTGCCAAATTTAAGATAAGGATCAATTATTCGTATTAAGATTAATTAAATTAGAGGTGTAAATATAAAGCACTTAATAATATAAATATTAAACGTTAAGTTATGTAATATCGAGAATATCTAATTATTGTTATTGTAGATAAAGTTGATTAAAGTGGTATAAACTCACGTTGTCATAGAAGGACGAATTCATTTCAAAATAAAATGAAGCATTAGGTATTTCAAGTGAACCAATTTCTCCAAGACATTTTGCAGCTTCCAAACGTAAATTATTATTGTGAGCAATACAAACTACTTCCAGAAGCCTACGAATTAGGTCACAGAAAAGTTGACCATCTAGGTACAGTTTGGCTTTATTTTTCACTATCTATAGAAACAATTGCAGTTAACTGTAAAGGAAAGATATGAGGTTAAGTCAACTTACATATTGTCGTATCGTTCCTAACGAGTCATTGCTGCATTTTTGTATCAAAATAGAAGAGTCCAATATTTTCAACAAATCTTTTATATTATTAGGCGACCCTGGCCGTTTATTATGAAGTTTGCATAGTTCTAAAAAGTTCTCCGAGTCAGGAAGTTGATCAAATATCATAGCATCTTCACCGAATTCATTGAAGAGGTAGTGTAATAATTTAAGTGACAATTCTGATTTCTGGGACAAATTGTTTTCAGCCAATGTAATTAAACATTTTGTTATCTCATTCAGGTGGTTCTTTATAATCTTCTTTCCTCCCCCAACTGACATAAAAGACTTTTCGAAGAAATGTTGCAAAAAAAGGATTCCAATCTTTTGCAATTCAGTATAGCATACTAAAAACAAACTTCATTAATTCTTATCAAATCATAAAATTAATTACCAACACCTTTTCGGAGACATTGTGTTATAAATAAAATTCCATCAGTAGCAAAGTACTCCGCAATATTGCTACCTCTTTCGAAATTAATATTCGCTGGGATGGAGTCAATGATCATATCTATTGCAATGCAATATTTATAAAAGCTTGACATTTTTGCATTTGAAAATACACATGAATATATGTCTGATTTAAGAGCACCAAGCACTTTTAAGAATTGAAGTGGTTGATTACAAATAGATGAAAACAGCGTTTTTGGTTCACCAACGTTGTTATGATCAGCCTATAAAGATGAAATTCCTTCACTAGTAAAATTTTTTTAACACAAAAAACATATGTATATCGATTCTCTTAACTAAAGTTATTTCACAGGTTTAGCATAATTTTCGTCTAACTGCATGGATTGCGTAATAATTTAATTAAAATTTATACTTCTCCATGAAATGAATTTCATAGTACTTACCACATACACATTAAGGGACTCTTTTAATGATTCGTAATTTAAGTGGTACCATGATGATTTGACACGTAGACTTGGGAACTCAAAAGTCCCCGTAGTAAGGTTATCAACTTTTAAAATTGTGTAAATAAAATATATTGTTCTCCAATCGAGTATTTTTGATTGAGGGACAACTAGTCTCAATCGCTTTAAATTTTCCTTTAATATACTGATATACTTCTTGTACTTTTCAGTTTGAGATTGTGGGCACGACTTTTGGGGCAGCAAGAATGCTTCCAAAATTGGAAGGGAGTTCTAAAAATTATAATATGAATTATAAAATGATCTGAAATAAATGTACTTTTTATATTACAATACCTTAATAAGCTCTTCATCTGTTGCATATTTGTTCAATTTTTTTAAATCTGCAGTTGGAATATGTAGCAATGTACATGCCACAATAATTGCAATATTATCCTTAATAAAATCATCTCTATGAGAATAACAAAGGAAATACGGAAATCTGGAGAAGAGTTTGTAAGCGTAAGCAAATCATAAATAAAAAAAAAATTACATACTTTAAAATTGGCCATTCTTTAGACATCCATGATGTGATTAAACTGTTTATATAAGGTTTGATGAATTCTGATTGTGAGCTACCAAAAAAATTACATATCTGTGAAAACTCTTTCAAATCAGCTAAATATGGACAAAAGAGAAAAACAACAAACAACAAACTAATTATTATCAGCAGATTTTTAATAAAAAAATACCACCTTCCACTAATTTTTTTGAAGCGTAAAAATTTCCCAACTCAATTAAGGCATTTTCCTGGTAATATGAACTAAAGCCGATAAGAGCCACTAAGAGTTGCACCACTACTGAGTTTCTATTTTGTACTAAGTCGATAGTAGAATCCTGCAATAGATGCATAATATTTATTTACCATATGCATATAATTGTAGTTTACGCTTGTTGTTTTTAATCATACCAATAGATCTTTCAAATTTATTGTTGAAAATAGCTGTTCACACATCTTCTGATGTTCATTAATATTAAATTTTGTTGTTGTATTTTTCAGCCAATCTCCATCCATTAACGACAATAGAGTGCTTATCACAGAAAATTGAATACTAAGCGATGGAAAGGTCAAAAATTTTATCACTGATATACAAATACTAATAAAACCGTCTTGCATCCAGATTCCTTCGCATTTTTCCGAAATTAAACGCACGCTTTTTATTAAGTTGGTTGTAATCTGTGTAGAATAGTTCCTTTTGTATGCTATTTTGAGTAAAGACATTAATGCCACGATCATATTATTCAACAGCTCATTATTTGAGTAGACATATTCGAAGATTTCTATAAATAGATAAACGTGTAGCAATCGTAATTAGTATTAAAACATAAGCATTTACCTGGAAGCATGTCCACCAATCTATCGATAATTTTAAGATCGGTATAATATAATTTAAAGATAAGCTTTAGTTTATCAACAAACCATTCGCCTATTGAGCAGTTTTCAAGCTCCGACCTTCTTATCCGCTTACAAAATATCTGAAAAATATCAAAATTTATAAATGTTTGTATTTAAACAAGCAACAAACCAGTTCTTAATTAATTTCTAAGCACTAAGTGAAATGACGATAGTCCTTCAATAAGAGATGGTTTCACAAACCAGATGTGGTTTTCGACTGACGTCCGATATATTATTATAATTAATTATTGCATTATGAACAAACCCATAATATGATGCGCTTGTGTTCGCAAATAAAAAATATAAGATACAATTATTCATAGTAAGCATTTTTTCCAAATATCTGTTCAATTCTAAATTGAACTGTGTTATGAGAAACTGAACCAAACTCATATAATCCAGTAGTTAATTAATTTGATATAAAAATTAAAATTTTGAATATCCATTTAAAAAAAAGGCTAAACTTATTTAAGCATTTAAAAAATGTTACTGATTACGATACAAAAATATTGCAGGAAATTTCATTTGTACTTATGAATTTAACATCTTACATTATATAATTTATATATATATATATATATATAATCGGCACTTTGTAACCGCTGAAGCCGAGCTCCTTCTCCAATTTATGGTTTTTGCGTCTTAATGTTTTTCCCACAAATGGAGGGACCTACAGTTTATATTAAGCAGCCTAAGAACGGCTGATGGTCTTTTTATGAGGAGCTTTCTTTCACTCGGAGGGGTTGACATTCCCTGCCGAGGGACGACCGCAATAGAAAATTTATATTAATTTTTTACTTAAATTAATTTTCTATAATTTTTTGGGTGTTATTACGACACCAGGATTTGAACCCGAACCCTTCGAATGGCAGTACATCTTACATTAGTTAGATAAGCATTTTCAACATTATTAACCTATTACGTTCATACAATACCAATTATATTATGTATTTAAATTGTACAAAATGCAGAAAGCAACAACATGGACCGGGCACTTACTTTTATAAGTGGAAGAATAATGTCCAAATCATTACGTATATTGAAAACATATCGTGAAATATGGTGGAATGCATCTTTTTGATGTGTATTACTAGCACATAACTCAGCTAGTATTCGTAAAGATATAAACCGAATATCGGCCCAATCTCCGCCTTTACTTCGTATATGTTGAGAAGCTGTGAAACTATAAAATTAATAAACGTAAATAAATAACTTTATTAACCATACCGCTGTGTGACAAACTTGTTCCCAAAAAGTTAATCAACTCATCCAATGGTTGTGATTCCAAAAACTGTATCAACGCAACATTGGAAGTGAAAGTTTTTACAAACGGTTCCAAATGCTGGAGAACTTCTAATAATTCCGTTCGTTCTGTATTGCTAGGATCATTATTTTTTAATTGAAACTGCCAAAGAAAACATTTACTTAGTAATTTATTTAAAATAAAATAAAAGTGAATTTATAAAGACGGTCGACCAAAAACATACCTCCATATGACTAAGGAAAAATCCTATACGCTTAATAAGTGGACACTGTCTTAGATTCTGGCTGGTAAAAACTTCATAATATAAAAAGGTCTTCATCAAATCAGCTAATTTGTTCAGTGACGTCATATCCGAAATAATGCTACTACAGGTAACTTCTTTTGAAATTTCTAAATTTACAGTTCGCATTAACAACTCATACGTATTCTGAAATAAGCAATTATTCAGAGCATTTGTGGAAATGCTAATTGGCCGAATTGAACTTTGCATTGATCTCAAAGCTTTACCATGCTCTTCCAAGCACACATATTTTATGTTGTATTTATATTGAAGAATGTTTAAATTTTCGGAATTAATTTGAATATCTTGTTGGCAAGGTAATGTTGAAAACTTCTGTTGCTCGTTTAAAAAATTTGTTACAGCTATAGCGCAAGTATCGTTAATAAGCGTTATATCGACGGGTGCAATGTTGAGTAAAATGCTCCGAGCATTTATTTTTTCGTTCACCTCATAGGACCAGGCTAAAATCTTTTCAATAGTGATGGAATCCTTGTCTATTCCACAAATGTCAGCATGTATCAATATTTGACGAATAGTTTCAAATGCTTCAGTTCGCCTTAAAATGCTGTTACTTAAGATGGATTGGATTAAACTGTTACTCGATTCTGCCGAAAGTTTTCGATGATTTATTAACAATTGCAGCAAAAGTTGTTTTTCTACAATAATATCATTATTTTCGGATGATTCTGATATTAAGAATGTTACTATTTTATTCCACGTTTCCGTACAATAATTGATATATGTTTCAATGTCACGATTTCTTGACTGTTTTTCTTCAAACAATAAAATCGCTGCCAAACTTCGTCTTATGCTACGCCAGATGATTCCACTGGCCGATATGTTCAGCACCGTTGAAATAAATTGAAGTAATTCGTTATAGTTTGCGAGATGTATTACGTGGTGATGGTTATTTAGGACAGCGGCAAGTATAGCAAACCTGAAACGTATATATTTAAACTTAAATAAAGACAAGCACACAAAGAAGGGAGAAATGTACATGACTGCTTCATATATAATTGGCGCTTTGTAATCGTTCCTCCTCCAATTTGTGGTGTGCGTCTTCATAATTTTTCCAACAAACGGAGGGACCTACAGTTCATACCAAGCAGTCTCTGAACGATTGATGGTTTTTTATGAGAAGATTTTATTTCACGTTAGAAATACACATATGCTATCCACTTGGGTATCGTGTCCGGCGATATATATAAATATGTACATCAATTAAATTTAATACAAACCAGATTTCATTAACAACTTTGTCTTCTTGAACAAAACGCAATATTATATCCAATTTGTCTGAAACTCTTGCAACTTTCTTTACAGGCTCATCTATTTCTCGGTCCACGCTTTCATTTTGAATATGCCAAAATACCTTGAAAAGATCACCGAAAGTATTAGCCATCAAAAATTGTATGACAACGAACTCACCACATATACAATATCACAGGCCGCTTCGATGAATTGATTAAAGCATTTTTCTTGTCCTGCTTGGTTGGCACGTTGGATTATCATTGTTCGCTCCCTGATTTCCAGTTCTACTAATGATTTTAGCTTGTTCATAGTTTTGGGCCAGTTATCTTTTACTAAAATTTGCGACATTTTAAAGCAACCACTATTGATATTCGGGTATATGGCATGTATTGAAAAGTAAACAGATGAAAAAAACATTTCCTATAAAATAACACATTTTCGATTAAATTAGTTTCAGATTAATTTATTACAATCTAAGTTTTCTATAAAAAATATATTTACTTTTACATCTGGTTTCAGTTGCACAATATATAGATCACATAAAACTGGTAAAATATCTTGTAGATATTCGCATACTGTATGATGATAGTCTATAGCTAACTAAAGAGGAATTTGAAATAAATTTTTTTTATTTAAATTAATTCTTGAGATCAGTGTTTACCTGTGATATAAAAAAGTAATATAGTTTTATTACGTCCGACTTTTTTCGGTCATCAACAGCTCTTCGGGCAAATGGCAAAATCTCGGGAAAATAATCTATAATTTCGTCTTGTATGTGAACGTGTTCCACTGCCAGTTTAATTGTTTTTACAATACAGCTTAACACTTCAAAGTGAAGGATCTCATCCCCAGGAATGGATAATTCAAAAAGGTTGGACAGAATACCTAATGATATGCGTATTGAATATCAAAGAAACTACAAGTAAATAAGTTTTGTGACTTACTGCTATATTCATTAACTTTTAATTCTTGAACATATAATGGGCATTTGTAAATTCCCCGTTCGAGAATTTGAATAAACAAACTGCCAAAAATTTTCACTGCACTGGTTGTACTAAAGCCGTTACAAAACGCCTGATAAACCACAGACTTCTTTAAAAAATAATTCGAATCTACAAAACAATCCATAGAATTAAATTGAAATAAGAAAACAAGTATAAATATAATACAAACTTTCTAAATTGTAATCAATAATTTTATGTATAACTGATCGGTAGACATGATTCTTATTAAGCATAGCTTGAATGCTTTTTTGATCGTTCAGCTCAACAACTTTGGAGGCGTGCTGCAAACCAGAGCTTTGAAATAACAAACATATAGGCAAAGACACTAATACAAACTTTGAGAACTGCATCTACGGCGCTGGAAAATATATCACTCCATGTAATATCTTCCACATGTTTGCCTCGAAGTCTGTGGATTAGCTCGTCCTTGGAATTCACTAGTATAACATCTAAGCGTTCTGCAGCTTTGTTTCGGGTAGGTGGCTTCTCAGAACGTAATTCTGGCAATAATGCTGCTATTTGTTGTAGTTGAGATGACATGTTGATATTATAAACTTAGCAAAAATATGGACAGCTAAAAATTAAGCACAACAGAAGATTGGAAATATAAACAATTCGCATTACAATACAACCAACAATTTACCGATTGCGTTACCCGCCCGTTCAAATATGTGGAAAGTACACCAGCTGTTCTAAAGAAACTTTTTGGTTCATTCGCGATGTTACCACATTTGCCGAAACCAACACGCTGTCAACAAAAATAATTACCATTTCATTGGGGTACAGATCGTATTCATTTGCTTCAATGTTTGACATGCATGCATGTAACCATGGTTACCCCCGTCTTGCAGGGCATTTACCAAAGACAAAGAACGTATATACGTTCTTTGATCTCGTGTAGGCGAACTGTAGCAAAGTTGCCAATAGGTTTTACAGTTTCGGTTACTTCAAATAGCAATTTCGATAAATTTTAAGATATCGTTGTTTTTCACATCCATACGATTCGATTCGTTTTTGCTAAACGTGTGTAAATTTTTTTGCCGGCTTTGTTTTTCTGTGTAGTATTATAATTAAATTAAAATCATGTCTGCTGCTATGCCCATTAATCCTAAACCATTTCTTAATGGTCTCACTGGAAAAGCTGTAATTATCAAGTTGAAATGGGGTCATGAATATAAAGGCTACTTGGTTTCAGTGGATGGCTACATGAACATGCAATTAGCTAATACTGAGGAACACACTGCTGATGGACAAGTCACTGGTAAGATTTCATATTTTGAATTCTCTGAATAAAAATTATTTCGAATTAATGAATTTGCTATTGCACTACGGAAAACATATAATTTGACGTTGGTTACATTAATATTTGGCATATTATATTTGGTTAAGTGACGGCTTCTCTAGGTTTTTCTTTGATAATTGATTGATAATTTCAATGCTTACTCTATCTATACTTCGAAGGCAATTTGAATGTGGTGAACATGGTAGCTGAGGGATCATTATTGAACAAAGGTTATTATAAAGATGCAAGGAACTGCATACTTATTTACTGGCTAGACACCGCTTGCGGTACAAAGGCCGAGTTAAACAGCACTGCGTCAATTGGAATTATCGAGTATAGCTGGGTGTTTTTCCATCTGATCTTTCTAGTGGAGTGAACGATTTTCTCTTCCTCTGTTTCGATAATATTTGAAAGCCAATGCGCAAAGGACCAGAAGAAATAGGCACAGCCTTCCTCTAGGAAATCCTACTCAGTTTAAAAAATTGCGTGAGGGTCGAGTTATGAATATGCTTTCTGTTTTTTTTTTTGCGGGTGAGGAGAAGAAAAATGCCTTCCGCATCATTGTGTCGTCACATCAATGGTATGTGCCATTTGCAGGTCACTAAAAAAACTCTCCTCTAGGGAACCGTCGCCCACCCTGGAACCGCTTTCGCATTACTTCAGGGTGGCGTTCCATTTTTCTCATAGTGAGATTACATCTCGCCACCTGCGTCCAGGTCCCGCTTTTTCGCTCGTAGTACTATTTCTGCGAACTCTCCTACTTTTGCCCAGTTTGCTTCGCTCTGTACCATAATTGAGGCAATGTTATCTACTCTTAGTTCTCCAACTGTGTTTTCAAGTCTGATTCTCGCGTCTTGCAAGCGGGTGCATTGAAAGAATGTATGCTCTGCGTCATCTTCGTCAGCATCGTTATAAATACATTACGGATCTTCAGCTTTCCCTGTTTTATGCAGATATTTCCTGAAGTATCCGTGACCAGACAGCATCTGGGTAATGTAGTAGTCTACTTCCCCGAATTTCCTGGTTGCCAAATTCTGGCGTCTGCTATTAATTTGGCCGACCATCGTCCATGAATTTCTTCTTCCCATCGGGCTTGCCAGTGGTTCAGGGTTTCTTTCCTTATGTCCTCTTTGTTTGTACTGACAGTGCATCCTTGGTTCCTCATTTTTTTTTCCGGCTGCCAATAGGTCGATGGGAATGCTTTCGCTTATCACAGCTATAGCTTCCCCTGTTGTTGTTGTTGTAGCCGCAAAAATATTCCTCAAAGTAATTTTTGGGGAATGTTGCGGGAATGACAGTCCTTGGCCGGATAAAAAATCCGGGTCGTTCCGGGACTATTGGATTTTAGTCGCCTCTTACGACAGGCATGCCTTACCGCGGGTAAATTCTTGAACCCCTAACCCGCAGGGTTATATAGCTTCCCCTGATACTGTGCGGTATGCCGACGCTATCCTCAAAGCCGCTGTGCGGTATACTTTAGCCAGTACCATTCGCCTATTTTTCTTCTTGAGCGAGTCCGCCCATAACTTGGCTCCATAAAGTAGGATGTTAAGGGTTGCCGCCATGTTGAGCTTTCTTTTTTCTTGTGTTGGACCTCCTATGTTAGCCATTAGTCTACTAAGCTGGGAAGTGACTTTGGAGGCTTTCGCTGCGGCATGCTGGATTTGTGCCCAGTAGCTCAGTCTAGGGTCTAGTCTTCCACCCAGATAGTTAACAACTCTTCTTGACCTCAGCGTATCCGCGATTGTGTGCATGTCTACTTCCAGAGGTATGTGTTTCATCGTTAGTAGCAGCAACTCGGTTTTTTCTGTTGCAAGTTTGAGACCGCGTTGGTCAAGCCACATTTTTGTTCTAATCATTACTTGATTTAACTTCCTGCGTGCGTCTTCCGTATCGCGGGCGGTAATTATAGCGGCAATGTCGTCAGCATATCCCACAAGATATGTGCTCTCAGGCATCTCAAGATCTAATATGCCATCGTAGCTGACGTTCCAGAGGTCTGGCCTGAGGATAGAGCCCTGCTCTGCTCCCGCCTTCACCTTGTGTTTTCGCTGCCCGTCGGTAGTTTGGTAGAGTAAGACCCTATCTCTAAGGTAGCTCCTCATCATTAGGCTGAGATACCGGGGGATGGAAAATTTATTCTCTAAGGCTGCAATCATATCCTTCCACTGTGCACTGTTGAAGGCATTTCGAACGTCCAATGTGGCTAGTAGGACTATTTGCTTGTGAAACCCTTGTTGGGCCTTTTCAACACTTTTAACTACATTCTCGATTGCTCCCAGTGTTGATCTGCCGGGCCTGAAACCGTATTGCTTTTTTGAGAGCCCTCCAGCACTAGCAATAGCTGCTTCTAGTCTGGGTTTTAGCAGTCTTTCCAGAAGCTTTCCAGCAGTGTCCAGCATGCAGAGAGGGCGGTATACCGATGGACTGTGTGGGTTTCCTTTCCCCTTACTGATGAGCACCAGCTGCTGTCTTTTTCAGATTTCTGGGAATAGAGTTGTTTTCAGACAGGCATTAAACATATTTAGAAGTAGATTGGGCCGTACTCGGGCAATTACTTTCAATACTTCGGCGGGTATGCCATCGGGACCTGGTGATTTATTTGGCTTAAGCTTACTTGCCGCTATTTGTAGCTCTTCGGTAGTAAAACAAGGTGTTTCTATTGAGAGGTTCTCCAGTGTTGCTTGCTCTTCCCGTATCTCATGTGCTGGAAATAAGGCCTTAACAATCTGTTCCATTTTATGACCGTTCAATTCCGGGGGTGGTGTCCTAGCGCCGAGTTTTTTCATCACTACTCTGTGCCCTAGCCCCCAAGGATCCCTATTTAGGTCGTTACGTAACGCTTCCCACTTTTCTTTTTTACTATTCTCGATGGCACGTTTAAGTTCTTTTTTCGCAGCGTGGTACAGTTCCATTTCTGTAGCTGCGTTGCCTCTTCGTCTGTTCCTTGTATAGACCCGCCGAAGGCGAAGACACGTTTTCCTTAGATGCGCTATACTCTCAGTCCACCAGTACGCTGCTCGTTTTTGTCCCCTATTAGTGGCTCTTGGCATACCCTTATTACACGCTCGAGTTATTATGAACACTGTTTCATCCACAAATTTCTTTGCGTTTTCCGAGTTGTTCTCTGCGGTGGCTTGTTTATCAATTTCGGATAGTAGTAAGCCAATGTTTAGCTTTGAAGCGTTCCATTTGCGGAGGGAGCTGTGTGTACTATTTTGAGCAGGTCGAGCTTGAGATTCTATTGTGAAGGTTATGTACTGGTGATCACTGCCAGTATAGTCCTCCGGCACTTCCCAGCCTATTACCATGCCTACTAAGCGCTCCGATGCCAATGTTATGTCGGGTGTTGTTTCTTCGCATCCTGGTCGTCTGAAAGTCGTTGCTATTCCGGTGTTGAGTACCACAAGTTCCAGTCGTGCGGCCATCTCTAGAATCCGTTTGCCTCTGGAGTCAGTGCTCTGCATACCCCATTCGACTGCTTTAGAGTTAAAATCTCCCGCGACTATCATGTGTCCTTCTGTCTCACGAGCGGCGTCCTCTATGCAGTCCAGTTTAGCTTGGAAATCGTGGATGTTGTCGCTAGGTGTTAGGTAGCAGCTGAAAATAGTATAGAGGGCGCATTTGGTCCAGACGAAACCATTTCCGTTCCCGCTTGCTGTGGTGTGGAGTTTGCTGCAAGGGGAAGCCACACCGCAGCAGTGCCACTGCTATCCTCTAGCCATGATCCACTTTCCTTCTTTTTATATTGTTCGCTGATGATAATGACATCGTAGTGGCTTTCTCTTGTCATTTGTGTCAGCAGCGCGTCCGCAGTTTTGCATCTATGCATGTTGGCTTGCAGAGCTTTCAAGTCTTTGAGTAGCTGTAGTATACCACGCACTTCTTGGAACCCGATACGTGATCTGTCTGTTCATATTTTGCCTCCTTACATAAGCAGCAGTTTGGGGGGTTACGACATTCTTTAAGGCTGTGTCCTCCTTGGCCACACTTTATGCATAAGCCTTGATTCTTTCTGTCCGGTCCTTTACAGACCCAGGTTGAATGCCCGGGTCCGAGGCAGCGAAAACATCTCTTCGTACTTTCTTTAAGCCGTTGATCCATCCGATTTTAATACGAGCCTGCTTTATTAATTTATCGGCTTCTTCGCTCGGTAAGGTTATATATGCTCTTACTTGCTCTCTGCTGTTGGGTGCTGAGGTATAAATTTTGGTGGCCGTGGAGGGCTCTCCCAACACTCGATGTACTGACTCCAGTATTTCTTCTTTAGTTGTTAAGGAATCGATATCTGTGATCTCCACTGTAGCTTTTGGCTTTAAGTCAGCTACGGATGCGGACTCCTTTAGAGTGCTCTTCAGAGTTTCACAAAAATTTTGGTTAGCCGTCTGTCCTTTTTCTAATTCTAAGAGAAAGGCGCCCGTTCTTGTTTTCCGTATTCCTCGTATCTTGACTTCGTTTTCGTCTGGTTTTTTTTCTGCGTAACTTCTTCCATCTGCAGGCTTAATGATTACCGCATCTGATAGCCTCTTGGGCCTAATTTTGGGTTTAGCCTTTTCTGCTTCTTTCTTGCGCCCATCGGTTTTAGGTACGTTTGATGTTGACGACGGTTGTTTATTGGTATTGGGTTTTTGTGTCTTCTTCGTTGTCACTGTCTTCCATTGCAGCTCGGGTTCTTCATTGCGTGGTCGTCCAGCGGGTCTCGATTCTACCGGACTTGTCGCGCGGCGTTTCGAGGAGGTCGATGCGGGGGTTTCTGCTAAAGTGTTTTTCTTTAACGCAATAGCTGTAGCTATTTTCTCCTTCCCAGCCATTGTCCAGTTTCTTCTGTAGCTTATGATTATATCAAAAAGCTCGTCCAACTGCGCGGTTCCGTTTTTGACATCAAGGCTAACATTTTTTTGTTTGGAAATAGCCTGTTTCATTTTGTGCACAATCGTCCTGCACTTTTCGATTGCTTCTTCTTCTGCTTGTCTCATTTTGCGCACGAATTCATGCCTTGGCGACTCCTGCGGGGGCAGAGTTGGTTGAGATGCTGCTGGAGTGTTTCGATCTGCCATCGGCTCCGTAGTATTCGCAGCTGAGTTTGAAGATCTAGGCTCGGCCGAGGGTGTATTTAATTGCTGGGTGTTGTTGCTTTTCTGAGAAATCGGTGTTAGTTGGAGCACAGGAGATCTCAGTACCCTCTTGGCACTCGTATAGGTATATTCGAGCGATCTCCTTTCTTCTGCTGCTCTTTCTCCGTACTATTCGGAGTTTTGTTGTTTTTGTTTATTGGAGATGTTGTAGTTATCTTTTTTCATGGGTCTCCGCTCCAAGCCGCTATCTCCGCACATTGTGCAGTCGCTCTGACGAAGGGCTCGAGGTTGTCTACGTATGTTGTAGTTCCTCGCGAGGGTTGACACAAGGCCTCATGGGAGCTTGTGTTCAGAGCCAGCCAGCGCTAATCAGGAGTTTATTTCAACTGAACCTGCACTGCCAACTTAATGGCGACGTGCTTTGAACGTACTTGGAGACCTGCCAGGGTTTTAACGAGACGGGGGCAATTGTGGCATTAGCCTGCCAGCCATTTCAGCTAGGTGTCACCCTTGCTTACTAAAGTGGCAGAATACCACTCTCACCGGCCCAAAAGATAGCTTATTCGTGACGATGTTTCCAGTATACCTTAAACAGGATCTTACTGGTCTCAATCCTGATGGGCCCTAGCCCGGTGGTTGTTTACTTACTCAGGTTTGTATGAATGCGTACCCTTTGGGGATTTATGAGTAACGGGTTTCGATGCAGCGTCCCACATCGCTCTGTTGCCTCCCTCTCATGGGTAGGTACTCCCTCGAGGCAGCCCCTTAGGGGTTGTGGATGCTTATTTCGAGGCGGCATCTATTCACCTCGTCACCGGAGCTTCATAGGGCCTCTTCGGGCCTTTTAAGCCGAGCCCTCTTCTCCTGTCGCTCTTGGTCAGGGGCTGCTTATTGGGTATTCGCAGCTAGCCAAAACTAAAATTTAGGTCGTCCACAGCCCGCCACGCTGTGGCCCTAGGTGGCCTGAGCTCAGCCATGCTTTCTGTTTGTCTGATGTCAGGATATATTTCGTGTTTTCCTCGTTCATTACCAAACCCACATGAAAAATTTACTCCAATGAAAACTGAAACTAAGTCTCGGATGAGAGATCCCAGCAAATGTTTTAGTGATCACGATTTGAGGGCATGCACCTTGAATGTCCGGTCTCTTAGTTTGGGAAGTTGCTGCTGCCCAGCTGATTGATATCTTCGTTAAATTAAATGCTCCCAGAAGTGCGATAGACGAGACAAAGACTGGTAGGTTGGTTCTTTTGAAATTTACTATAGCGATTATAGAAAGGTGGGAGAAACCCTCCACCGCCGAGTACAGGCATTCACTCCGATGAATGAACCTTTCTTTGAGAGTTTAGAACGCGCTTTTGAGCGCTGGTCTCGCTACGATGTGAAAATTGTGCTTGGCGACTTTAATGCCAGGGTGAGGAAAGAAACTACTTTTAGTAGAACAGTCGGGGGAAATTCACACAGAAAGTCCATAATTTTCGAAAAGATGAAAAAAACAGCGTGTACGATGAGGTTTTCAGTGCCGCAGTGAGAGAAAAAAGGCTGTCTACCTGGCAACGTTACGATCGACTACAACACGTGTGGCGTGGAATAGATACGAGAACTGAAGAGGGAAGCAAGACGCATTTGCAGACTAAAAAAGAAAGAGGCCGTGATGCGTGAGTATGAAGAGGTTCAGATGCTGCCCGACAAAGTTAATGCTCGAAAATTCTTCGAAAAGATGTCGCAACTAACAGAAGGTTTCAAGACCGGTCATGTAGTTGCTTTTCGTGCTGTCGAAGGGTGCTTTAGAATCTACAAATATGTGGTGTGGTCAAAGTAGGTTCAATATATGTGTCGTCGCAAACAAAAACCTCTGCATTCTCTCTTATATTATATGAAAAAACTCGTGTCATACATTAATGTGTTCGCTAAATATAGTGCATATATACGAGTAAACTCCAATTTTAGTTGAATTTTGTCCACCAATACACTAATAACGTTGCCGAAATTCGCTTTAGTAGTTAGAAAGCGCCATTTGTATATGTATAATACGGAGTTTTGTCTTTTTTTCAGGAAACTTGGGAGAAGTCCTCATCCGTTGTAATAATGTATTATATATAAAAGGAGTAGATGACGAAGATGAAGAGGGTGAAATGAGAGATTAATGATATATCTAAATATATTATTTATATAAACAAAATATTAAAAAATGTTAAAATAATTTTAACAGAATTTAGAATTAAGTTGTGTGGTATGAATATTACTAAGTTTTGTATAAGAATTATAATAAACAATATTAAAATTTGGTATCAAATTCGTCTTTAAATAAACTGATTTATTATATTTGTTGGTAATATGCACTTTATTTTATTAAGTATTTAAAATATTCTCATTATAACAAAATAAAAAATTTGAATTCCATATCAAAGTCTAGGAAATATTTAACCTAAAATTCGATGGCTGTGTGAAAAAGTTCTAGAGGATCTACTAATTTTAATGCAGTTTCGTAAGCGCCTGCCTTTTTGTTTAATAGCAAATAAGTTAACCAAATTAGTTTTTACTTTAAAAAACAATATTTTATTTTATATTGTATGTGTGGGAGTAGTAGTTTTAGAATTTTTCTGCGATCCGATGGGCCAATATGTACAATTTTCCTATGCAACAATTTTCTTCATGTTGGGATAATTATCAAAAGGCGTGAGTGTATTAACTTAACTTAAAATATCTATCGATCAATGTATAAATATTAACTACTTCGATCCGTTACTCACTAAAAACCTTTACTAAGCTGGAAATGTTTCTATTGTTATACAAATATTTAACAGCTGCAATTGAAAACCCGCAAAAAGTATTTCAAGTACATATATTGTAATTTTTAATGATAAAGAGGCTTTGCAATAAGTGATCGTTTTTCTCCACAAGCAGCTATAGAGTGGATGAATTCCACATTGGTTTGCTAACAACCCTACAAGAAGGGTCCCGATCATTTGAGCCAACATATGCCAGGAATAGCAGCCCTCATATTCCGTGAGTTCGTTGGATGATTTTCTCGTCAATTTCTTAAGTCTGAAATTATATGTTGACGGTTCACTTTCGAGTGTATGGGCGAGTTCCAAAACGTCAGTTGCAAAGCAATCATACATTGTTACGCATTGCTAAAAGCAACTGTGCAAACTTCGACAATGTATCATGTTCCAAAATGCATGGGTTTATTGATGCGCAAACAAGAACAAACTACGCATCGCTAAGGTTTATGATGCTTTACTTTATAATAAATTTTTAACTAATTCTTTTTTTAAACATTATATTACTTATTTTTTTTGATCTGTTTTATGTTTTAGCCATTTCACCGAAAAGCAACTTCTTTACACGAAAAGCGTTCCGAAATGTCAGAGTTGCAAAGTATTGTTGCAAGGCAAATTTATAGACGTTTTGGAACTCACTCTATATTTTTATTCTTATATACATATATATTATAGTTTGGAGAGAAAGTAGCTCATTCGTGCGAGGAAACTTTCAGCCGGTAAAAACGAGCAGGTATGATTTAAATTCTGATCATATGTTTCTATTTTGGTCAACAAACCAAAATTGATTTGAAATGAAAATAACATTATTTCTTTAATATGAATGATACACTAACACAATAAGTTCCCAAATG